>CM028362.1:67608705-68014836 GCA_016624345.1 Platycodon grandiflorus
ACGTCGCTGCTTAGCCTCGCCGTCGTCGTCGCTCATCATCATGGAGTCGACGAGTTCGCCCAAAGGCCAAAACACATCTTCATCCCACGATCTCTCTCTCTCTCTCTCTCTCTCTCTCTCTCTCTCTCTCTCTCTCTCTCTCTCTCTCTGATTGACATCACTTTCAATTTCAAACAGCAAACAATCATACTCTCAACCGGCACCCGCTATCGATCTACAACTAGCTAGGGTTACAACAAGAAGTAAATCAAATCTTATTACATTCTGATTTTTTGCCTACATTGTTGAATACTTTGATTTGTCAAAGACCAATGAAGGAATTGTTTTTCAGTTGTGATTGCAGAGAGGAAACAGGGCTAAGATAGAACATAAACTTTTTTTATCTGCCTTTTCCTGTATTTGGCTCGAAAGAAGCAGACTAACATATGAAAAGTCTTTGCCTAGAAGGCTAGAAGTACGACATATGTTGAATGCATTATTCTCTTGGAAAGGGATTCTCTAGGTTCAACAGAATTTAGTTCCTTTTTCTGTTTTCTTTTCTCTTATTTATTTATATTTGAATGGTAAAATTGTTTAAACATGAAAATCAATCAATAAGCCCATCAAGCCCGAGCCCGCCCAAAGCCCGCCTAAAGCCCGTCCACTAATGCCCGCGAGCTCACTATTGTACTGGGCTTTAAAAAATGATGCCCACTGCGTGATGGGTCTATGCTGGGCATTACCAATGCCCGCGGGCTTAGGGCCCGTGCACACGCCTAAAAATTATATTTGAAATAGGAATTGATTACTAAAATATTAGAATTGATTACTAAAATTTAAGAAATCACAATCCTGATGGAGGAGGTGGTATTTGGATTCCTAATAATTAGAATCCATGTAAAACGAAAATAATATCCTTCTATTAGGTCAAGTATTTGTTTAATATATATAATTTCATTCGGTTTCAACTACTTTACGGTCGTTCCTTTTTACTTGTTCTTCGGCGCTTTTTATTAGGTCAAGTTTTTGTACCTTTTGTTTCAAATGTTTTAGCTATTTTTATTTGAACTAGTTTTATTATAAATTAATTTTTTTATTTTTAATTTAATTAACTCTTCCTTTATTGATGTTAGATAATTTAAATTTTTCACCAAAATTGAAGAATGAAAAACTTGTTATTTTGTGGAGTAGTAATAACGTTAATGTCTTATCATGTAAGTCATTAACAAAGTACTGTCTACACTGGGTAATGTTGTCAATTGTCTAAATTTTATCTCTGCATTCCAAATTATTTTGTTTTTTACCAAACAATAAAATAAAAATTTGTACTGCATTAGTAATCATATTCCTTATGTTACCAAACACTCTTTAGGAAACATCTTCCCACATATTTCTATGAAATCTCATTACTAGTAATCAATTTCACAAATTTAATTTTATTTCCGTGTACCAATCGAGGTCTTTGTGTTCACAATATTGAAGGTGCATTTTGGGATAACGATAGATAACAAAGATAAATTTACTCATTCTAGGACAAAAACTTCTACAAGGTACATCGTTTTGAGATAAAATCACAAACATTTTAAAGCTTCTCTAATATCAAATGTCGGTGCTATGATTTGGTTGGGTTGGATTTTCGCTTAAACCAAAATTTTGAAAGTTAAAATTTTTTTGGTTTTTTTAAATATTGTCAATGCCCCTAAATTTATAATTATTGTAATTAAACCCGAGAAAAGAAAAAATGAACCAAACAAATGTTAGATTTGTATTCAAATTCAAATTTTAAATATCTTAATATTAAAATACTAGTAATGTTATGGGTACCTAAAGAGTACTAAATTTTTTGCATCAAATAATGTGTCAGTTGATATGGCATCTAATGTGGTATAAAAAACAAAATTAAAAATTATAATTAATGCATTACATCAACTGACACATAATTTGGTACAAAAAATTTAATACTCTTTAAATACTCATAGCATTACTCTTAAAATACATCCAAACCAAAGATTAAAATTCAACATAATTACAAAATGTGATACACGTTACGCGACAACAATGGGGAAGAGGGACGGAATTAGGGTTTCTGGAGAAAGGAGTGCAAATTTGGGTACGTTGACTGAAATTGAATGGATGTGATGGAATCAGCCCATTAATGTTATTTGAGATTTTACTATTTACTAGAAAACTTATTTTTACTATTATTATATATCTAATAATTATATATATAAATTGTTAGAATATATGGTTCGATTCCAGGCAATGGTCCAATTTTCAAAACATAACGAGCGAGTGTAGCGAGCTCGCGCAAACAAGGCAGCGCCGGCGCGCGTGTTTGTGCTGCCGTTCAGTTCAAGTGCATAGAAGTCAGAAAGTTTGCAAACTCGGGTAAATTTTGGCGCGCGCTGCGTTGACTAGACAGTTTTTATGTTTCCTTGTTTGTATTTGTTTAAGGTTAGGCCTTTTATTCTATATATAAATCGTAACCCTAAAACGTATATATGGTTAACATATCGGCAGTTTTAAAACCCCAAATACTCTCTCTTCTTCTAATTCCCAATTGTTTGATGAATAATTATTACTCAATTCATTGTTTGCTCGCTTTCGTTGTAGCACAACATAAATAGTAATAATATACTCCCCGTTCCTAAATATTGTCCTGCTTTCCTTTTTTATCCGTTTTAAAATAATTGTTATGTTTCTAAATTTTTCTTTTAGAAAAACATTTTTACCACTTTGCCTTTCTTTTTCCTCATACTTTAATTATGCCAATATTTATAATATAGTTAATTAGTTTTTCTTAATTTGTATGCCCAGTCAAATAAGATGATTATTTAGGAACGAGAATATTTATTTTATTTTATTTTATTTTATTTTATTTTATTTTTGATTTGAAAGCCAAACCAAAAACAAAACTAAAAGCCATGTTGGACGTCGGTCTAGCCAACCGAACTGAACCAAAAACTGGATTTTAGTTCGATTTCGTTTGTTATAATTTTTTTCCCATAAACCCAAATATTGAACACCCCAGCATATAGTTGTCTACTTCGGTGATTTTTTGTACCATCTATAATTTACAGAAAATTATTGGTCGGTACATTTTAAAAAGTTTTTATTCTCTCCAGTCCACCCCTTTTTTTTAAACCAGAAAAAGGCACTTTGAGCCCAGCTCCCACGCTTGAAAGCTTCATAGCATTTAAATCTGAGAAATATAAAAACCTTTGAATGAGATGCCCAATTCGGGAGAGAAATTTGGAAAGAAACCTTTAAATGAGATGGCAACAAAGGTTGTTTGCAAGTGAAAGTTAGAAAAACCAACCCAATGAAGAAAGGGTGGACAAACAGGACAGATTTGGAGAAATATTTTCAATTCCATTAACAGCACATGTTAGACAATTCAAATAATGGGCAACACAATATGCTGGGCAATGCAACGGGGATCGATCTGCCAGGTCAGGTCGCAAGGGTCGAGGGGACAGCGTTCCTCGTGGGGTTGGGGGGCAACACCCCCGAAAAGTAAACGAAAATCAAGTCCCCTTCAGCAGTTGAATTCAAACGCAGCATCGCGATGCACAAAGTAGAGCATCGAGATGCACAAAGTGGAGCATCGCGATGCACAAAGTGAAGCATCGCTTTTTTGTCTCTGTGAATAAACTGTTGAGCAACAGCTCGTCTTAGCGAGCAACGGAAAGCTCGCCCTATCGAGCAACGACAATTCAATTTTTTTAGTTGGCCCCCCTGCTCGCTAAGGCGTGCTTGATTGGTCCCTAAGGCGCTGCGATGATCGCGATGCACCAATTGTTGCATCGCGATGCCCCAATTTGCAAAAGTGGTGCATCGCGATGCCTTGGTTGCTCATTGCGATGCCTTGGTTGCTCATCGCGATGCCTTGGTTTCTTATCGCGATGCCTTGGTTGCTCATCGCGATACCTTGGTTGCTCATTACGATGATTAACCCACGCGATGTCTTGGATTACTTATCGCGATACCTTGGGTTACTGATGCGCGCGTGTTTTTCTTTCATTAATGTTATAATCGTCTTTTCGTCCCAAAAATGTCTTTTTCTGATTTTTAAAAAAGATGAATAAACTGAAGAAATTATAAATATTTAAAAAGGGACCGATATATAATTCACCCTATAATTTATGGTATTCCTAACTTTACTGGATCAAAAATGGTTTTCCATCTTACCGTTACTTGAACTCTTTTTGTTTTTCTTTTTTCTAAAAGAGCGGTTTACTATGGTGTCATGAAAAATTAGACTAGATATTATGGGCATATTTGGTCCACAAGGCCCGTTATTATTTTTGGTACAGTGGTCCACAGGGCTAGTGCAGCCCATGTTCACACACATGATATGAATCGATGTTAAATGTGCTTGTGTCCACTCCAAAATGAACAAATCACAGATACCCTACAGAAAGAAACTTAGATATCAAATCCAAAAGAAGGCCAACAAAAAGAAATTCAATAACATATGTGCTAAATCACACACCCCCATACTACACCCCTTTTTGGTAAAATTATTATTATGCCTTTAATGATTAGAAAAGTTTATATTTATAGTTTTAACCTTTATATTTCATTAATTATTATAAATCACCCCTTATGTATTTTATAAATAAAATTATAATTTATTACTATTAAATAAACAAATATATTAAATTAAAAACTTAAATTAAATAATATGAAATTATATATTAATAATTTATAAACTAAAATTAAATTATTTAAAATTATATATTAAACTAAATATATATTAATTTGTACAAATTTTAGTTTATAAATATATTACTAATTAAATCAACAATAATATTAATTTCAAAATTAAAATTATAAAATAAAATTACATCATTTGAAATTATATATTTATTAAACGATTTTAAATTATGTAAAATTATATATTAAACTAAAATTATATATTAATTTGTGCAAATTTTAGTTTATAAATATATTACTAATTAAATCAACAATAATATTAATTTCAAAATTAAAATTATAAAATAAAATTATATATTAATAATTATATAAAATTATATATTAATAATTTATAAACTTAAATTAAATTTTATAAAATTATATATTAAACTAAAATTATAAACAAAAATTATATATTAATAATTATATAAAATTATATATATTAATAATTATAGAAAATTATATATATATAAACTAAAAATTAATAATTATAGAAAATTATATATATATATAAACTAAAATTATATATTAATAATTATTTTTTAATAATTATATAAAATTATGTATATATTAATAATTATATAAAATTATATACACTGAAAAAAAAAATTTCAAACCCCCAAGGGTGGGCGGTTTAAATATTTTAAACCCCCAAGGGTGGGCGGTTTAAAATGTTTAAACCCCTAGGGGTGGGCGGTGTTATTGCATTAAACCCCTAGGGAGGGGCGGTCCTCCTATTATGCCGTTAAAAATTTAACGAATCCGTTAAATTTTTAACGAAATTCTGAATTTAAGGGGTTAAATTGAAAAAAAAAATTAAGAATCCGTTAGTATAAGACCACCTAGTCTGGGCGGTTCTTCAATTTTCCAAATTTTTTTTTAAAGTACAGGGGGCTTTTTGCGTGTTTTTAAGTTGAAAGTGAGAGGCAAAAGAGTCACTTTTCAGAGGGGGTGTCATTTAGCATAAAGGGGGGGTGTCATTTAGCACCTCTCGTTCAATAATCATGCCTCCAAATTTCATTACTGAATTTTAAACTACAACATCAATGATAAACCGCTCATCAAACAAAGAGCCCTCTTCACCTAATTGTATGGGAAAGGATGAGGCACTGGATTTTGGCCCATCTCTTCTCCAACATGAACCCTAATCATACTCTTGACAAAAACAAAACAAAACAAAACAAAAAAGATCAAACACTTGGAAAGATATTCCCTTTTTTCATGAAAATTAAAACATGTAAATCCCAGAATGATGAAGCACCTTAACCGTTGATTCCCATTTTCCATGTCATGGAAAACTTTTTCCCTACAGGCAATTCCAACCCTTTAACCTCTACCATGACACTCTTCTTCCTATTTCCTCCCTCCAAATCATGGGGAAACATTTGTTCCATTGCCGTTAACTCCACATTTGAGGTATCTAGAAGTGGACTGCCTTCAACCTCTAACGCAAGCTCCTCCAATTCCACTCAATCCCAAAACAGTTACCTTCTCAATGATCCAACCTTTTTCCAATGCAAACTTGCTCTCCTGAACATCTGACCACACCTTGACCTTTCCTTTCCCAACGCTTGCGCTAAAATCAACATACGTCGAATACCCACTTCCAAGTTTCATCTCAGGAAGCTCGTCATTGTCGAGGAAAAGCTTTCCTTTGGCTTCTCCCTCTGTAGCCCCAGCCGGGAAGGTCACAATAAGGCTAAAAGGTGTCATTCTTGCTTCTTTAGAAAGCGTACCTCCCTGCTGCATTGGGAGGATGGTATTTTGATACAAATGCACATTGATCACGTGCAAAGGCGCATCAAGAGAGAAGTACTGCACTTCTTTTGAAACAATAGTCTGAGTCATATCAAAAAGATTGTACCAAGTACCAGGAGGAAACATAGCAGTGATCTTGGTTTGATCCTTGTCGAGAGCAGGAGACACCATGACACTACTTCCTAACAAGAACTGTGTGCTCACTCCATAAGTTTCTGTAAGATTTGGGAATGAGAAAAAGAGAGGTCGAGCAATTGGAGCCCCGGTCGTGTGTGCCTCGTAACTCAATGTGTAGAGATACGGAAGGAGCTTATACCTCATGCCTAGAGCATTTCTAGCAGACTTAGCCACTGACTCCCATTGATAAAGCTCTTGTCTAGGGGAGTAGTAGTTTGCATGATCCCTCGAGAAGGGATAGAAAGCACCCAGTTCAATCCAGCGGTTGCAAAGCTCTTCTAGTTCTGCGGGGTTTGCAGGATAAAATCCACATATATCTGAACCAACCATCGGAACCCCAAAAATACCGAAATTCAACATGGTCGAAATTGAGTACTTCAAATCATCCCAAGTGCCCTTATTGTCACCGGTCCAATGTGCAGCATACTGGCCCGACCCAACAAATGTGGAGCGGCTCAATATGAATGGGCGCTTCCCCTGAAGCCCTTGAAGACCCTTGTGAGTAGCAATAGACTGAGAGAACCCATATAGACTATGTGCATCATACTCAAGAACTCCATTGTAATGAGTTGCACTAGTGGCTATGGTTTTGAATCCGATTGGAACAGTACTCATTCCCGAAGCATTTATCTTGTAGGGGGGGTTGTCCCACCTTGTGTTGGTAATATTCTTGCAATCCAAACAACATTCCCAACCTGGGCCAGTAACACTCGGACATTTCTTCCCCTCAGGTATCGTGCACAGCCCTGAACAGAAATTCGAAGCTTCGTTCATGTCGATCCATAATCCATCAACAGGTACTAGTTCATGGAACCTCCTGATTTCATCACCCCACCATGAAACGGTTTTAGGGTTGAGGAAATCAGGGAAGTTAACAGCTCCAGGCCAGACTTGTGCTAGGTAAGGCTTGCCCTCCCACTTGATGAAAACATCGTTAGCAATACCTCTTTGGTAAGTGCCATAGGAGGAATTGACACCAATTCCAGGGTCTATGATTACAATGTATTTCATGCCACGAGAATGTATTTTATCCAGGAAGGCCAATAGCTTTGGATGTGGGTAGTTGTTGGGGTTGAGTGTGAAGTCCTTGTGTCCGTCCATGTGATCATCATCATTCCAGATCACATCAAGCGGGATTTCGGCTTTCTGGTAACTTTCGACAACATCTTCTACCACAGAGAGATTATGGTAGCCCCATCTGCATTGGTGGAATCCTGTTTCACAACAGAGCGAATTGTTGTTCAAGTTTTTCCAGTTACAAACAAAATTTACAAAGGCAAAATCCAGATCACATCAATATTAAGAATTTAAGTTACAATACGACAGAAGAAAATTTGGATATGTTGTTTTCTTAATGAATGGGGTTCCCCAAATCAACTCAGATTACATGCAGGTACATCTAATATACAGTTTGCAATCATAATTAGCACTTCTAACAACTAACATTACCAATTAAGATAGAATGTCTTTCACATTGATTTGTCCTAAATGGATTTAAAAAATGTCCAATAGACTATGTTTTGATGCTAAATTTATGTCTAAATATGAAAACTACCACAATTGCATAGCATCTCCTGTATTAAATTAGAGTTAACATCCCATAAATAAACATTAGATCGCTTTCATCAACCTCTGTATATGACTACCCTTTACAAGGACCTTAATCTTTCATTCAAAAAGGACGGAAGATAAGATTCTTAATTAACTCTTTCATCAAAATGTGCTATTCAATAATTTCCATTCACTATAAAGTCCAACTACCTTCACAACTGCTCAAAATAAAGAGCAGCTGTGTCCCATATGGGATATAAAGACACTAGAAAGTAGATTGTGACTGTATTAGCAACACTACCACAATCATAATCCAGTAGGGCTAAAGATTTTTTCAGCACAACTTAAGAATTGTAAAGCTACATACATCCTCCAAACCTGCCCTTCTTCTAAGCCATAAAAACAATGGAAAAAAGTTCAAGATTTCTGGTAAAAGAAGTTGGCCCAGTAATACACTTGGCCATATTAGTCTTTTCTCACTGTTACTCCAACCGTATAAAGTGAATGGGTAGAAAAAGAAATCCTCAAGGTGTTCAATGATGGAAATAAATTGTCTCCAGTATGATCTCTCCGAGGCTTCATAGATAAGCTCCAAAGAGATCTCAATTCCAACAGAAATATATTAACGTGCACTAGAATTCAGAAAGATTACATAAAAGATTTGTCAATCACACAACAGTGTTAACACATTTAAAACAGGGAGAATAAATTCAATGATTGCTAACTTTACACCTCATGCGGAAAGATGACGTTTTCTTGGACAATATGATTAATTAAGATTGTATTATATGCTTAGTTGGGGAAGAATCGATTTCTTTTTGCAAAAGTCAATTTTATGGGCTAACAGAGTTTGATTAGATAAAACAAAAGCACTGCGCATTGCCCTTCTGATGCTTCCTTCGTGGGCCTAAAAAGATTTTTAGAGAACTAAAGGTTGAAGAAAAATAATTATGTTTGTCAAAACTTGTTGCCGTAGAGACGCTAAAGACAATGACGTGAGCTATAAAATAGCCAAAGATAGTAATTAGACGGTACCAATCCACCAACCTTTATTTAGAGTTATTAAGACACAAAAGTATAATCACTATCCAACAACGCGACATGCTGAACCCACAAGCACCCAATCAATGCGCCATATTATTTATCATCGACTCCATATTATCAAACTTGTGAACCATTAGAAGTGTGAAATAAGATCAGCTCCGTTCAATTGCTAGAAATAGAGCAAAAATGCCTTTAAATTTTTCTCCCAAAAAGGGAATCCTGGTCTTATCTAAGACCTAAGAAGTTTAGAGTTGATGCTGTGATAACAAGGACCTAATTGTCTTGTGAAAGAAGTGGATCCTATAAACATTCATAGGCTTTTTCCAAAGCCGCCCTTACTGCAAAGCAAGATGAAGTCCATGTCAAGTATGTAATGTTTAA
The DNA here is from genome assembly GCA_016624345.1 of Platycodon grandiflorus. NCBI lineage: Eukaryota > Viridiplantae > Streptophyta > Magnoliopsida > Asterales > Campanulaceae > Platycodon > Platycodon grandiflorus. The sequence goes on from CM028362.1 coordinate 67,618,294, forward strand.
AAGATAAGTCGTTGTATGTTCCTAATAATGCATTTTCTTTAACCTTGATTTAGCTATTAATGTGGCAATTCCACTTTAAATCCTACTCCAACTAAATGAAATATTCACTATACAAAAGGTACAAGTGTTATGATGGTTGCCTTAACGTATTTTCCTATTCATTGTTGGCATTGGCAAAGCCACTCATTGGCTCATTTCACAATTACTAGTCAATACATCCGCTCTAATTAGATTTTCCGTGCAATGCTATAACAATAGAAAATTGTCCGTTGTCCAATTATATGGACTCTTACATGTTCAAGTTTCATGAAAATAGAGAAAAATACGTAGGGAATTAAGAGGGAGAAGCTACCACTGGCCTACTATTGCAAATAAAAAATTAGAAAATGTCACATAACTACTTAATTTGCACCTACATATTCATGACTATATCATTTTAATATGGGGCACTACGTTTGCATAAACGCCTGCCTACAAAGGCGCATATTAAAAGAAGACCCATAAGAAATGAAAACATTATGAAATATATAACCAAGAGAAAACAGAGAGATAAGACAGAATGGCACGTACCAAATGACCAGTAGGGCATGGGAGCAGGCCGGCCGATGAACTGAGTATACTGATCCACAACAGCAAGTGGAGAAGGACCAGAAAAGAAGTAAAAGTCAAAAACACCCCCAATCACCTTATATGTCAAAGAATTCCCTCTGTAAAACACATCCATCCCATTACTATTCAACAACAACACTGCATGTGCATTTACCTCCCCACCCTTATTCCTCAAATCCATGTACACCGGGTGGGACCCATACAAATCAGTGTTCAAGTTGATTGCAGACACATCAGTTGTGTACAAAGTGTAAGGTTCATTGGGGTAAAGTTTAATACCATGGGGCTGTGTGTTCTCTCCCAAACCATACAATGAAGCATCCTTGGGCAAACTAGTGGAAATCTCAAGGTACTGATCTTTAAACACTAATTCACCATATGGGTTCAATTTATCTGAGCTTGAATTGAAAAGGGTTTGACCGTTTGACTTTCTTTTGACAGAAAATCCAAATGGGTCCGCAGTGTAGCTGAATATTAGCTCACTACCTGCAAATTCCTGAACTGTTATTGGGTTTTTCTTGACCTACCAATTGATTGTTTTAGTGCTGGGGGTTGTTCTCTAGGTAAAAGGTTGTACGGTACCTCCCATCTTTGCTTCTCTGCATCTGTAATGTGAACCCTTAACCTGTCATCTGTTTCATGCCTGAAAATGAAAGATCCAAATTAGTACTAAGATCCACAGGTGTGTGTACAAAAGAGTGAAAACCGTACCAAGTTAGACAAGTTAAATAATTAAAACAAATTTGAACAAATTTTCAAGCTTTTTTTAACTATTGGAATCCACTCAATAACCTCATTGACACATAATATCTTTAGAGAATATCTTTGCCCACTATTTCTGCTGCAAATATCTTGCAATCGGCTCATAAAGCTAGTCAAGTTAAGCTTGAACACTTTTCTAACAACAGAGTTTGAACTAGGAATATTTGACTCGACCCGACTCATTTTGCCATGTAATGTGGTTCATTGTAAAAAATAAAGGCTTGAACATTTGGTGTAGGCTTGAACATTTGGTGTAGGCTTGAACATTCGAACTCTCCGTTAAGAGCAGGATTCCTATGGCTAGACTAGAACACCCAAAGGGTGCTATACATGGGGAAAAAAGCCAAAAAGAAAGGGGAAAGTTTGTCGAGCTTACTTGACGTAGAGCTGCAAATGGGGGATATCAGGGCCGTAGACATTGTTCTTCTTCTTGACTTGTAGGTGGCCCACAAGGCCTCCATCAGAGGACTCTTCAATGGAGATTAAACGGTAGCCATTGCCAATCTTGGTGGGAACAGAACTGGACTCTGCAACTACTATACATATATATACAAGAAAGAATACAAGGGTTTTGGGAGAAGACAATAATGGTGGAAAAGAAGGCATGATTGTTGTGAGGGGGATGGAGAGATTTGGGTTAAGGACTGTTTGGGGTTTAGAAAAAGAGATATATAAGGGGAATGGAGGAGGATGAGAAAGAGTCATAGGACACATGTGAAGAAGGTGAGGATGAGATGATGCAATTACTGGTATGATCTTTTAGCAACTGCATGTGACTATGTTGTCCATTTGGGCCTACAATTTTCCAAAACTCCTTTTTGGTCCTTTCTGGTCACATCCCATCCCTTTGCCTTAGATTCCGCTTCCTTAGAGCAACTCCAACGGCTCTTCAATCTTGCGCCATCCCACCAGAGTTGTGCAAATCTTGCCTCCAATCACAGCGCTATCTGTGCGCCAATTTGAAGCTCCCCCAAATTTTGCACCAAATTTGGCGCAGAATTTTCCTTGCGCTATCCTGCTTTTGCCTTCTTTTTTTAATTTTTAATTCTACTATTGTTTCTTTGTTACTTTTAATATTCAAATTTTGCATTTTAAAGTCTTGTATTTAATTATTTAATTTTAGTGCATTATTTTAAAGTCTTGTATTTAATTATTTTCAAGTCTTGTATTACTCCATTCGTTTCTAAATTATTGTCATGTTTGACTTTTTTTAGTCAAATAAGATGTTTTTCAAATATAAATTTGAAGTATATTTTATTATTTTTTCTAAAATTATAAAACACGTAATTCAACCGTACTTTTAAAATGCTATGAATTATGTGTTTTATGATCTAAGAAAAAAGAAAAAAATATACATAAAATTTACTTTTGAAAAATATTATGTTTGACTAAAAAAGGACAATAATTTAGGAGGAAGTATTTAATTTAATATAATATGTAAAAATAAGATATATTATTCAATAAATATATAAATACTGTTAATTATAATTTATTTGTATTATTAAAATTATTTTAATAGAATAATAAAGAATATTTTTAGAATATTCTTTTTGATGTAAAATTTAAAGATGGTTGGAGATGGTAAGAGATATTTGGTGCAAAAATTACACTATTATAATGGAATAGTGCAATTTTTGCACCAAATGGTTGGAGTTGCCCTTAGGTTACATGTTCTTGTCAAACCACAGTATATAGGTTATAATTAGATTATTTTTTATTTTATTTTAGATGATTCCATAAATTCCTTTTGCATTTTCATGAGATTCAAACCTACTAATATCACATTTAAAAATTAATTTCTATTTAACTCCTATTTAGCAGTGTTTATTTGTTTTTCGCAAACTATATATGATTGGAGAATTGTTTTTAGAGTAATACTATATACACTAAAAATGTACACTACACTTGAATTTCTGTTAACATGTTCTAGTTAATTAAGTCGTTTGTAAGTAATACCATTTAATAATATTTGAATTAATATATAATTTGGTTCTTAAATTTAACCTTTTTTCCTATAATGGTTGTGAATGTTTTAAATTTCCTATATTTGTCCTTCAACTCAACTTTTGGTAACGTATTAGTACCTTGTTCCATTATCATTAATAAAACCGTTAAATTATTCTTAAAATAATAAAACTGCCCCTATTGAGTCCGAGTAGGATGTTTAGGTTGCATAAATCCTGGTGGGAAGCCAGGGATAATAATATTTCCTAATATATACTCCCACCATTTCTAAATTATTGTTTTTTTTATTCGTCTTAAAATAATTATTTTATTTAAAAAAAATTAAAATATCACTTTTATCATTTTATTTTTACTTTTTTTTACTTTAATTATGAACTACATATACATAAATATTAAAAAAAATTATATATTATATCAATATTAATAATTAAATTAATTTTTTTTAATTTGTATGTCAAGACAAACACGACAATGATTAAGGTACGAGGGAGTATTCTCGTGATCCATTATCTCCCTCTTTAGACGTGGCGGACCACATATACAACAAGTCATTTTACTTTTAAAAAGAATCAAAATGTCTTAATCATCGGATATGATCCTTTATTTTAAAAATGTATTTTATCTCTTATTTTAACAGTTGAATTTTTGCCACATATGCATTAAAAATTACAAAATAATTAATATTGTTTATTTTCATGTACACAAAGATCTAACTGTTAAAATAAGAGATAGAATATATTTTTAAAATAGAAGATCCTGTATGCTTAATCATCCTGAAAAAAAAAATTTAATAAGAATGAAATAGAGATAAGTGAGGAGAGAGAAAGTTGGAGGCAGGTGGTTCTCTTCAAGCGTCTTCCTTGTCTTCTCTAACAATGAAGATCACCTCGATCATGGCCGCCGCATCTCCTCCACCTTGCTTCTTAAAATTAACCACATCCACAAGTACATTGGATTTTGTACAGTAAGGAGAAAATATGAAAAATACCCAGTGTAATATCGAATTGTTGCAAGATTAACAAATCAAAAGCGTCACATCTTCGGGTCTTCAAACCTTTCTATTTCTCATTCTAACAACCCACTTACGCACACTTTCTGAAAGTTTAGAGGGATAGATATGGTAGTAATGGACGGTGGCGATGCTGCTGTAGAATTGACTTAATGCAATTTAACCCCAAGTAAACCAACAAAATTAGTAAAAGTTTTTTCGGTATTAACTTAGATTTAATTGCATCAGAGAAGACAGAGTAAAAGAAGTAGTGTTTTGTGAGATTTTTATGGGCTGTCTTTGGGAAATTTTTCATTTATAAAAAAAGAGGTTTTAGATCATAGAAATATCTTGAATTATTATGATTAAAGGACAGAATATGTGGAGAGTGAGGGAAATGAGGAGAAAGTCAAGGTGGTAGTGTCGGCAGTAATGGGATGCCGGTGAGGTAGTAGAAGATGAAATGAGGATGTTGGGGGTGAGTGTGTGTCGGTTGGGGTGGGGGAGGAGAGTGTTATCACTTGACATTTTAGGAATCATCAAAGTGTTCCTCTTGTAATTTTAACCATGGCCACCAGATTTCTTTTCTATGACCATGATGGCTATCGGATTTCTTTTATATGGACTGCTGCCTCAGTCTTCTCCTTTACCCCAAATTCAATTCTCAGCAATTTTAACCCCAATTTCATCAATCAAACAGAGACAGAAACAATAAATAAATAAAAATGGTGGAGATGAGGCTGTAAATGGGCATGTGACAATGGTGTGGGGGCTGTTGCCTGTTGTGTTGGGTAGAGGGAAAGGAACAAGAAAGAGAAGAAAGAGACAATGAGTTTGATTGAGTGGGTTTCTATTTCATTTTCTCTCTCTCTCTCTCTCTCTCTCAGAGCATGTACGATGAGGGATCAATTGGTCATCAAATAGGTATCAATGCTTCCACCAAGGTATTTTCAGAGTATTAACGGGAAGCTTTTTTTTTTTTTTTTTTTTTGACTTGATAGCTTAAAATTGGATTGGGAGGAAATAATGCGCCTGTCTCTTAAAGTATTAAAATCGACCAAACATTCACAAAATGAAGTCATTTCAGCCAAAAAAAAAAAAAAAAAAACGACGTTGTTTTGAGGAGGAAATTTGAAAAAAAAAAAAAAACCATGCACCGACACACCTGACACGTGCGTCAGGCCACGTTTCGCGCTTTGGTAATTCACCCAAACATTTTCCAACTCTCCAGTTTTTTGGTCGTTTTTCACTCAAAAAATGTTTTTGTATTAAAGTACATATTTTTCTCTATAAATAGAGACTTGGTTTGTTTTATTTGAATATCAAATAAATTTTTACAAATTTTTTAAGTTTTTCTCTCTTTTCTCTTCAAATCTGATTTTTTGAATTAAAATTATTAGAGTTTGTGCATTGCTGTAAAGGTATTTTTTTTTTAGTAGATTAATGATATTTTTGTAATAAAATTAGACAAAAAATAATTTAAGCTCCCCATTCAAGAAACTTTGTTGTGCTTGCTCTTACTTCTTTTCTTCTTAAGAGTAAGTGGTAAGTGGAATGTACAGTCGTCATGCCAACTCATATTCTGTTACTAATACGTCAGTAAAAGTTAAGTTCAAGAACTAAAATAGAAAATTTAAAGCATCTATAACCATTATAGAAAGAAAGGTTAAGCTCAAGGACCAAATTACATATTAATCCATAATAGTATGACCAACCAAATGTGAATTGAGATTAAGTAAACATTTAGTGCACAATTTTAATGTGCCTAACATTACTTTTGTATTTATAGCACTTCATAGTAAAGTGTACATAAATCAGCTTTCCCTTCCAAAAAAGCACTTGGTAGCGAAAAGGTAGTACTCCCTAATTGGTTAGTTTGGACACATTGTCTTTGTTTACATTAATAAAAAAGAATTGATAGAAAAATAGTGAAATCTATCGGTAACAAAGTACAAAAATACAAACTTATGCAAGGGAATACGCACAATATGAGCTTGTAGAGATCGGATAATTAGATGGAGTATCTGAACTTAGTTCAAATATTTTAAGCAAAAGTTAATATGTATTTCTAGGACACATATTAATTATTACGTATGTATTTATAATATGTTTTGCTTTAAGAAATGATTTTTTTATGTCCTAATTAAGAGTAAAAAGGGACTTACCCTGACACCTCACATTTTATAAAGTTCTAACTCTATCACTGGGCACCCACCCCTTAGGACTTTTAAGAAATGATTTAGTGTCCGTTTGTTAGTGCGTTTTGGCCAAAACGTAGGGTTAAAACGCAGTTTATTCCTTAACTTAGCGTTTCAATGCTGCGGTAGAAAAATCAGCGTTTTGAATAAAAAACTGCGTTTTAATATAATATCTCAAACGCATTTATAAAGAAAAAAGCAGCGTTTTAAATAATCTGCGTTTTAAAAATGCTGCGTTTTAAAAATATTACGTTTTGAAAACGCTACACGAAACGGGCTCTTAATAACATTGAATCCTACAATTAAGTGGTCATAGAGAATACATTTACTAAATACTCCCTCCATTCCAACTAGAGAGTTCACATTGACTTTTTATGGTCAACTTAATTAAAATTTAACTACCATTTACATAAATTTATTTATTTTTTCAAAGTTATAAAAGTTGTAATTAAGAGTATTTTTAATGTATTTATTAGTAAATGAAATTTTATTTTTAAAAATATAATTAAAATATATTAAATTTTAATTTAATTTAATCACATATGAATTATTAAAATAAATAGTAGACTCTTTGGTTAGAATTAAGAAAGTAATTCTTTTAAATTTGTCCTTCTGACATATATTAATTAAACTCTACTTTTTATTATGTGGTTACTATTCCTCGAGGGCATTGCTTTTAAACCAGAATGTCGTTCTAGTCCCACCAACTGGTGACTGAAGGGATGAATGTTGATACAGAACACTGCAACATTACAAGCGCGTAGATCTGCCGAACCTCCGTGCCGATAATTGTCGTTTTAATAATTTGTATACAGATTAAAAAAATAATTTAAAAAAACTGATTTATTTTTATTTAAGTTTAATTATTGTAGATAAGTTGTAGGAGTATTTTTTTTTCTTTCTTTTGACCAATTGTCTTTAACGAGAGTAATAAATAAAGGTAATTTTGACAAAATATGGACAAATGTATTTTGAAATCTTATAACGATAATTATTTTAAAATAAAAAAAATTACGAAAATAATAATTATTTTAAAACGGAGATAGTATATAATTACATAAAAATTTGATCGAAAGAGTTTTACTGAGTTTGCAGGCTTATCCTGCTCATGGATTAGTTTTGGGTTTTCAATATTCCGAGACAAATTAGGGGGAAAAAATAGAAACAAAAAAGGCCACACTACAACATGTTACATGGGGAAGGGAATATTTTGAGTACTACTATAAGAAACAATCCCTGATTTTGGCGTCCTCGGTAACAAGACTCCATGATCATTTGCGTCTAAGATAATGTATCCTATACAACAACAGTTGATAGGTGTCCAACATTGTCTGTAATCTAAGATAATATAGAAAATTTCTCTGTTAACTTGCTTTAATATTAGCTAATCATCAAGATTAAGAAAGATCACTTAAATAATTAATTTCTTTATAATTCGTGTTTCCCATTACAAAACAGAAAAGTTCTGTAACAATTGTAATCGCTGAAAATGTTGTTTCAAAAAGGAAAAAGAAACTTTCACTTGTTTTGAGAACTTTAAAACTTAAAAGGAAAATGATAGAGAACAAATTTGGTTTATGTAGTATCAAGTAGTGTAGTGTAGTGTAGTGTAGTGTTGTAGTGTACAGATATATTGACAAGTTATACTATACAATATTTTGTTGCTTTCGTAAACTAAATTTATAAATAAAATTTGTTATTTTGATATTACTGGCTTAAAGAGTTGTGTGAATATATCTAATCATTCAGAACAAAGAGGCTCTTTAATGAATCACTCGACTTTTTAAATCATTTCGTATTTGAGTTTATGTAGTGAACTCAAGAAAATAAAATAAATAGTACTCCCTTCATTCCAAAATTATTATTCTATTTGACTCGATAATTGATTAAGAAAAAATAATTAACTTGATTATTAATATTAGTATAATGTGTAATTTTTTAAAATCAATGTACATGTGGTTTATAATTAAAGTAGAAAAGAATAAAGATAAAACGATAAAATTAATATCCTAAAAAATGTTTTTAAATAAATATAATTTTTTTAGACGAAAAAAAAGTAGGAAAATAATTTTGGGACCTAGGGAGTAGTAACAAATTGAAGAATACCTGCAAATGACAGAAGAATTTAATTGGGGCAGATTCAAATTAACAGAACAAGTCTAATAGCATGGCACTTCCCTTTCACTGGGATTGGCCCATGACAGGAATACAGCCACTCCTATGCAAATGTTAGCAGTGTAATTAATGTTGCTAACTGTTGGATGGGCAAAATGCATTATGATTCTGCCACAAGTGAAGGAAATATTTGCAGTTATGAAGAACAGCAACATTTAGGGTGGGAAAAAAAACAAGGTAACTCCTTCCCATTAAATATAGTTCACAATTGTTATTTTCATTTTCCTTTTGCTTTTGAAATACTCCAACAAATTGACAATAATGCCCATAATATAATGACCGACATTCTTCGCTAGTTTGTCGGTTCCGTCTTGAGCTTGTTTAACCGTTTGTCTTGAATATACTCACTCAACACGTATTATGTTGTTTAAATTGTTACCTTTAATAATATACTCTCCGTTTCACCAAAGAATGATTATTAAGAGATATATTAGTATTTGGAGTTAATTATAATTTAAAAAATACTTAGTGTATTAAGATGATTACAACCCAAGTGGAGGATAAAGATAAAATATTATGAAAATTATAAGTATAATTTTTTAAAAGAAGACTCTTTAAATGAAACAAATAGGAGCAACATAATAGTGATGTTTTGAAAAGGGATCCCACTCAATTATTTTTTTTTTCCATAGTAGCAACAATGATATAGAGACCAGTGGTAAATTGCGATTTCTAAGTTTTTTATATAATAGTTAAAATTTGTAACCCCACTAAATATTTTTTTTTTTTGATCCGCCACTGTGCACATCTACTCCCATGTAAAATTGTTTGGGTCGTTTGCTTTGATTGATTTAGTATTAAGGTGTGGACCTAATGAGTCGATTAATACCTTGTTTGTTTCCCGTTTCTTTCTTTAACTATTGCCATATAATTATTTTCAATGGCTGTCAATTGTTTCTTTATTTTTTATTTTTTTGGTTAAATGATTTTTCTTAAAGCAATCATTCACATGAGTGGTAAATGTAGCTTTTTATTACATGGTATGGAATGTATAATAATAACAACATAATAAATCATAGAAATTAAAATATAATCTGTAAAAAGAAATATATTGCAATGTGCTCAAAACTATATTCATGTAATTATTTCTTTAAAACTTTTGCTAGCCATCTCTCTTCTCACTCCTCCATCTCAAGAAAACTGTTGTACACAATGTAATTAATTGTTCAAGCCTATTTACTTTAATTCTTTTTTAAGGCAAAATCTAGACTAGGAAAAGTACAATAAAGCAAAAACATTGTCAATTAAGTTAAAGATATTAAAATGAGAAAATTGCACAAACATCTTATTAATTTCTTAATTTTGATATATTGCAAGAACCTATTTATAGTTGGAACAAGAAAAACTGAACGAAAAATTGAGCATTAAGATATCTTGGAATGGATAACCAAAAAAAGAAGAAGCTATATCTGCCATTAGTTGAAATGATTTGCTTAAATATGCCAATGAGCAAAAAGAAATTATAATCAATTTGAGATCTGGTACTTCAGATAGATTATTACTCCCTCCGTTTCTAAATTATTGTCTTCCTTTCCTTTTTCGTCTGTCCCAAAATAATTGTCTTGTTTGAAACTTTACTTTTTAGAACATCACTTTTACTATTTTACCCTTACTTTTTCTTCTTACTTTAATTATGGGCCACATACACATGGGCATTAAAGAAAATAACACACTTTTTTAATACTATTTCAATATTAATAATCAAGTCAATTGAATTTTTTTAATCCGTATACCAGATTAACCTAGACAATAATTTATGGTCGGAGGGAGTACTATTTTTTTCTTTGATAGACCAGTTGTTTTGAATCAAAGGCTAAAAAATCAAAATTGAAACTTTGTACGTCAAGAAGGAAAATAAATTATTGCGGAGATCATGGGGTGCATCCGTGCATGTCATATATATCAACATGAAGACAAAATCTGAATGTGAAGCAATGCATGACTTTGTCCCCTTTGATAGGTTTAAACCCTTATATTCCCTCCGTACTTAAATTATTATTTTGTTTTTATTTTTTATTTGTTTTAAAATAATTATTTTGTTTTAGTATAATATTTTTATCATTTTATCCTTATTTTTTTTATTATTTTAATTATGGGCCATATGTACATGAACATTAAAAAACTACACACTATACCAATATTAATAATTAAGTCAATTGATTTTTCTTAATCCGTGTGCCGAGTCAAACAAGACAATAATTTAGAGACGGAGGGAGTACTTGTTTTAAACCGAAAAAATACATTTTTCTTGCAAAATGTCGTCTATGCTCTTCCTTCTAACTGGCACACGGTGCATCGGCTTCCATAAACTTTATGATTGACGGTTTCCCTACTTTCACTCACCAAAAAAACCTATCTGATTCACGGTTTAAACACAAACATTGAAAACAATGTACTGAGAGAGTAAGAAAAATGTCTTCGCCACTACAACAGCACACAAACATGGCCAAAGGCAAAAAAATCAACTACAACCAAAAGAACAAAACAACAAAAAAAACGAAGTTGAAGATGTGTCAAGCATGTATTTTCTTTTGTTACTACTTCATACATTTTATAGTTTGAATTTTTTGTTTAGGATTAATATACAATTTGGTCCCTGAACTTGAAACTTTTTCCTGATTAGGTTTTAGTACTATGATATTTCCTATTGTGGCACTTGAACTCAACATTTTGTCATACGGTTAGTCCTTTATCTAACGGGAGTTAACAGAAATGTTAATTCATATTTTTAAAGACCAAAATACCCCTATTGTGTGATGACTATGTATCCACTTGGATAAAAATGTTGACATGGAATTTATTTGGCGGGAAAGAGGAAATAAAGCTTAGCATTCTTCCTCACCAGTTTCATTATCTCTACTCTCTTTCTATCTCTCCTCCCTGAATAGCGAATCGTCCTCTTCAACTGGGAGTCCTCCTTCGATCCTCGATTTCTTTTACATTACTCTCTTAATTTCTTCTCTGTTAATCTCTTCAATTGGGATGATCTATTTAGCCTCTTCAATTTGGATGACCCATTCAGCCCTAATCGTGGATCCAAGATTTTAATCAAAGATCTGACAGTCTTCTTTCTTCTCGATTCATCAATCAATGGCCTCATCTTCATCTTCAACAATTGCATCAGATCAACAACGCAAGAATGCATCCGGATGGGTGAAGTTTTGTAAATGTGGATTGCGAGCTCCGGAGTGGACATCACTGACTAGAAAACACCCAAGAATGAGGTTTAATGGGTGTCCAAATTACAAGGTATAATTTAAAATTTTTGATTGATTTAAATATGTATTAATTGAAATATTATTATTATTATTATTATTATTATTATTATTATTATTATTATTATTATTATTATTATTATTATTATTATTATTATTATTATTATTACTATTATTATTATTATGATTAATGATTATGATTATTATTTAAATTACAAGGTATAATTTAAATTTTTTGATTGATTTAAATATGTATTAATTGAAATATTGGATTTATTGATTTTAATTTGTTTAAGTGTTCATTTTTGTAGGATCCCCAAAAAGATTGTGGATACTTTGAATGGGTTGATGAATTTTCGAAAAGGGCAATTGATATAATCAATGAATATAGGGATGAGGCAACTGATTTACAAGAAAAATTTGCGAAGATAGAAGTGAAATTGACGAAGGAAAAACAAAGAAATGCTACTTTAAAGCAAGAAATTGGAAGGTTGGAGTGTGAGTTGAGAAGCCAAAGTATGGAGTCAACAATGCTAAAATCACAAAATGAAACCAATCAGTGGAAGGGAAAGATATACCTTAAATTGGTTTTTATTTTAGGGATTTTAAATGCTTTCTTTGTGTATGTATTGGCAAAAGATAAGAATGAACAATTAATGTTGCCATAGCAATGACTTGTTTTATGTTTGGAATGTATTTTGGTATTTTGAATGGACTCCCTTTTGTTTGCAATGCAATGTTGTTTTATGTTTGCAACACTACTGACATTGTCCATACAAACATTAACAAAAGAGCCTCATTACCACCAAACCACATATAAACTCCAATATAATTGCAACATGACATTAACAAAAGACCATATGTTCATTTGGATTGACATTAATACAAAATATCAATCTGTTCATTGACATTAAACTAAAGATCATCTGTTCATTGACATTAACAAAAGACCACACAGGCCAATCTGTGCACTGATATTAACAAAAGACCACATTTGACATTTCAGTGCACTAATATTAACAAACACCAACAGGCCAAAACTCTACCAAAGACCATCTGTTCAGTAACATTTACAAAAGACCATTTGTTCAAGAGTGTTCACACAACAAATGAAACCTCATTCACTTTAGCGTTTGAGGTGATAAGGAACTCCTCGTTATGAATTTCTTTCCATTCCTTAAACTTGGGAAAGAATCACTTTTGAAACCTCTAGTTGGAGTCAAAGGAGGGGATTGAGAGACATGAGGAGGGGCTGCACTTGATGATTGTGTGGCTTGAGAGACTTGAGTGGGTTGAGGAGGGGCTGCACTTGATGATTGTGTAGTTGGAGAGACTTTAGTGGGTTGAGGAGGGGCTGAAGCTTGAGTGGGTTGAGGACCAGCTTGAAAGGAATCAAGATGTATTGTTGTAGATGAACCTGGGGCCTAATAGAGACATAAAAACAAGGAAAAAATGTGTTAGCTTGACAAAGACATAATTATAATACTTATTCAGAATTGACCTAACTGACTTAAGTTTTACCCTATAGTATGTGTCTCCAGAAGGTGAAACAAACAAACCAACACCTTCAACCTGGATGTTTGACTTGTGCTTGGTAGGTCTTCCTCTTTTTCTTGGTTGAGTGGCATCTTCTTGCCTTTCTGCCACCTTTTTCCTTCCATCATTCCTTGTTTTTTTGTACACTCTTGGCATGCTTGGGCCTGTATCAGCTTTCTCTTGGTTACCATCACCTTCAACCTGCACACACAATAATCATTCATCAATTATTGTACTATAGTGAATATACTAACCTTCAAATTAAATACACTTACATTTTCATCAGTTACAGAAGTGGATTTTGGCTTTTTGCCTCTTTTGTTGTGGCCAACCTCATTGCAATTACCACATTTTTGTCTTGTTTTCTTAGAAGTTGTTCTTTGAAGTACCATCACCTTCCAACCGCACACACAACAAACAAATAAATTAACACCACTATATTGAATATAGACTCAAATTCAATTAAATGCACTTACATTTTCGAAGATGCGAAGTAGGTTTTGGCTTTTGCATCCTTTTTGTTGTGCCCAACCTCATTGCACTACAAGTCATTTCCCTTCCTTGTCTTGACAATTTCTCATTTGTATCCTCGGTTTGTTTACTTTTCTTCTTTGGCTCCTCATTATGCTCCTTAATTCTATTATTTTTTGGTCCTCGGCATTTTTATAGCTTTAGGAGGTAGCAAAACTTCCTTCCAACACTTGGGCCAATTAGATTCCCATCGATAGGCATTAAAACATTTGAGTATGTTTTTATGAATACATCTCTCTGTACCAATCGAGACAAAGTCCTCGGATTCCTATCCACTCTATACATACTTGACACAGCATGGCAACATGGTATGCCAGTCAAGTCCCATTCCCTACATGTACATGTCTTGGCATCAATATCAACAATAAATCCCTCAGATATGTATGTCACTTCAAACTTTGTGGCCCCATTGTACACTGATTTCCACTTCTTAGCCTCAGTCATATTCTTCTCCAGCCTTTTTCTAATTCTGGGACACAAACTATCCCAGTGCTTAGACATCCAAACCTTTCTTCTTGTTATCCTAGTCATCATCATCACCCTTATGTCCTCAAGCATGTAGATTAAAGGCTTAGACCTAGCTAAAACTAGAGAACCATTAAACCCTTCAGACATGTTGTTCTCACAACTATCACACTTACTATGCTCCTCAAACCACACCTTTGACCACTTATGCACATTTACGTTCATCAAGTCCTCATATGCCTCGGATCAATGGCTTTCAAACTTTCACATGCTTTTGGTATGCATCCGTGTGTGTAGCTTTTGCAATTTTCCAAAACAATTTCCTCAATTCAACCCCTTAAATTTCTTAGTCCGGTTAGCACAAACATGTCTAGCACATGCTCGTGTTCAATTGCGAGCAACAACTCGAAATAGAGTTCACCAAACCCCGTCAATAATTTTAAATGTCGGTAAACAAATAATTGTATCAAATATGAAATGCGTGCAATTTAAATAAATGAATAAAAATTTGTTAGTGAATGCAATTTACCTTTTGTTGATCACTAATAATTGTCCATCCATGACCATCTTTCATGTCCAGGTCCTTAGTCAAAAGTGATAAGAACCATGACCATGCATTCTGTTTTCAACTTGAACAAGCGCCCATGCAATTGGCCACATTTGATTATTTGCATCTCTACCAACACTATCAATAACTCACCCTTCATCAACCCTTTCAAAAACAACCATCAACCCCAATAACGGCCTACATCCACTAACAAAACCATGTTTAAGGGCATGGAAACAAACATATATTCTCGAAAACAGGGGCTCATTTGGATTAGGTGATGGTACTTGATTTCAATTGTACTTCTGGATTTTTCTTCTTCAATTCTTTTACGTAGTCCCACAATCTAGCATAATGCTCATCCATTGATCCTATTGCATACTTTATAGCTTTCGTTTAGCCCTATGACACAAACTGATATTGACTTTCAACTCATATGTGTTTAAAATTTCAGCAGCCATTTCCTCACAAGTCCAATTATAGTTGTTCCTAATCCTGGTGAAGTACTGTTTAGCTAACCAATTGGATGTTAACTGTCTTGTCTTAATGTTCTTTGAACACCTATGCACTGGATTAAGGGACCGTACAATGAAACTATGATCATTCTGCTCTTTGCTAGCCCAAATCCTCCATGGACATACTGCAGAGTTCACACAAACAGCACAAACCCTTACATTTTCATTCTTTATGTACTTCAGATCAAACCCTTTACTAATTGTATAGTTAGTAAGTGCTTCTTTAAATTCTCCAGCATTTGTAAACTGTAGACCAACATGGAAATTCACATCTTTCAAGTCAGATTTTGGGTTAAAAGTTTGGCCTTTAATCTTTTTTTTCTTCCTATTCCTCACAGGTTTATCAGAATCTGATAAAGATTCAACAACATCACTTGGATTTGACTCAGTTTCAGAAGAATAGAATTCACTTTCCAATGCCATCTCCTCATCAGAATTTAAATTAGGCTGAATGTCATCTGCAGCAGGTTGTTTTTCAGTCCCTTCTTCCCTTTCAATTGATTGTTGTTTTTCAATCCCTTCTTCCCTCTCAACTTCTTGCTGTATTTCTAGCACATCACCACCAGCCTCTTCTTCCATTTCAAGTCCTCCCCTCCTCAACTGAGCCAACTCGTCATCACTAGTATCTAAATCACTCACACTAAACTCATATTCAGTTGATTCTTCATCATTTTCATCTGAATCATTCTCCTCATCATCATTATTTCTTTTTGCATCTTTACTTGATTCTTCCTCACCAGTTTGATTACCTGATTCAACTATTCTTTCTTTCCTCTGACCTTCCTCAACAAAAGCATCCTCTAACCAATCATCATTATCATGTCTATTATCATTACTATCCTTCATATGATTTTCTGCACTCTTGTTCTCATTAAGGCCACCCACATGTTCATTAATAATGTCTACTAAAATGCAATCTTGATCAAGTAAATTGTTTGGATCAAAAGTCATACCATCAGGGCAAGGTAGTCTAGGAATTTCAGTACTCATCACAGCTTTATCAACTTCGTGTTCTACGTACATCTCAACCTCATCTGATTCCTTAATCAACCCAATCAGCTCTGTAGTCTCACTGTTTGAATACAATCTCTTAACTTTCATTTCCAAAGAATTACCAGGAACCTTGTAGTACATACACTTTCACATTCTTATATTTAAGAAGATTGCTAACAGCTTTCTTTACATCCCAAAATGATATTGTGTCAGTGTCCCATCCAGTTATATAATCCACTTCACCCCCCAAATAAATCAACCTTTCACTATCACAAAAGCTTCCACCATGATGCAAACAAATACTAAACACTGGCATTCTGCATGAGATTTATTTATAATTATACTTAACATACCAAACAACCTAACTTAATAATATTGAGGCCCCACTAATACATGAGACCACCACTAACATATTAATAAGTTACAAACATAAAGTTAAAAGGAGAAAAACACACAAATTTGGGACCACATACACTGCAGTGGGCAATACATAGAAAAGACAAAAAGCATAACATAAAAAGGTCAACCATTTGGGACCACATATTACATTAAGAAAAACACACACACACACACAAGCAAGCAAGGCATACACTGCATTGGTCTATACATGGAGACATAAAGCATAACATGAATTAATAATTTGGGACCACATGCACATTAAGAAACACACACACAAACAGAAATTTAATAAAGCACCACATGCACACGCACAAAATATAATA
This sequence comes from Platycodon grandiflorus, assembly GCA_016624345.1. Classification (NCBI taxonomy): domain Eukaryota; kingdom Viridiplantae; phylum Streptophyta; class Magnoliopsida; order Asterales; family Campanulaceae; genus Platycodon; species Platycodon grandiflorus. The sequence continues at coordinate 67,635,515 of CM028362.1, forward strand.
AGGAAAAAGACACACACATCGACTCCATAAATGGAGACAGAAAGCAAACATGAAAAACATATTCAATTTGGGACCAAATCAACCCTAATTTTTAAATTCGATTTTAGAAAAGTATACAAATGACTCCATTGTACAATATTGACACTAATATGTAACCCTTAACCATTTAATAACAATAACGAACAACAATGAACAACAAGAACATCTATGAACTGAAAAAAATCAAGAAACCCTTTTTTTTATATAAAAATTGTAAAACAAAATTGACATACCTCGGTCGTAGTTCAATTCAGGGAGCTTATTGTTGACGATTTCGTAGTTGAGATGCCTACTTGATCGATTTAGTTGTTAGAAACCCTAATTTATAAACCCTTTGTCGTACTGCTATCGCTCTCTCTCTCTCTCTATCTCTCCTCTATTGAACTTTGAAGTCAACTGATTAACTTTACTTTTATTTTTCTTCTAATATTATTTTGGCTTTATCAGTATTTCCATGTCATCATTATAATCCACGTGGATTCAAATTCGTGAAACAAATAAGGGTATTTTGGTCTTTAAAAAAATTAGTTAACATTTCTGTTAACTCCCGTTAGATAAAGGACTAACCGTACGACAAAATGTTGAGTTCAAGTGCTACAATAGGAAATATCATAATACTAAAACCTAATTAGGAAAAAGTTTCAAGTTCAGGGACCAAATTGTATATTAATCCTTTTGTTTACAACTTAAAAATGGAGTGAAATATGGATAAACTTGCATAGAAATGCAGTTTTTCGAATGCATTATTTGAAAAATGTGTTATGGATGTGATTTTCTTGCAATTCCAAAATTGATGCATCGCAATTGAAATTTTATAAATCGCGATGCAAAACTGATGCATCGTGATTCAAAATTGATGCATTACAAGTCAAAATTGTTACATCTCGTTAAATATCCTATGCATCATGATTTACTTTTGTATTGTCATTCTTCAATTGTGTGATTGTAACCGCAATATAGGTGTTATGCATCTGAAAATCAAAATTGATACATCGCAATTCAAAATTTATGTATCGTGATTCAAAAATTAATGGATCGCGATGCAACATTGATGCATCGCGATTCAAAATTGATGCATTGTGAGTCAGAATTATTGCATCACGTTAAATAGACTATGCATCGTGATTTACTTTTGTATTGCTACTCTTCAATTGTGTGACTGTAACCGCGATATACGTGTTATGTAGCTAAAACGAGTAAACAAAACAGTATACAGATACAGTATGCAGCTTCTGATAAACCAAATTAGTAAACACTTTCGAAACAATGGTATCTCTCGAATTTCAGCAACAACATGATACAATTTTCCAGTGAATCCATTGATTTTGATTCTCCAGTAAATTCGATCATAACAACTTGAAGAAACTTAAAAAACAAAATCGAATGAGCAGAAGATCTACTGTGATATGGAAGAAAACGTTGGTAAGAAATCGTAATGGAATGGAATGTAGGATTTACAAGAGTAAATCAAGGAAGACGATGCTGAAAACATTGTTTAGATTGTTACGGGTAGAGCTGTCAAAATGGGTTGAGCCTGTCAGACTAGCCTGTCCGTCACCTAAAAAACGTGGGTTGGTTGATAAAATTTGAGTGTGCTAGGAGGCGAGTCTAACATGTTGAAGCGGTACGGGACGGTGCGGGTTATAGCGGGTTGCCGGTCAACTCGCCTGTTAACTCGTTTTGACAGCTCTAAGTAACCGGGGCATTTTTAGAACAATTGAGTTATTTACTCACCAAACTTGACTTTTTCGATTTGAAACAAGTATCGGAGTGTAAAGCGGTTGAAAATCTCAGGAATGATACCGGCTGTAATTGTTCCTTAATTTTTCTTCAATCGGCGACAGACTTAATACAACAAGTAATAATTATTTAAAAACTAATTTTAAACTTAATATGCTATGAGGACGTCTTATAGTAGACCCGAAAAAAATAATCTAAAATAAGTATTAATTTAATAAAAATATTTAAAATAAGTGTTTGTTTTTATATTAATAAACTATATATCATGACCTCATGAAAGATCGAAAACAAAAAAGAAGTGTCGTATTTTTAAGATAACAAAAGATTGAAATTTTAATTTTATTTGGATTAGCTAATAGTTTTTAACCGCGTAATTATAATTGACCTCAAATGTCAAAATTATGAGAAAATAACTTTACAGGTTTGGTAGTCATAGAAGAAAGTGAGTGTTTTCCTATATTGTATAGTATAGATGTTTTGTTCTTTCTGGCTTTCGCACGCGTGCTAAGTCCCGCGATTCGTACTTTCAATAATGACCGTTGGCTAGATTCTCATTTGGGAAGAAATGGGTTCCCACTACAGCAATGGGTCGATACTCTCTTCGACATCGATTTCAGAAAACTTAAAGCAGTCTGCGATCAAGGCCTCGCTAACTCACCGGAAAGGGAAAGCCGATAGAATTGCATAAAATAGGTTAGCTTGTGTCTCCGTCGCTTTTGGAAGGGTTGAGTGTCCTCCAAAATCCGAAGTGGAATTTTCTCATTGGAAATCTTTCTTACCCTCAATCTCTTCTTGTGATGGAGTCATCTTTCCCACAAGAAGAGGAAAGAATTCCTATCCCACCCAATAGAATAGGTCTCGATCCAACTAGCATGGACCCATTGATTCCGACTTTCTATGAAAGGGAAGGCTATCGAGGCCCCGGTGAATAGATTTTGATTCTAACCTAAGTCAAGTGAGAAATCTTGAACAACTGGACCGGACTCCGCCAAGAATTTCCATTATCTATTTTCCCTCGACTTTATATCCTTCTCTCTAAGTCACTCACCTGATAGGTAGAGGGGGGCTGAAAGAACGATCTTCAATCTCGTTCTGAAGCTAGGTCCCCCTTCTCTCTACGAGGGCTAAAGGGCCCTTGTCATAATGATTGCTTTGCTTGCTTTTCCTCATCCCCTCACGCTCTGTTACCATAGGGATCTCCCAACCTTTTACAAAACATTAAGGGAAGCGATTAAAGTTAAATTCATTAAAAATTGAATGACAATTAGAAATAATGGTGAAATCGCAACCCCTTTAAAAAATACAAAAACAATTTTGACTCCAAAATATAATACAGCATCAAAACTTAACGAAAAAAACAATTAAAGTAGTAAAATGAACTTTTTTTTCCCTCCAAAATCCAAACCTTGTTAAAGAATATAATTGGTTGATGATTTCAGGCATCTTCATTTCAGAGGGGATGATCCTATTACAATGATTCCATTTTCTGTTTTGACCCAAAACTGGATGCTAAGATTAGGAAAAATCCAAATTATCGTAGGGCTGAAACAGTGTCAGTCGCTAGTGAACTTGTGGGCAATGCAGAAGCAGAATCTAGTCCCTAAAACTAAACCAACTTTTCTAGCTACTTGATCACAGTTATGTATACTTTTTTCAGCAAATCAAGACGTTGAAGGGTCCATACTTCATTCTCCATTCCCTTTTTATCCTTTCAAGACTAGAACGCATGCCCAAAAGTGAACAAAGACATGATGATGAGATGATGAAAAATCAATCCCAGCACCTACGATGTTCCAAATTATCACAATCCACGTTTTATGTTTTGTTTTTGGTAATGTCTTGAAATCAGAACCATTTGGTTTGAGATTTAACACTGTGATAAAGGATAGACGAAGATGTTCGGCCGGCCTTTTTGGGTCCCAGCACCTACGATGTAGGTTGGGAATTCGCAACCGAACATCTTCGTCCAACCCTTATCTCAGTGTTAAAGCTCGGATCAAATGGTTCTGATTTCAAGTCGATCATTACTAAAAACAAAACAAAAAACGTCGATTGTGATAATTTACTAGCCATTCACTCGTATACATGTCAAAATCGCAGTCGCACATTTTAACTAACGGTATGCTTGATTCATAAAATCTGTGAACTAAACAAAGCCTGAAAAATAACAAAATATATATATATATATATATATATATATATAGGAGGATATATATATATATATGCAAAATGTCAAATTCCCTATAGTGTGGTGATCCAAATAACAGAAAATTAATCATATATTCTTTGAAACAAGAAAATAGAGTACAAACCATGATGTCAAATGCAACAGAAAAATAAAGACGTGGGCCATAAAATGGTCCTCCTCAAAAATACATTCCTACTCAGTTAGATGCAGAAAAACAACTCCGTTAATTGTCCCAAATACTCTCTTCGTTTTAGGTAAAGAGTTAATTTTTTATTTTTTTAGTTAACTTAGTTAAAGTTTGACTGATAATTAACATAAATTTAGTAATTTTTATAAAGATATGAAAGTTGTAGTCCATAATAATTTTAATATAGTTTTTAATTAATAAAATTTTATTTCTTAAAATATAAGTGAAGTATGTAAAATTTTAATTTGATTTATATACATTTGATTTCTAAACAAGGAAAGTATACTGTTCACCTGAAACGGAGGGATTAGTTGGTAAACAATAAAAAAATGTGGACTTACTTTGTTGCTGATGAGTAATCTAGTGTGGATTGTTTTGGCTCTGCCCAGAATTCGGACATATTCCAGCTGTCTAAGTTACAAAGTTTACGACTTTTTATAAAACTTAGGCTAAAATATACGAGGTAGTAGTAGTACGTGGTTTTGCTGTGATCGATAACATTTTCTTTATTTAAAAAAATTGAAAAATGAAAAATATAAAAATATTATCATTGAATACATACATCAATCACTTTAACTAAATTGTTTTCCAAAAGATGTCAAGTAGCTAAGGAATTGCAAAATTGACTTCAAGACTTCGATTGTTTTTGTGGCCGTATCACTCTAAGGATTTGTTAAGATCTTTTATCCTTTATCAAACTAAGTCGTTAAATTTAATAATGCCCATCATTTTTGCAGTCCTTTTTTATTTTATTTCTTATGCTCATTTGAATAAACTTATTTTAAGATTAAATGTAGAAGGTATGCTCCAATTTCCACCCTATATATATATATATATATATGATTGCGCCAAAATACTGTAATCGTGTCGATATTGTATACACTAGTACGTGAAGGAATGTCATATATCTAGCTTTGAATGAATGAATCCTGTCAAGAATAGGACGCACACCATGAGGAAAATTGGGAATTGTCCCAACTCACGCCCTTCGGCGGCATGAGAGTAAGTCTTAGTATATAAAAGCCCCCCGACAATCTTGGATCAGAGTAGGGATTTGTGTCGGAAGCACTACTAAAAATACCCTAATTACTGTCGGATTACTTCCGTCAGTAATTACTGACGGAGATTTTCAAGTTACTGTCGGATATCCGACAGTAATTTTTAGTTTCTTGGCGGGATAATAATTACCGTCTAATACATCCGACAGTAATTCTTTCGACAGAAATACAGGAATATTTATTCGAATATTCCCTTTTCATCCGACACTAATTATTGTTGGATCTTCCGAAAGTAGTACTTCCGACAGTAATACAGGAATATTCTTCGAATATTTCCTTTTCAACCGCCAGAAAATTGTGATCAATATTAATGAAAGTGTCCAAGTAATTATCTCTGACAATAATTTAAGTGAGATTTACTGTCGGATATTACTGTCGGAGTTCCGACAGTAATTTAAAATAAAATCCCCAAATTGAGCGACTCCCTACACCGTCAATCCAGACTCTCTCTCTCTCTCTCTCTCTCTCTCTCTGCGCCAACCTCCGCTTGCCACCATCGCTCCGGTAAGTCTCTGTCCCCTTCCCCTTCTTCCTTAATTTTAGTGTTTTTTATTTTTATTTTTTATTTTGAACTCCTAAACCCTAACTTATCTCTCTCTCTCTCTCTCCATGTTGAAGTTTCTCGTGCCATTCTCCATCTCGCCACTGTCACCGCCAGCCTCCACATTTAAGGTATGTGAATGTTTATATATGTATGTTTTTGGTTTTTTTTTTTTTTGTATTTATTTATTTATTGTGAATTTATTCAATATAAATGTGTATGTTTATGAATTTTTTTCCCTGTGTAAATGTGTATTTTATTTTGTTTTTTTTGTTAATGTGGGTGTAAAAAAATTTTAATTTCTGTATTTTGTGTAGTGTAGATTTATTCTGAATTTTTTAATTTTTTTAATTTTCTCGTTAATTTATGTTTTATTTGTCTCGTAATTTTAATTTGTACATTAAAAAATATGAAAAATGTATAATTTTTGTATTTTTGTTTTCTCGTACTTTTTGTTAATCTCTCGCATGTGTGGCCGTAGAGGTTGTTAATGTTGTTGTTAACGTTGTTTGTTGTTTCCCGAGTCTTAGACTTGTGGTTTTTGTTAGTTGGGTTCCGCCGTAGTGTTCCCGAAAACTTGTGTAATACCCCGACCCAACTTCATTCGAGTTCACTCGTGGTCTCTCGATGTTGACTTTAAAACCCTCGTAGAGTGAGGTGTCATGCTCAAGCATGACGTGTGAGGTCGAGAATCATATTTGACGCGTTTAACTCGGGGTGAGTTGCGCTTTGTTCCTTTATCCATTCGAGATTTTCCTTGACATCGATTAGCGTTCGTATACGTTACGTCTTCTCTTTGGGTGATTGACCTAACCTTGGTTTAGACTCCTTCACGACTATTGATCACGTTGATCTTGTCGTTAAGCCGCACGCCGACTCATTTCGAGTGTTTCATATGCCCCGATTTGTACTTGAACCTTTGTATGGTTGATTATGCGAGCTTTACGTTGAACTTCTAACGTTGTTTCGGAACTTTCGAGAACCTCTCTTGAGTATTTCGACCTTCTCAAAGACTTAGAATCACTTCGGGATCATCTAGGACCATTTCGGGCGTTTGAGCATTTTCGGAGAGTTCGGAGGATCGGACACGAGCGATCGCCCGGGCAGATCAAAGCGATCGCCCCGCTTCCGAAGACAAAGCGATCGCCTGTTTGGCGAGCGATCGCCCCGCCCGTCCCTGTTCGTCCGGTTCGTCTTTCTCGGTTTTAACATTTTTAAGTGGTTTAAAATGCTCAAACAAGCCCGGAATTGGACCAAACACTTACCCATGGTATTAATAACATAACCCAACCTTATTTCCTCATTTCTCTTCCTCCCAACCCGAGTTTAGAGAGAACTAGAGAGAGAGAGAAGAGAGAGAGGAGAAAGATTTCGCGATATCTTGAGCTTCGCTTGTCGGATCGACAAGCCGTCTTCGCCGTAGCGTAGAGGACGACGAGGAGCACATTTCTACCCAAATGGATCATCCGATCTGTTAGTATATCACGAACCCATCTCTTCTCCCACGTTTTAGAGAGAAAGTGGTGTTTGAGAGAAGAGAAGTTTGATTCGAGCTTGGATCAAGTTTGGGATCATTGGTTGGACTCCGTAGCGGCGTAGAGTCACGGAGGAGTACATTTTTACCCGAAGCCCTTGGATTTCGTGGTGGATTTGCGGTGAAGGTAAGTAACTATAATGCTTTGTGTGTTTTACGAGATGAATTGGAAGAGTAAAGCATGTAGGGTGTGTTAGCGATGATATTCGTGTCTTTTATTGGGAAGTATATATATACATAATTGTCCCTACGAATGATGTTAGGTTATACCTCATTACTTGCTTGATTAAGGATTACGGAATAAAGAAAGAATTGATGAATTACCGTTGAGTTAGTAGACTTCGAATAATAGAGACTCGTAGAGCTTGATGTTGTTGCTATTATGGTTGTTGTTGTTGTGTTGTTTCGGTTGTCCCGATAATCATTATGCCGAGTAATAGAAACTCATTGAGATTGAAGTATACTTGTGAATTATTAGTTGGGTTCCGCCGTAATGTCGCCGAAGACTTGTTTAAATTAATTATACTCCATTACGTTAATCTTAAGTTTAGGTATACCGAATCATTGAAGTTTTACCGTTTACGCACTAGCGGAAACCCTATGAAATCGTTACGAGTAGCGACTCTTTGTGCGTTGGGCATTGCAAACGATAGGAGTTATAGGGGACGATACGCGGTTTGTCCCGATATCTTGATATTGGTAACGACTCTAGCGGAGTCATTATGAGATATACACTAGTCGTGACCGACTCGGAGTCGAATAGGACGTAATAAGTAAACGTCGATTATTGTAGTAATTTCATTAATGTATAGTTGACTCTACGGAGTTGAGAAATGGGTAGTAGTAATGCCTATATGACCTATATTAATTCCCTACCACGTGGGATGACGAATTGACGGGTTCATGACTTAGTGAAACGTTGACCTTGGTTGACTTAGTCAAATATTAGCCGACTACGAGTTAAATCGAATAAAGTTGAAGTATGTCGATAAGAGTATGTAATATATTATGATGCGCATGAGATGAGAAATATTGTGTGACGATAGGATACTTAGAGATCCTCAATCGGGCATAGCTATTGCGCCTTAATTAATGGTTGTAAGTACGAGTAGACTTACCTATGTGGGGTTATGAGTTGGCGTACATGTGAGAAACATGTTACCTTAGTTTGGGATTAGGATGAATAACCTATCCTCGAGTTATATAGGTTCCACATTATGGCCCTTGTTTGCCGTTGATTATAAGGTATAAACACCTTACATTGGAGTTTATGTATGTGTCTAGCTATCACGTACATCGCTTAGTGATTGAGTTGTACTATGGGCCTACTTTGCCTATTGCCTTGTTTTGTCTATCTGTTCGGTGATTTCGGACATGTTGTGATTGTTCTAGTATGAAATAGGACAATCATCCTACTTTGATGATTGATTGTGTGTTTAGTATTCATAAGCACATTGAGTGGATTTGAAATGTGATTCAAAGAACACATGATGATTGTTGAGAATGACAAGTGAATGTCTACTTGTGCATTGCATTAAGTCCAGCTTGGCATTGTTTGACTAATTAAGGTGGGACGACTTATAGTCTTTACGAATTTGTTTTGTAATCGCTATAAGTCGCCGTACGGCTGCACACACCCTCACCCGTTGGCCACAGTGGGATGTAGCCCCATTGTTGTAGCAATACGCATGACTTTGGTTTGCTAGTTAGAACTCGATGGTATTAATCGGGGACGTCGATACTACGTACCGGGTATCGAGGCACATATGTTTTCTCGTATTGCAGAGCAACGCGAAGTTGGAAGAAGGAGAAATAATATCCTTCATAATGTGGTTTCATTAAGTTGCACTTATGTGAACACCAAAGTGCTAAGTGAATTATGTGACTTGTATATTTTCAATATGATACATGATCATTATGGTATATAAATGTTATTACCATGTTACTCCTAGTGTTGAGCATCATGCCATGTCATCTAGTTGCATGTGATAGTTGTCGATTGTTGGTCAAGTTAGAATAGTCCCTTGACTTGCCGGTTTGTAGCCGAAATGTTAGGTGCGGAAGTGCTACTTAGACTAGCTACATGTAGAGTTTGGTTTATCGTTGCATTCATTCTCATAGCATACAACACATTGTAGTGGCTTACGGGGTCTTTTAGACTCACTCTTGTTGTGTTAACTCTTTTAGATTGCAATCGAAGGACGACATAGTGCGATCGGTGAGACTTGCAGTGCCGAATGATCTTTGCGCTGCTCTCCTGAGCTTGTGTATAATTATGCTTCTTAATTTCTTAGTTCTGAGAACGATGGTTGATGTAAAGTTATGTAAACTTTACTTATGGGTAGCATTGTTCGTAACTTCTTTAATGTTGTATTCCTTTGGAGACGACACTCGATGTCGAGCCATTTATTATTGTAGTTTTCTCGAGCATGTTAGCTCGCGAGTATTTGATGTCGTTGTTTCTCCGGCTCAATGGTTAGCCGTCGAGGTCTATTATTGGGATTTCTCTTAATATTGTTCTTCGGCTTATTTTTGGCCGTGGAGATTTTATAGTTATTGTTTTGTTATTTGAGTTTTTAAAACTCGTTTTATTAGTTGTGGTTTTCCACCGCATAGTTTTGGTTTTGAGCTTGTGTAGCTCGCTCACTTCGGTGGAGTTTAGTTGTTTCATTTAGTTTGGCGCACCGAGTTGGGGTTTAATACCGAATCCCGAACTCGGGCGTCACGCTGGTATCGAGCTTAAGTTAGCTATTCGCCAGATAGGATCCTCGGCTTAGGTGGTTTGGGCATTGGGTTGAGTGATTAACGCCGAGTGTTTGAGTATAAGCGTTGTGTTGATGTTGGTGAATTTTTGGAGTTAGTCCATGTAGGACCGGGATGGTTGAGTTCTTACGCTCACGAGAGCGGAGACAAATGATTGGTAGTCCGTTAATTTCTCTAAAGGAGATTCGTGATTATGTATTAAGCCCTCGCTAAAATGTTGTCGACTAAGTGTGAGTCGTGTGATAAGTTTAGTAGTGAGATTTGACCATTATAGGTTGTCTCCTTGATTTTGAGATGTATAGTCGAGATGTTTTAAGGAACGTCTTAGTCTTGAGGTTGGTAATCATTTAAGGAGATAGAGGTGGAAGACCCAAGATTCTGGGTCACGAGTCCCCTAGTGCTTATTATGGAGTGTCAAGTTTCGATAGTGCGAGTATAAGAGTCCGTACTAACTTAAACGCTTTATTTTTGCATATCACATCATGGAATGCGACATTTGTACATACTAGATTGTGTCACATATGTGCATTTGCTTGTATTTGATACTTATGTGCATGAGACCGACTCTAAGGGCATATTTGTAATCACATGTCCCTAACGCCCGTGACGGTAGCTTTTGAAGCCACTTGTAAGGGCCCCGATTTGGTTGTCAAGAGATATTCGTCAAGACTAAGTTGATAGCATGATAGATAGAAATTGTCTAACCCCGTTGCCAACCGAATGGACAAGTAAATGAAATATTGCACTTGAACAAATTTGTGTATCTCGTGCGTGGATTGTGTTTCATTTCTCATGTATTGGTTTGACTTGATTTGGTATTATGTGAGCCGTTGTGCTTAGTTGAACATGAGTATTTCGGGCATGCGATTAGCCCTTGAGACTTGTATACCGTCCCGTGTGTTATAAGTTTGCTTGTTTCACCTTGAAGATATCAAGTTGGTTTGCCACCATGGTGAGCGTGTGTTTGGTGTGTGGTATGTGCGGTGTTGTAGACTGGATACATTGTATTAATTCAATCTTGCCTTATAGACTTTTGCGATACGAATAAATCGTGTCACCTTGCGCATGTACCCCTTTGGCATAGTGATGTGGTTATCTTTAAAACCCTACGTGCATGTTAATTGTGTGGGTTGAGAATCGAGAATGTTATGTTGATTAGTATGACTTTAGTGAACCACTTAATGTGTTTAACTTCCTTCGAGATTTAATGTCTCGTTGTGTGCCTATAGCAGATGACACGAACTAGGAAGACCGCAAGGATGTCGCTATGCATCCGACCGTATTTCAACTCGACACGCATTACGGACCAACCGAATGTGGCCCCGGGTGAGACACCTCGAGTGGAGCAAGTGATCCCACCGAACCCTCCCGCACCGAGCCAAGACTCCAAGTAACGAGTCAAGGCTAAGAGGTGAGACCTTGTGATTGAACCCGTAAGAGTCATGTTCATCGTGACTTATTCTATCATTTATTCGTTTTCCTGTTTTTGGACTATCTTGTGTACTCGATTTGGGTACTCATTCGTTAGAATATTATATCTCGTAGTCGACCCGAGAATATAATCGTTAAGAGTGTGATACACTCGTGATTCGAGTAACACGTATAGTATGTGGTAGTGGTGTCCAATGGTACCGACCCTGCCCGTCGAATGTATTCGAGTTCGAAACTCTTGTTTTCATTTATGTTAACCTTGTGACTTATTGGCGTGAATAGTGTATCGCGAGCATGTTAACTTGCGATTCCCTTGGCCTTTTATTTTGTCGGACGGTGATGTAGTCGGTAGTGTTATTATTCACAGTAGAGTCATTATGACTTGTATAACTTCGAGGTGTTACATGTGTTGCACCATTTGATTCAAGTCTATTTCTTTGATGATAGTATGTCATCGTATAACCTTGCGAACCAAGGGAGTATTGACCTAAACCTATTGATCGCGGGTTTTCCGTGAGTAGTTGTTGAGAGTTGTACCACGGGAAGTGGAGATTTGTTTAGCGCACGGAAGCGTGGTGGTGGGATGTGTTCGAAAGAAGTCGATGACACCTTGAAGTATACCCGAACATGGACTTGACTAGAGACGGTGGTTGGTCTCGTAATGAAACCCCGAGATTTCTCACATCTCGAAATCACATCTATTCGTTAGATGTCTCGCGTGTTTGCACTACTTGTGGTTAGTGGCCTCTAACTTGGACCAATTCGCCTTATTTGTTAGACTTTCACCTATCATTGGTGGAAGCGTGTTTGTGTGGGCTGTTGTATAACCTTGTTGTAGCAATTGTACGTCCCATGGACGTCTAACTCATGAATTCGCGGCCGAATTCCTTTAAGGGGAGAGGATGTAATACCCCGACCCAACTTCATTCGAGTTCACTCGTGGTCTCTCGATGTTGACTTTAAAACCCTCGTAGTGAGGTGTCATGCTCGTTAAGCATGACGTGTGAGGTCGAGAATCATATTTGACGCGTTTAACTCGGGGTGAGTTGCGCTTTGTTCCTTTATCCATTCGAGATTTTCCTTGACATCGATTAGCGTTCGTATACGTTACGTCTTCTCTTTGGGTGATTGACCTAACCTTGGTTTAGACTCCTTCACGACTATTGATCACGTTGATCTTGTCGTTAAGCCGCACGCCGACTCATTTCGAGTGTTTCATATGCCCCGATTTGTACTTGAACCTTTGTATGGTTGATTATGCGAGCTTTACGTTGAACTTCTAACGTTGTTTCGGAACTTTCGAGAACCTCTCTTGAGTATTTCGACCTTCTCAAAGACTTAGAATCACTTCGGGATCATCTAGGACCATTTCGGGCGTTTGAGCATTTTCGGAGAGTTCGGAGGATCGGACACGAGCGATCGCCCGGGCAGATCAAAGCGATCGCCCGCCCGAAGACAAAGCGATCGCCTGTTAAGGCGGAGCGATCGCCCGCCCCGTCCTGTTCGTCCGGTTTTGCCTTTCTCGGTTTTAACATTTTTAAGTGGTTTAAAATGCTCAAACAAGCCCGAATTGGACCAAACACTTACCCATGGTATTAATAACATAACCCAACCTTATTTCCCCTCATTTCTCTTCCTCCCAACCCGAGTTTAGAGAGAGAACTAAGAGAGAGAGAGAGAGAGAGGAGAAAGATTTCGCGATATCTTGAGCTTCGCTTGTCGGATCGACAAGCCGTCTTCGCCGTAGCGTAGAGGACGACGAGGAGCACATTTCTACCCAAATGGATCATCCGATCTGTTAGTATATCACGAACCCATCTCTTCTCCCACGTTTTAGAGAGAAAGTGGTTTTGAGAGAAGGAAGTTTGATTCGAGCTTGGATCAAGTTTGGGATCATTGGTTGGACTCCGTAGCGTAGAGTCACGGAGGAGTACATTTTTACCCGAAGCCCTTGGATTTCGTGGTGGATTTGCGGTGAAGGTAAGTAACTATAATGCTTTGTGTGTTTTACGAGATGAATTGGAAGAGTAAAGCATGTAGGGTGTGTTAGCGATGATATTCGTGTCTTTATTGGGAAGTATATATATACATAATTGTCCCTACGAATGATGTTAGGTTATACCTCATTACTTGCTTGATTAAGGATTACGGAATAAAGAAAGAATTGATGAATTACCGTTGAGTTAGTAGACTTCGAATAATAGAGACTCGTAGAGCTTGATGTTGTTGCTATTATGGTTGTTGTTGTTGTGTTGTTTCGGTTGTCCCGATAATCATTATGCCGAGTAATAGAAACTCATTGAGGTTGAAGTATACTTGTGAATTATTAGTTGGGTTCCGCCGTAATGTCGCCGAAGACTTGTTTAAATTAATTATACTCCATTACGTTAATCTTAAGTTTAGGTATACCGAATCATTGAAGTTTTACCGTTTACGCACTAGCGGAAACCCTATGAAATCGTTACGTAGTAGCAGACTTTGTGCGTTGGGCATTGCAAACGATAGGAGTTATAGGGACGATACTCGGTTTGTCCCGATATCTTGATATTGGTAACGACTCTAGCGGAGTCATTATGAGATATACACTAGTCGTGGATCGACTCGGCGAGTCGAATAGGACGTAATAAGTAAACGTCGATTATTGTAGTAATTTCATTAATGTATAGTTGACTCTACGGAGTTGAGAAATGGGTAGTAGTAATGCCTATATGACCTATATTAATTCCCTACCACGTGGGATGACGAATTGACGGGTTCATGACTTAGTGAAACGTTGACCTTGGTTGACTTAGTCAAATATTAGCTGACTACGAGTTAAATCGAATAAAGTTGAAGTATGCGTCGATAAGAGTATGTAATATATTATGATGCGCATGAGATGAGAAATATTGTGTGACGATAGGATACTTAGAGATCCTCAATTGGGCATAGCTATTGCGCCTTAATTAATGGTTGTAAGTACGAGTAGACTTACCTATGTGGGGTTATGAGTTGGCGTACATGTGAGAAACATGTTACCTTAGTTTGGGATTAGGATGAATAACCTATCCTCGAGTTATATAGGTTCCACATTATGGCCCTTGTTTGCCAGTTGATTATAAGGTATAAACACCTTACATTGGAGTTTATGTATGTGTCTAGCTATCACAGACACTGCTTAGTGATTGAGTTGTACTATGGGCCTACTTTGCCTATTGCCTTGTTTTGTCTATCTGTTCAGTGATTTCGGACATGTTGTGATTGTTCTAGTATGAAATAGGACAATCATCCTACTTTGATGATTGATTGTGTGTTTAGTATTCATAAGCACATTGAGTGGATTTGAAATGTGATTCAAAGAACACATGATGATTGTTGAGAATGACAAGTGAATGTCTACTTGTGCATTGCATTAAGTCCAGCTTGGCATTGTTTGACTAATTAAGGTGGGACGACTTATAGTCTTTACGAATTTGTTTTGTAATCGCTATAAGTCGCCGTACGTTGCACACACCCTCACTGTTGGCCACGGTGGGATGTAGCCCCATTGTTGTAGCAATACGCATGACTTTGGTTTGCTAGTTAGAACTCGATGGTATTAATCGGGGACGTCGATACTACGTACACGGGTATCGAGGCACATATGTTTTCTCGTGTATTGCAGAGCAACGCGAAGTTGGAAGAAGGAGAAATAATATCCTTCATAATGTGGTTTCATTAAGTTGCACTTATGTGAACACCAAAGTGCTAAGTGAATTATGTGACTTGTATATTTTCAATATGATACATGATCATTATGGTATATAAATGTTATTACCATGTTACTCCTAGTGTTGAGCATCATGCCATGTCATCTAGTTGCATGTGATAGTTGTCGATTGTTGGTCAAGTTAGAATAGTCCCTTGACTGCCGGTTTGTAGCGAAATGTTAGGTAAGCCGAAGTGCTACTTAGACTAGCTACATGTAGAGTTTGGTTTCTTGTTGCATTCATTCTCATAGCATACAACACATTGTAGTGGCTTACGGGGTCTTTTAGACTCACTCTTGTTGTGTTAACTCTTTTAGATTGCAATCGAAGGACGACATAGTGCGATCGGTGAGACTTGCAGTGTGCAGAATGATCTTTGGGCGCTTGCTCCTGAGCTTGTGTATAATTATGCTTCTTAATTTCTTAGTTCGGAGAACGATGGTTGATGTAAAGTTATGTAAACTTTACTTATGGGTAGCATTGTTTCGTAACTTCTTTAATGTTGTATTCCTTTGGAGACGACACTCGATGTCGAGCCATTTATTATTGTAGTTTTCGAGCATGTTAGCTCGCGAGTATTTGATGTCGTTGTTTCTCGGCTCAATGGTTAGCCGTCGAGGTCTATTATTGGGATTTCTCTTAATATTGTTCTTCGGCTTATTTTTGGCCGTGGAGATTTTATAGTTATTGTTTTGTTATTTGAGTTTTTAAAACTCGTTTTCATTAGTTGTGGTTTTCCACCGCATAGTTTTGGTTTTTGAGCTCGGGTAGCTCGTTCACTTCGGTGGAGTTTAGTTGTTTCATTTAGTTTGGCGCACCGAGTTGGGGTTTAATACCGAATCCCGAACTCGGGGCGTCACAACTTGTTTAGTATTATCCCAGGTTTTATCAGTTGTGCTTTATAGATAGTACGAGTGGTTAAGCCACGTACTTTCCATTTCGTGTTCTTGTGTGATTAAGTTTATTGATTGGACCACTGGATTGTTGAGGGTAATATATGACGTGGCGTGGTAGTACGTTGTCTCTTGGTTGAGCATAGTTTTGTAGCAGCGAAGTGTGAATCATTAAAAGTAATAGGATCACGAGAAAGTTGTCTTGGGATTTGCTGCGATCCACACCACTCCTGTTCCTCCTGGTGCTGATTTGCCGTTTGTCTTTGTAGATGAGACGGCAAAGAAAGCATTTGTAAATTGTAAGTATTACTTAAAATATTTTAATTTTATTTTGTTTATTAGTTAATTAAAATGTTAATATTTATGTTTTTATGTTTTTATGACACAGAATAACTATAAGGCGTCGCCGACGGGCTTGTCCAAACAACCCCTGAGGTGCCTACGCCCTTTGTCGACAACATTTGACATTCGATCACTGCGGAGTCACGGAAGAATAGGGGAGCTCGCCTATACGGCTTTGGTGACCACGGCGCCGCTGTGTTGAGACCAAGCGCATCGATTTCTTCCTCAGCGACCACGTCTTTTGGTCTTCCGCAAAGAATCGCCTACCAAGCGTGCCCCGATTGATAAGACGCAGACTCGAGCACTGTGCGCAAAGAGGCCGATGCAAAGAACAGGTCGAGCTAGTGCAACATCAGCCCAAGCATGCAAAGAAGAGTCGATCACTGAGCACTGCGACGACGGTCATGGAGCATTGCACTCTTACTAGGTCTTCTATTATCCGTAATTTATTTGACCCCCCTCCACAGTAGATACATTATTTTGGTACTGTAATATTTTTTAAATTGTATATATATTAATTTCAATTTAATTTATATATTAGTTGTTAATTATAGTTTATTGTTGCAATATGTGTGTGTGATTGTGTATATATAACTGCTATATCAGGTAAAAAAACTAATATTAAAATTAATTTTTTTTTAATTTTTGTAATACTTATTGTCGGAGCTCCAACAGAAATTATTATTTAAATTTTTTTAAATTTACTGTCGGATATCCGACAGTAATTTACTGTTAAAAATAATAACAGGGTTAAGTTACTGTCGAATTTCCGTCAAAAAATTAACGGTGTTCCAACAGTAAATTAACCGAATGTTACTGTCTGCGACCATATTACTGTCGGAACTCCGACAGTAATTACTTTCGGAGTTACGACAGTAATTACTGTCGAATACTGTCGAAGATAAATTAGCATCGAAGGTTTACTGTCGGAGCAGTTCCGACAGTAATTGTACATTCTGTCAGAATCCGTGAATTACTGTCGGATTTTTTCGACAGTAATTACGTATTTTCCAGTAGTGAAGTGTGTGTGTTTGAGAGAGTTATGAGCAGAATTATTATTGTGAGTAGAGTGCAAAGTTGAGCGTAGAGTTGAAATGTTTCACCAAATGATGTATTTATAGGTGGAGAGGGTCGCCGGCCATTATTGCTTGTTATCATGGTGCCATAACGCCGGTCATCGATCATTGTGTCTATTAAGAGAGAGAAATCGTGACTGGACGGATGAGTATGATTGTCTAGCATTGAAGAGTGGATGGAAGGGAGGGATCCGAAGGGAGTTGCCTTAATCGTCCGCACCGACCTACTTTAGGTCACTTGGGCCGACCTAGGAAGCCTAGATCACCCGGGCCGACTTATGGGGTCTTGGTTGCTAGGGTCGACCTAGGGGTCTTGGTCGCCCAAATGATCTGCTTTGTTGTTCGGCCTTTCATTGCCTAGATGGGACTGGAGCCCGTTTGGGTATAGCGTTTATAAAACGCGGTTTTAAAACGCAGTTTAAAAAATGCGGTGTTTTAAAACGGAGGTCTTTCCTTATAAATACGTTGGGATATCTCTTCAATACGCATTTTTTTTCCTAGGAACGTTTTAAACCTGCGTTTTGGGAAAAAGCGGAATTCTAGCGTTTTAAAACGCAGTGCGTTTGAAAACGCTCGTTCTCGCCGGTATTGAAACACATTTTTTGCAAATAAGTGCGTTTTATCCTGCGTTTTGCTGCCAAAGCCGACCAAACTGCGCAGTTTAGGCGATCAAGTTGCCCTCTTGGTCGACGTATCGTTTCCAGGGCTCCTTTGGTCATTGGCCACGTGGTTAGTACTTCGTGGTATTATACGTAAGTAAATAAATACCAAATAAATACTGGATCCTTCAATATTCAAAAGAAGATATGCAAGTCTCAAATTTATTCCCTATATATTCAAAAGAAATAAGATTAATTTAGTGTGTTTCAGTTTCAAAGTTTAATACCCAAGAGTCCTTTCCAAAAATAATAATAATAATAATAAATTTAATACCCAAGAGTAGTTAGTTCATTTTTTTATTTGACTCCAACCAAGACACTTTAATGGTTCTGCGCTAGTCCTTTTAAATTTTGTGGGTCATTGGCAAAAACATTTTATGAAGCTAAGAGAATATTAAAAATGTCGATTGAAGCAGTTTTTGGCTCAAAAACGGATTCTTATTTTGAAAGTCAATTTTTTTAAAACTGTGTTTTGATTTTCATAATCTCTATTAATTTTATTGAGTATTGTTACTCTTTTTTTCAGAGTAAATGTAGTATTCCCTCTATTTTAGGTAAAGAGTCCACTTTTAAAAATTGTGCTTACAATTTTCATAATTTTATAACTTTATCCTTCACATGTGGTACAAACATATTAACTATGCTCAAATATTTTTGTAATTATGATCAATTCTAATGATACTTATATATTTCTTAATCATTAGACTTTTCCAACGTAAACTCTTTTGTTGGAACGAAGGGAGTATTATCTTTTTAAGCAAAGAAAAATGAGAGACACCATGTAAAAGTAAAGTTTTAATTTAGAAAAGGAGCTCTTATTTTGGACCAAAAATTAAAAAGTCAAATACCTCTTTTGTATAAATCCAGTGGACTAGTTAAATACTTTCACCGTTCCAAAATAATTGTCGTTTTAGCAATGTTTTTTGTCCTAAAATAATTGTCGTTATAGGATTTCAGGAAATATTTGTCTATATTTTACCAAAATTGCCCTTATTTATTACTCTTATTAAAGAGGGTTGTTAAAAGGAAAGAAGAAAAATTACTCATGCAATTTATTTATAATAAATAAATTTAAATAAATGTAAATCAATTTTTATATAAATTATCTTAATTTATGTGTAAATTACTAAAACAATAATTATTTTGAAGAGGGATAGTAAAAACCTGGCCCAAAATACGATATTCTCAACCATGAGGTCAACTGCTCTTGTTTTTCTCAAAGGCTAATCTACATGAAACAGCAACGCAATCTAGCAATATTGTTTTGGGCCATCGTACTAAAATTGCTTACTAAAAAACTTTGTTCAGAACCATACATAAGTAGCCCAATAAATACATGTCCAGACCTAATTTAACATACTAACATTAGTAGGCTTAAGAGTACTGACTTGTGAACTTTTCGGCCTTTCCCCTCTCCACTCCTAGTCCTGCACCATGGTACAATCTATTACTGGAAATTGCGGTCGGTGCACTTTCTAAAAAAAAATTTTCTCTTTAGTTTATTTTTTTTTTAACCGCTAAAAAATATTTTGAGAATTTTCTTTCTAAAATACCCTCAATAATATCGTTACTTCAGATTTGAGTTTCGAATTGATGTATAAATGATTTCATGTTGTTAATATAGTCTTTTCTTATGTTTAGGAATCAATTTTCACGCATAGAACACGAATTTGATCATAATTTGATCAGATTTAAATTTTTTGAGTTCATCCTATTTTTCTTTGTTCTTGGGCTATTTTGGTCACTTTAATCTATGTTTTAAACTTCGAATTTGTTTAAAATCAATCTCATATTGTTATCATAACTTATTACTACATTTGTACATAATTTTTCTAGCAAAAAATACTATTTTTGAGAACCAAATCGAGTTTGGCAGTGTGTTGTCCAAAAACAGAGGGAGATGTTCTTGGACTGATTTTGGGACTTTAATCAATGATTTGAGCTTGAATTTTGTATAATATCAATATCATACTGTTATAGGAAGTCAATACCATGTTTGTATGTAAATTTTCCAACAAAAAATAATTATTTTAATCGATTTTGATATTATATTAAATTGAGCATCGGGATGCCTTTAATTCACCAATCGTATCTTTAGGCAACGCAACGAGGATCGACTGTAGGGTCGTCGCAGGGTCGAGGGGACGGCGTCCTCGTGGGGTTCGGGCAACGCTCTGGGTAAATGAAAATCAAGTTCCCTCCAGTAGTTGAAATTCAAATAGTGCCTTGGTTGCTCATCACGATGCCTTGGTTACTCATCGCGATGTCTTTGTTGCTCATCGCGATGCCTTGGTTGCTCATCCCGATGCCTTGGTTACTCATCGCGATGCCTTGGTTGCTCATCGCGATGATTAACCCACGCGATGCCTTGAATTACTCATCGCGATGCCTTGGGTTACTAATGCGCGCATATTTTTCTTTCATTAATGGCATAATCGTTTTTTTGCCCCAAAAATGCCTTTTTTCGATTTTAAAAAAAGATGAGTGGACTGGAGCGATTACAAATGTTAAAAAAGGGACCGGCCTGTAATTCACCCAATCTATTAAAGTTCAAAAAGAACTCTGTACTAATGTACTGTTTAGACTCGTGATTATTTTAGGGTGAATTATAGGCCGGTCCATTTAATATTTGTAATTGCTCCAGTTCACTCATCTTTTTTTAAAAATTAGAAAAAGATATTTTTGGGACAAAAAGACAATTATGTCATTAATAAAAAAAAATACGCGCACATCAGTAACCCAAGGCATCGCGATGCCCAATTTAAGTATTTATTTTTGTGCATCGCGATACACCACTTTTGCATCATGATACACCGCTTTGTGCATCGCGAATCCAATTTCAAGGGGAAAAAAACAAAAATTTGAGGCTGTCGCACCTTGCTAAGCCGAGCAGGGTAAAAAATAAAATATTTTATTGCCGCACATCGCTAAGGCGAGCTGCCAAGTTGAAAGATTTGATTTACCTCACGTAAAGGAACTGCCATTTCTATCTCATTCTTTCCATTAGCTCGAGTCGCACAGAGTGAACCTCATTCCCAAGACCGAATAGGACCTTTTAGGCCTTTCATCTAGAGGAGCAGCAACTCTTTCATTTGGAGGAGGTGAGTTCCCTTCCTTTCCTTTATTTATTCTATCTAACACAATAGAAAGAGTCTCACAATTTGAAATTGGCAAGTAGCTTTGAATTCTACACTGTGCACGCGATGCTTCACTTTATACATCGCGATGCTTCACTTTGTGCATTACGATGCCTAATTTAAGGATGCCAAATTTAAGGTATCCCGATGTTCAATTTAAGGATCTTGATGTCCAATTTAAGGCATCCCGATGTCCAATTTAAGGCATTTCATTGCCCAACTTAATATAATATCAAAATCAATCAAAATTATTATTTTTGGTTGGGAAATTTACATATAAACATGGTATTGACTTCCTATAACAGTATGATATTTATATTATACAAAATCTAAACTCAAATCATTGATTAAAATCCCAAAATCAGTCCAAGAACATCTCCCTCTGTTTTCGTACAGCACACTGTCAAGCTCGATTTGGAGATTAAAAATAGTATTTTTTAGTAGAAGAATTGTGCACAAATGTACTACTAAGTTGGGATAATAATATGTGATTGATTTTAAACAAATTCGAAACTTAAAACATATATTAAAATAGCCAAAACAGCCCAACAACAAGAAAAAACGGGATGAACTCAAAAAATTCAAATTTGATCAAATTGTGATCAAATTCGTGTTTTATGCATGAAAATTGATCCCCAAACATGAGGGAAGACTATATTAACAACATGAAATCATTTATACATCAATTCGAACCTCAAATCTGAAGCAACGATGTTGTTGAGGGCATTTTAGGAATAAAACTATCAAAGTGTACTTTAGCGGTTTATAAAAAAAGGGTGGACTTTAGAGAATAAACAATTATGAAAGTGGACTTGGGCACAATTTTCTGATTATTTTATGGTGTGTTTTTTTAATGAATTTTTAATGATTAGATGAAAAACTACAAAAAAAAAAAAAAGAACCACAAGAAAATCACAATGGCAAACATATTTCATCATTAACACAAAAATTCCTTCTTTTGTTACAAGAAAATATGAATGAAGTGTTTTATATACCCAAAAATAAAAATAAAAAAGAGGTGTTCATAACAAAATTGAGCTTATGAATTACTCTTTCTGTTCCATCTAAAGTAAGAGCGTGCACCAAAATTTGAAAATTGCCCAACCCAACCAAACCAAACCGATCAAAAAAAAAAAAAAAACTGAACAAAATCATTGGTTTCATTCCGGTTTTTAAAATGCACAAAACTGAATGTTTGGTTTGGTTTGGTCTCAGTTTTCTTATTTACAACTACTCAGGTGCGCTCGAACAAGTAATCTATTAATCAATAAACGATCTAATTGGAAATTAAATCCATTTAGTCTTCTCTCTCTCTCTCTCTCTCTCACATTTTTTAAAAACCTCTCAATATTCTCTCTATTCCAATTAATATTCACGTTATCTCTCTTTCTCTCTTCTACCTTGGCAAAAACATCATCTTAATGATGTTCACGTGACAACTTTATCATTTTTAATTTTAAACTCTTCTTCTATTTATATTACCTTTTTATTTTACTTTTAATCATTGATATTCTATAAAAATCTATACCGATTACTTTAAATATAATAACATTAACTAACCAAAATAGTTATAACAAAAAAATTATAAATAATTTTTTTTTTACAAATTTAGAATACGATTAAAGTCAAAATAATTTTTAGAAAATCCTCTTATTGTAAACAACTTTTGTAAAAAAAAAAAATTTAATAAAGCTGTGCATCGTATGGTATATATATATATATATATATATATATATATATATATATAAAACTTTAAAACGACACTTATTATAAATCGAAGATAGTAGTGTTACATTTACGTTTATAAAAAATTATAAAGGCAAAATTTATTGATTCCTCGTAGGCTTATTCTCAATTTAGTCACCTACTATTACATAAAGTCGTTAATCTCACTTTATAATTTTTATTTCACATTTTAATAACTATATTTGGACATAAGTATCACGTTGGTCACTTTGTCCGATTATTTTGATGAAAAAATTAATTTTTTCTAAAAATCCCAAAATAACCTTAATGATATCACATACGACTGTACTAGTGCCCCCCCCTCCCCAACCCACCATTGCAAACTCCATCCTCACCCAATCTCTCCTCTCTTCTCTTCTCTTCTCCCACTACCCGACACCCGCTCGGCTTCGTGATACAGAATTACAATCGAAGACTTTTTTTTGCTGCTACTTTGAAAGAGTTCTAATTCCAATCAAAGACTTTTTTTTTACTTCTAAGCAATTCATTATTCATCCAGTTATGTGGGGCTGGGCCACATGAATCGCTGGGATTTAAAATTCTCTGGGAGGAAAATCACTCTCTCGTTGTAGTCCCTTCGACTTTGGCTCTAGCGGACAAGCCGTGACTCTGTCGCATTCCACCTCTATCAGTCTCCTCCCCCGCCTTCGCCGTTAGATCTGTCTCTAGCTCCCTCTCTAACGTCGTCTCCTTCTCCGGCGAACTATTAATTGTTGCCCTCGCTTGGCCCCTGCCTATAGAGCTGGCAATGGACTGGGTTGGGTCGGCCCAGTGTAAGCTCACCGGGCCAACATTTAATATCGGGCGGTGGCCCCAATTTTATTAGGGCCAAAGAAAAGTAAAGCCCAGCCCAACCCATCAAAGCCCATCGGGCCAAAAAGCCCTTGTTGGAAAAATAAATAAACTAAAAGGAACAATGGTGATGCCAATTGCCAAATTAAATTCTAAGTTACTTACTAAACAAAAGTAATACTATGATTTATTGTTTGTCCTAACTGCTAACTACTAAAGGTAAAATAATGCTATCACAGTATCAAACATTAATTAAAATAGAAATAAATATGATACTATAATGGTCCGGGGCTTTAATTATTTAAGAAGTTAACTTTATTGGTCAGTTAAACTAATAATTAAACGATAAAACAATAATCAAATTGGAACATATTACTTCAATGTCTGAGATTGCATTACAGCATGTATAAATTATAATATCAAAGAATAAAGCTAACCGGATCATTCTAGTTAGCTTTAAAATAGAATGATCTTTAATTATTGCTTTAATTATTTAAGAAGTTAGAATTATTTTTTGAGTGAAAATAAATAAATAATAATAAAATAGTGCGGGCTGGGCCTAGCCCAAGAGCCCCGGGCTTTTTTGATGCAAGCCCAATTGAACCATCGGGCCTAATGGACCGGGCCAAAAAGGCGCGTTTTTTTGGGCATCCAAAAATTAAACTTTAGCCCATGCAAACATCGGGCTGACTGGGCCGGCCCATTGGGCTGGGCTAATTTTGCCGACTCTACCTGCCTAGCCACTTAATTTCTCTCAAGCATGTATCACGTGAGGGTATCTCCAACCCAAAATTCCAAATTTGGTAAAAAACTACTCCAAATTTGGTCCATTTTAACACCAAATACTATTTCAACTCCAACCCACGTCCACAAATCTTACCCCAAAATAGAATATTCCTTAGCATATTCTATTTTTATTTCTTTTTATTTATTTATCAACATGTATATTAATTTGCTATTAATCTTTTAAATAATTATTATTAGGATTGCACAATTAATTATTATAGTATATTTAATAATTTTATATTTATAATATTATTTACGTCATTAATAATATTTAAAAATTAGTAATTTTATAATTAAATTTATTATATAATTTAATAAATATACAAGTACTTGAAAATACAATAAAAAATTATTACAATCGATACAAAATGTAACGAAAATCATACCACTTGATAAATAAAAACACATACATGATTATAAAATAATTTAAAACATATACTTAATATTTATTTTTTATTATTAAGGAGTAATATCTAAAATTAGATATTTGTTAGTTTAAAATATATTTAAATTAATAATATTATATTATTAATAATTTTGAGCATTTAATAATTCATGAAAAATAAAAAATATGACATGGATCCCAATACCAAATTTGGGGTAGTGAGCGGCAACCCCAAATTTGGGGTTGCACTATTCACTACCCAAAATTTGGTTTGGGTTGGGTATTGGGTTGGAGTTGGATAAACCCCAAATTGGAGATTTGGGGGTTGGGTTGGAGATGGTCTCAAAGCCATAAATCACCTGCAATGATTCTCAAAACCCTAGTCTCGAGCCTTAATCGCGACCACCCTGCCTAGGCTGTTTTGACCACTTTGATCTATGTTTTAAACTTCGAATTTGTTTAAAATTAATCTCATATTGTTATCCTAACTTAGTATTACATTTGTGCACAATTTTTCTAAAAAAAAAACTATTTTGAGATCAAAATCGAGCTTGCGTGTGCCCTCCAAAACAAAGGGAGATATTCTTGGGCTGATTTTTGGATTTTAATCAATGATTTGAGTTTGAATTTTGTATAATATCATTACCATACTGTTATAGAAAGTCAATATCATGTTTGTATGTAAATTTTTCAACCAAAAATAACCATTTTGATCGATTTTGATATTATATTAAATTGGGCATCGGGATGCCTTTAATTCGTCAATCGCAATATGCTGGGCAACGCAACGGGGATCGACCTGCTCGGTCAGGTCTCAAGAGTCGAGGGGACAGCGTCCCTCGTGGGGGTTCGGGGCAACGCTTCCAAAAGGTAAACGAAAATTAAGTCCCCTCCAGTGGTTGAAATTCAAACGGTGCCTTGGTTGCTCATCGCGATGCCTTGGTTGCTCATTGCGATGCCTTGATTACTCATCTTGATGCCTTGGTTGCTAATTACGATGTCTTGGTTGCTCATCGCGATGCTATTGTTGCTCATCGCGATGCCTTGATTGCGATGTCTTGGTTGCTCATCACGATGATTAACCCACGCGATGCCTTGGATTACTTATCGCAATACCTTGGGTTACTGATGCGCGCGTGTTTTTCTTTCATTAATGACATAATCGTCTTTTCGCACTAAAATTTTTTTAGTTTTTAAAAAAGATGAGTAGACTGGAGCGATTACAAATGTTTAAAAAGGAACCGATCTGTAATTCACCCTTTTTCTTACTCATTGTTTAGAAGGCCTTAAATTCACGTGGAGAGCATGTATCATGTTAATGAATATTTCAGTCTTTTCAAAGACTCTTATTTAATAAAACTAATGACATTTATTTTGAATGACTAAATTGATATTTTTGGTGAAATATAATTATTAATTTTTTAAAAAAATTTGTAAAATAAGTTTAACAAACTTTTTATAATAATAAGGTGACTACGAGCCCGTTTGGTGTAGCGTTTTGAAAACGCAGTGTTTTAAAAACGCAGCGTTTCTAAAACGCAGATTATTTAAAACGCGATTTTTTTCTTTCTAAGAGCCCGTTTGGTCGAGCGTTTTGGCCAAAACGCAGGGATAAAACACTGCTTATTTGCAAAAAATGTGTTTCAATACTGCGACAGAAAACGCAGCGTTTTCAAAACGCACTGCGTTTTAAAGCGCTGAATTTTTTCCCAAAACGCGGTTTTAAAACGCTATTAGGAAAAAAGGCTGCGTATTGAAGTGATATTCCAAACGTATTTATAAGGAAAGACCTCCGTTTTTAAAACACTGCGTTTTTTAAAACGCTGCGTTTTTAAAACACTGCGTTTTGTAAACGCTGCACCAAACGGGCTCTAAATGCGTTTGGGATATTATGTCAAAACGCTGCTTTTTATTCCCTACTGTGTTTTAAATCTGCGTTTTGGGAAAAAACTAAGAATTCCAGCGTTTTAAAAAGCAGCTGCGTTTTGAAAACGCAGTGTTTTTTACCGCAGTATTGAAGCGTTAAGTTAAAGAATAAACTACATTTTGGCTAAAACGCGCGAACAAACGGGCTCTACGTTGAGAATTAAATCATTCCTACACTCGTTAAACAGAAAATAGTCAAGTAATAATAAAGCGTGTTCGTTGAAGGGTTAGAAAAATTCAGTTTGGCTCTCCGAATTCGATGCAATCTTTAGCATAAACGTTAGGTAGCCAAGAAAGACTTTTTCGTCATCAATCGGGCTTCTCAACGCATCACACTTACAACGTCACAGCCTGACATCATCTACCTATAGTCAACATGACATAATTTTATATCTCTCTCTTTCCTCCCCAATTCCACAAATCCCTCACTATATTAGTCTTCTATGGCCTATCCCTCCCCAACAATCGACGTACCCCCCAAGCCATCTCCAATTATCCACCTTTTCAAACAATCCTGATTTTCCAAATTTGCCGTGAACGACTACTTGTTTTGTCAAGATCATGGAGAAGGAGAAGAGGAAACGGGCGGGAGATGACGGAGGGGTGGAGGGGAAGAGAGGAAAGGCAATGGAAGACGTCGGAGTGAAAACGGAGATGGAATACGACGACGAGGTGGAGGAATTTTACGCCATACTACGGCGGATACAGGTTGCCGTTAAGTATTTTAAAAAGGGTAGTGATGGTGAGGGTGGTGGACGGAAGTTGACGGCGGGGAAGGGGTCAAGTTTGTGGACTCCGGCTTTCGAGTGGGAGGATTTTAAGAAAGTTGACGGCGTTAAAAGTAGAGAAGCGGTGGAGGATAATGTGGATTTGGATCTTAATGCCGAGCCGGAATCCGATCAGGAGTCCGCTTAGAATGTTCTGTACCACTTTTTGGGTTGTGTTTGTTCTGTTCCTGTAAGAGATTAAATGACAGATAAACTGATCCGGATCATCTCCGGAGACCCTTTTCCGCCGATATAATAATCTCCCGTTTAATTTAATTAATTTAACTGTATTACTTTTTGGGTTGTGTTTTTCATGATTTATTGTCTTAATTATCTGACAATTAAAGATTAAAATGTATGCTTGTGAAAATTTCACGTTAGTTTCTTTTCTGTGTCTTAATCCTCCGTCCCTAAATATATGTTTAATTTTTAGTTTTTCACAAAAATTAAAAATTTTACTATACAAAAATTTAGAAAAAATCGTCCGCTGTAAAAGAGTGGAGCTTTATTTCATAAATTAGAATTTGTAAAAGAGTGGAGTTTTATTTTATAAATTAAAATTTGTAAGACGATTTTATAAAAGATACATTCAAGGTAAAATTAGTAAATTATATAAAAATGAACACTCACTTATAAATAAAAGAAAATCTAAAAAAGTACTCATATAGGGAGGAGTGAGTATTATTTTTATTTTTTTTAATTTCTGATTTCAAGTGGGATCTATTTTTGTTCTTGAAAATAACAATCCGAAACTTGAGAATGGTTGAATAATTACAAGGCTATTCCTTGCTTCCACCATGGGTAATTGGTTATTATTCGAAACTTGACTATTTTAATCACGTGAAACTAAGAATTGACCGGAAAATGACACTCCATTCCTTCCGATCAAAAAATTTATGTTTAAAAAGTGTAATAATTAATAGATACTCTCTCCGTTCCTAATTATTATTATTATTTTTTTTATCTATTTTAAAATAATTATCTTGTTTTAAAATTTTTTTTAGGATAATATTTTTATTATTTTATCTTTACATTTTCTTTTTATTTAATTATAAGCCACATACAGATAAGTATTAAAGAAAACTACATAATATATCAATATTAATAATCAAGTTAATTATTTTTTCTTAATTCATGTGTCAGATTAAATAAAATAATAATTTAGGGACGGAGGGAGTATATAAGATTATAAGTAGCCTTGGAGTTGATCATAATTACAAAATTATTTGAGGATTGCTAAGATGTTTATAGCATATGTGAAGGATAAAATAAAAAAATTTATAAAAATTATAGACATAATTTTTTAAAATTAACATACCAAAATAAAATAATTAACTATTTACCTAAAAGAGAGAGTAGTTATGTAACGATTGCAAATTTATCAGGACAGAAGAACTGTCTTAACTAAATGAATTGCAACAAAATTTAATGCACTTGGATCATCACGTTATGCGATGTGCATGCCCATCCTAATTAAGAGAAATGAAGCAATCCCGTGAAGTGTTCGAGTAGCTCATAGAATTAGTTGAATCATTAATAAATACTAGTAATAGAGCCCGTACTTCACACAAGTTTAATTTAATTTTGATATTAATTGATAAATTTTAAAAATAATTTTGAAAAAAAATTATCGTTATTAAATATATGCTTTTGTTGACTTAATATTTAACCATAGCTATGTAATGTCAATATATGCAAATTGGTGGTGGTTTATTATAATATTTTTATTTCATAATAAGTGTTTTTTATTAGTGATCAATATGTATTTTCATTTCTATACATTATTTAAGTATCATTTAATGATTTGATAAAAAAAAAGTATCCTTTAATGATATCAAATTGTTGGGTTTATTTTTTTATTTTTTTCATCTTACTTAATAAAGATATTTTAGACATATATTTGAAGAATTTTTACAAAATTAAAAATAAAATATCGACTTTAGGACATATTAAAGAAATATAACATTTTTCTGAACAAAGGAGAATTGTATAAGGATTGAATATAATTATATATTTTTAAATAATTTTTTAATATCATTCAATGATTAGACAGTTTAGTTGAATACTGTATTTACATATTTTTGATACACTATTAGTGTGAAAAAGAAATTTACAAATATATATATATATATATATATATATTATGAAACGATTTAGATTTTTGTTGATATATATCACATTTTATAAACATTATTTTATTACGTATTTAATAAGAATATATGACCAATAATTTGATATGGAGAGAGTAACATTTATATAAAAAAATCGGTTGATTTATATTATAAAATAATTTAATTTTTTAAAATTCCTTACATATAATATAATTGGTTGAGTTGGTTTAAAATGAATATTCATATTTAATAGGGTGTGAGTTCAAATCTCATTGACAACATTATTTTGTTCAAAGTTATTCTCATATTATAATTAGAAGAAGAGTAATACCTATTGTAAAACCTATTATTAGTAGGTATAATTATAATTATTAGACTTAGAAATGAAAAGTCATTTCAATTCATTACTTGGAAACAAGTGAGGTGATACAATCATAGGCCTACTCACCAATTTTAAATAAATAAATAAATATATATATATATATTTAATAATTACTTCATCTCTCTAACTATTAATAGTTACTGTTATATCAATCATTGAATCAAAAATTAAAAACTAAAATTAATTGTATTAAATAACTCACTTACTTGCATTAATTATATTTTCTAACCAATTATTAAATTTTAGTCATTAATTTTTAATCAAATAAATAATTATAATAATAACCATTGAGCTCACACATGGAATTCTACCATGGGGAGGACTAATCACTTAAACCCTTCATTGACCGAAAGGTGTGAAATCTTTAAACACTTATTGTTGTGTGTTCCAAAATGGGAAAATCTCTCCCGCGAGATTCTCCACAACCCAACCCTATAAAAATGTGAAAGGAAAAATTACAGTGATTCAGCGAATAAGTAGCTAGGAGGATATGTGCCTAGTACTACAAGGAACCACCCCCACAAAAGGATGAAACTTCTATACTGCGGTTGCTAGAATTAAATCTTTAATCCTATTTTAAATCTACTAATTCTTAACTAACAGAGCTGTACTTGTGAGGGCTTTAAACACTTATTGTTGACGGCTCTATTGGGGGTGTGGAAATCGTGGAGGGAGGTGTACCTACTCACATGAACACGTGTCTATGATCCAATTCGAAGGTATAATGTGATGGATCGTGTGGAAACCTTAACGTGGACTAACAATATCTTTAATGTTATCGCAGAGTTTTTTCTTGGTGACATAATGTTATTATATAATTTTTTATGTGATATGTTTAAATAAATAGATATTTTTTGTGGCAAAAAATTTAAGAATTAGGGAGTCATCATTCTAAATGTGTTCCAATACAAAACTCATTTTTAGAACATTTTTTTTTTCAGATTTGACATTATTTTATAATTAAACAAAAAAAAATTTTATTTTATACTGTAACTGATTCACGATAAAAAATAAAAATAAAAACTGATGATAAATGACGTGGATGTAAATTCATCTTCAAGGTGACTTTTAGGAGTAGAGGATCACGTAGAAGATATTTTCTCAACTACTCCCTCAGTTCCAGGCAAAGAGTCCACTATATTATTTTAGGACATTTCACTTAAAGAGTTCACTTTCAAATAATTATTCTTACAATTTTCATAATCTTTCATCTTTACCCTCCACTTGGGTTGTAATCATCTTGGTTGCACTTAAGTATTTTTGTAATTATAACCAACTTCAATGTACTAATATATCCTTTAATAATTTGATTTTTCTAACATGGACTCTTTAGGTGGAACGGAGGGAGTAAATATTACCTCATCTCTATCTAAGCATAAGAAGTTTGCATTGAAAAATATATATATTTTTTTAAAAATCTATCTTTTTTGCGTGTCTAACATTTTTTACTAGATAAATTATTGAATCGGAGAAACTCACATGGCCGTTTTTAATGGACACAACAAATTTTAGGAAGTACCTTATATGTTAAAGTTGTGATGTAGACCAAAGAGTGTTAAACGTAAAAGTGAAATAGCAATAAAACCTAAAAGGTGATCACAAAGCACCCCGGGAACCCCTCTTATTGGCGAGCAAGAACTCATTTTTCGCATGGAAAATATACAAATTGGATGTGTGGGATTCAACATGAGACGGGAGCCACGAGCGACTACTAAGGATTTGAGAAGACCATTAAGGCAGAAAATGAGTAAGAACTCGTTATTTGGGTGAAAATAATAATCGGGAGTAAGAGATTCAACATGACCATCGGGTCTCCAATCCTTAGGATTCAACATGACTCCTAAGGATTTGAGTCGATTATTGGAGAGCTGTTGAACAGTATCATCGGCCCACACAACTATAGATGTTCGTTCACTCGGAAGATGTCACTCTTGATCGAGGATATTAATAAATTCTTCATTAATTTGTATGGTGTGAAGAAAAAACACTAATAGCTCCAAATGCAAGTTCTGATATGATTTTTAGTTTTCACATTCATATACATGACACAATTCTTATATTTCATTAGTGAATGACCAAATGATATATAGTTTCCACAACTCTTTTTTCCATCTAAATGTGCAATGTGACTCAAAACTTTAGCATTGTGAACTGGAGGCAAAACACACAATCGGGTCACTGCACTTTGGGAAAATTTGTAATTCGGTCACTGATTATTTGAAAATGTTATTTGGGCCATTGTACTTCAGTTATCTTACAATCGAGCCCATATTTTGGACGGACGTTAGTTAAGCCGTTAAAATAATATAAAATACCAATTTTACCCTTATCTTCATCTTCCTCAATTAAGAAAAAACAAACCCTAACCCTAAAATTGCAATGAGACCCAGATCAAACATAAGACTTGTTATTAAAAATCGATTGGGGAAGATGAAGAACAAACATAAGATTTGAGACCCAATTGATTTTTCATTCTCCTTCCTCCAATCTCTCTCTTTGTATCTTTCCTTTCTCACCTCCCTCCTTCCCTTTGTCTTCCATTTTAAGCTTTCTCTCTCCTCAACAATCTCTCTCTCTCTAGAGCAGAATTTAAACAAAATCTTGATTTTTTCTATTTTATGCAGTAATTGTGCATTAAAAACCCTGTTTGGTGCCAAGAAAATCTAAAAACCATGGCACCAATACCTTCAAAATCGAATTTTACCACCCCATCATCTAAATCAAACCATCAAACCCAATCAAGAACACCTCAATCAAAGCAAAGATCGTCTTAATTTCAACATGGCTAAGCCCTCTCCTAACCCTAACTCCACCACCCTCAAAGATACCCAACCCCCGACCACCGGTTGAAGTTGTCGGCGAATTCGAGACTACCCGACCGGAAAGAAAAACCCATTTTCGCCTTACAAGTGAACCAGGACCGCCAATCTCTTAGGGTCAGGACGTAAATCGGGTACCAGGATTTTAGTCTGGATGGGGTGTCGTTGTCTGAGGAAGATGATCTTGATGGATTTTATAAGAAGTTTGTGGAGTCGAGAATCAATGGGGTCAAATTGGGTGATAAGTGCACCATCATGATGTACGGGTCAACGGGGTCGGGCAAGAGTCATACTATGTTTGGGTGTACAAAGAAGCCTGGGATTGTGTACAGGTCGTTGAAGGGTATTTTGGGAAATGGGGATGAGGATATTAATGAGGTTGATGATGATCAAAAAGCTGCAGTGGGTACTTTTGTACAAGTGACTGTTTTAGAGATTTACAATGAAGGAGGGGGGCGTATGTGAAGGAGAATGAAAAATCAATTAGATCTCAAATCTTATGTTTGTTTTTCATCTTCCCCAATCGATTTTTAATAACAAGTCTTATGTTTGTTCTGGGTCTGATTTCAATTTTAGGGTTAGGGTTTGTTTTTTCAATTTGTGGGAGGAGAGAGAGGGAGAGATTTGCATCTGGGTTGGGGTTTTCTCTTGGAGATGAAGTTCATAGGGTTAGGGTTTGTTTTTTTAAAATTGGGAATTAAAGATGAAGATGGAGGGGTAAAATTGGTATTTTATATTATTTTAACGGCTGAACTAACGTCCGTCAAAAAAATGGGCTCGATTGCAAGATAACTGAAGTACAATGGCCTAAATAACATTTTCAAACAATCAGTGGCCGAATTGTAACTTTTCCCAAAGTACAGTGACCCGATTGTGTGTTTTGCCTCAACTGGATTAGGAGCACCATTCTAGTGGAAAAGTCATGATTCCAATTTCCAACATTTTGGATGGATCTAATAAATAATTTGAGCAGAAATAATTGATTAAGTGGTCATTAGTTATTACAAGTAGCTTTGCCTTTATAAAGTTAATACCTAGATATTATGGTTCAACTAATTAAAATAATTAAGCTCTTAAAATAAGTTTTATTTATATCGAAGCGAATATTATAGATAGACTTAGATTTGCAAAAGCAGATAAACGCAGCTTATTTGCAAAAATGTGTTTCAATTAATTTTAAACGCATTTTAAAAATTCCATTTTCCCAAAACTTTTAAAAGCTCTAGGAAAAAAGCTGCGTTTGAAGAAATATCCCAAACATATTTATAAGGAAAGACCTCCGTTTTAAAACATTTTTAAAGCATTTCAAAACATTTTGTAAACCAAACGCTCTTATATGCCACGAAATATCTTCTATTTGAAATATTATTACATAATCCATTGAACTAGCTTCGTAGTATAAGTGTATAACAGACAATTTAGTTTGGTAATTTATGACGAAATAATTCAATTTTCTAACCATGAACTCAATTTTGAGCAAACTCGTTCAGATATACAAATTGAATTAGCTCGAATATAATCTATGAATTATTCCGCAAACAGTTATAATTTACTACTCATTGGGACTTAAAATAAGTGTTCATTTTACTTTTCAAAGAAATTTAAAAAGTTGACTTTTAAGTTATTTTAATAGCTGTGACATTATTACGCAACAAAAACATTTTTAATATGAGACAGACAATTTTCACTAGATAAATTACTTATTTACTACCCTCACTAGTAGCTACTTTAATTTAGCTTATTTTAGGCCAAAATATAAAATAAAAAAAAAACCCCAAAGTATTCACCCAATTTCATAATGGTACTTAAAATGAAATATTTTTCACATGGACTCACAATGTTACTAATTATCCCAGTTTAGCCCCTAGCCTCGACGTATGTTACAAAACTAACGTTAAAGTGCACGTGGTCTTTCACGTGCTGGACATTTTTGTCATTTCCACTGAGAGAGTTGCAATTTCACGTGCTGAAAAATTTACCCCTAAATTGCAAGCCCTAGGTTGCAATTTCAAATTACAGAAAAGAGAGTTGTGGAATTTGGAGGTTGAGATGCCGGTCGAAATTGTGAGAGAGGATTGTGAAGGCTCGTTGTTGCTGTCGTGCAAGAGAGAGGGTGTGCCGGAGTTGATGGTGAGCTTTCAGTTAGGGATGAAAATTAGAGAGGAGATCGACGGCGCTGAGATGGAGGGAGAAAGAATCGGCGGTAATGGTGACGAGCGAAGGAGAATAGACCAGAAGCAAAGGTTGCGCTGGTTGGAGATGTAACTTGAAGGGGGTTGCTGGAGGTGATTGTTGTTTTTGAAGATGGCAACGGCGCGAGTGGTTGAACGGAGGGAACGGAGGGAACGTCGCCGTCGCTATTGAAGACGAGTGGAGAGGACGGAGAACATGGTGAGTTGCTGCTACTGCAGTTGCTCTGTGAGAGAGGGGGGTGCAGGGGCTGTTGCTGCTTTGGTTAGATTTGAAAGATAGAGTGGAGTTGGTGATGGCCGCCGAAGGAGAATGAACGGAGTAGGAGGATAGGATTTTGGCCGGAGTTCGCTATAGAGAGAGAGTCTGAGAAGGAGCAGACTCACTTTGCACCCTGATCGAAATGACCAAAATAGCCTTCCACGTGACATGCACATGTCAATTTTCGTTACTATTTTTAACGCCAGTCACGGCAATGGGGCAAACTGAGATAATTGGTAACATTGTGAGTCTAGGTGATAAATATTTTATTTTAAGTACTATTATGGGATTGAGTGGATACTTTGGGGGTTTTAATTTTATTTATATTTTGGCCCTTATTTTAGATTAAAAATACCCTTAAATATTCATTCAAAATCATATTTCAAATTACTTCTACTTCACTTTTCTTTTAATTAAAAAGGAGCTATATTTTTCTTTTCATATTTTTATGTAGAATAATACTTAAAGACTTTATAAGGATATATTTTTTTTATAATCAAATATGCTTGTTGGTAACTACAATTATTTTCTAATGAACTTCTGTTTGTTGTTACACTTGAATATTATTGAATTTTATTAAGTGACCATTTCACACTATTAATTTTTAAAATTTTTCAATATATCCAATGAAAAATATATTTCTACTTTAATTTCCTCTTGCTTATAAAAATTATATTTTAAGTGTTGACCATACCGCGCGCCCTAGCGCTCCAGCGCGCATAAACCTGCGCCCTAGCGCGCCCCTGTGATAGTTTTTGTTAGATTTTAAGTGTTGACCATTTGACTCCAATCCAAGGGCTGAGATTAAGCCCGACCCTTGATCACTTGACCAGGCATGTTAAGTCTCCCTAGGACCCTTGGAGACTCACAAAACAAACTCATTCTATCTTCTTCTTCCTTAGACTTTAGAGAGAGAGAGTAAAGAGAATTCTTGTTAGAAAAAGTGGCACAACTTTGTCATTCGGTCTTGGATTGACGATCTGACTTCGCTATCGCGAAGCTTTTGACTAGGAGAACAAAATCCCTGGGGTTGCATGTAGGAGTTCTTGGTTTGAAAATCTCAAAGAGGTAAGCTACTACCCCTTTTCTTCCTCAATTATGTATTGATTATCATCCTAGACTTGTTAATTGATCTAACCATGTTAAAATAATCATCTTTGAGTATGTTTGACCATGTTGACTCGATAAATTCGTGGTTGACTTTTTGAATGTATTTAGAGACTTGTTTCTACATGTTAGAAATTCAAAGTATGTTTATTAATTGCTAAGTTTACGGTATAAATGATTCGCGTAAACTCGAATTCATTAGAAACCAAAAATGACTCGAACGAAGTTAATTAGGATTTCATAATTTATGAGACCACGTGTATGAATTGGGATTTATTGGATGATTTGAGTGATTCGTTTAGAAATTTGGTTACACCGGTTGTGTGTAATAATATTACGTTAATTGTCGTAATTTTAATATGTTGGTTATTTGTTGTGTGGGATTTTTATAACTCACTTGAGACATTCGTATTGTTATTGAATGTTATTGTTGTGGTATACTCCCTACTTTGGAGTATGACCGTTTATTTTAAATGTCGAGTAAACATCTACTTGTGCATTTAGTTATGTCCATGGCATTCGTGTTGGCGGTGTATTGACGCTCGATTATTGCGGGAGCCAGGGCTACGTAATAGTCGAAGGCCAATACATCAGGCCTCGCCCTACCTTTGGCCATGGTAGGGGTATAGCACCATTTATTGTATGGAATAAACGCAACCATGGTAAGCTATATCAATGGTTGATTCTTGGGTTGTAGGGACCAAGATCACTCGTCGACGTGAATACAGAAAATGGTTCACACAGTGTTGAGTTGATTTGGGATTCTTGTTCGAGCACGTCAACAACGGCTCTATCTTTGATATTATTTTGGTTGGTTGGTTGGATGTATTGGTTTGGTCGAAGGTGTACCTCGATGTCGTATCCTTTGTAACTTGTTTATTAATAGCTCTTATGTGCTTCATATATAAGCGAATGTTAGTCATCATTTCTAAACGGTATGGGACGGTTGGCGATCGTTGAGCCTCTCGTGTTGTATAAGGTTATTTGGTTACATGTTGCACTTGTGGTATGCTTGTCTCGAAAATGTTTTATAACGCTATGACCTGTTATAACTGTTAATGTTATTGTTATTGTCTTGCATCTAGCATGCCAAATTGTTGCATTAGTAGCTTATTCAGTTTCGATTCACCCCATTTCGTATTTATTTGTTTTTCTTAGATTAAGGTCCGGCGAGGAATCCGTAGTTTGCTCGTGTTCAGTTCCAGCTGGTCATCCGTTCTTTTGGGTAGTTGCACGTTATGCCATGTATTTTTTTGGTAAGGCCGAGGGTGTACATGTTATATTAACGATGTATTGTTGGGTAGTTGTCTCGTTTGTTACTTGTTATATTCTTTTGTGATGCCAGCATGGTTGCTGTGCTTTTGTAAATAATAATTTTTATTTTCCATGCACTCTGAAATACTTTATATACTTACCGAGCCCGTTAGCTTGTGATTTTTGTGGCTAGCTAATGTGTTGTTTCTCTGGCTTGTTGTGTTGTCGTTGAGGTTTTGTTTTGTTTTAAAGATCTTGCTGTTTTTGAAAGAAAACTTGCATGTGCATTACAGGGTTTTCTCATGACTTTGCATTTTATTTTAAAAGAAAATTTTGAAATGCTATTTTCGTGTTCTCGTCATCGCGCATCGAACGAGATTTCACATGGGATTTTGGGTCCGGTCGCAACAGTTGGTATTAGAGCATAAGTTAGATAGCCGAGAGAAAATCTTTGGCTTAGGAGGGTTGGTTGTGTGTTTAAGTCGTTAACGTCGAGTGTTTGTTCCAGGTGTTTAATCATGGTTGAGACTCGTCACCGTACTAGTACTGAGAAAGGTGGCTCGAGTGGGGCCGGGAATGCTTCGGGTGTACAGGGTAACATTTCACCACCCACCCAGCCTAGAGTTTAACCAGTGGGAGAACCGGATGTTCAGCCAAAGATACCGGTGAATCCAAATAAGGGAATTGTGAATATTATGCAGGGGTTCATTCAGTCAATGATGGAAATGAATAGGCAGAACATGGAATTGCAACGACAGACCATGGCAGGAATGGGACAGGTAGGAGGAAACAGAATAGGTCAACCAGTTGGAGGCAATGGGGACTATGATTGTAGGTTAAGAAGATTCTTGAAAATGAAGCCTTGCAGCTATGACGGTGAACCTGATCCAGTGAAGGCGGAAAGGTGGATAGAGTCACTAGAGAAAATATTTGCAGCAATTGAGTGTACTGAGGATGATAAGGTCAAGTTTGGAGCATTTAAGTTAGAAGACGCAGCCGAGCATTGGTGGAGAGTTCTCGAAGCGAGCTGGGTTCAAGAGGGTGTGATTCGAACATGGGAACTTTTCTTGCGATAGTTCAGAAATCATTTTGTTTCTGATGTGGTGCAAGCTAAAAAGGAAGTAGAATTTCTCAGCCTTGACCAAGGAACTTTATCAGCAGCTTAATATTCTGCTAGATTCACTGCACTAATAAGGTATTGCACGCATTTGATTCCGACGGAGGAAAATAAAGTTTATCGCTTTGTGAAAGGTTTAAGGACTGAGTATCGTAAACAACTCTTACCGTTTGATCTGCCAAGTTACCAAAGCGCAGTTGATAAAGCCTACAAGATTGAACATGATATTGAGGAACATCGTAGCAAGTCGGGTAATACAGTTGGGAATCAACAAGCATCGCAACCAAACTGGAAGAGACAGAATGTAGGTGGGACTTCTGGCAAAGGAAAGAACACAAGTCGCCAAGGGGGTCAATTGTGGCAGTAACCAAGGGGTCAAGGACAACGAGAACCAAGGTTTGTTTGTAATTTTTGTAAGAAGACGAGGCACACTGAGAAGAGGTGTTGGCTAAAACAGGGTAAATGCTTACTGTGTGGTGACGACAAACATTATCAAAAAGATTGCCCGAGGAACAAGGGGTTATCGTAAGGTAGTGCACAACCGATGCGGGGGTTAAGAGAAATGTTGAGGGTCGGCGAGAGGTCAGGGTCGAGTGTTTGCTCTAGATCAGAGGGGTGTTCCGATGCCCCCAACATTATAGGAGGTACTTTATTTGTCTCGAAGAGCGAGCCTGAGTGCTTATAGATCCAGGGTCATCGCATTTATATATTGCATCTCACTTTGCATGTTATTTTCATTCTATGCCTAAATCATTGTCATATGTGTTGGAGTTGTCTACTCCGATGGGAGAGTGCCTAGTTGCTTCTGATGTTTATCGTGCATGTGAGGTTGTTATTGATGGTCATGTTTTATATACGAATAGGGTAGTTTTGTCCATCCGTAATTTTGATGTTATATTAGGTATGGATTGGTTGTATACTCATCATGCTGTTGTTGATTGCTGTAAGAAAGTTGTTAAATTTGAATTGCCTAATATGCCTTCGTTTATGTTTATGGGTGATAAGTTCATGGGTGGTATTCACATGATATCTGCTTTGAAAGCTCGAAAATTATTGTCGCATGGGTGTACGGGGTATTTGGCTTGTATGGTTGATAGATCGAAGAAAGTGGTGGTGTTGGAGGATGTTCTAATTGTGCGTGAATTTTCAGATATATTCTTAACTGAGTATGATTTGACTCCGGATAAAGACTTGGAGTATTGTGTTGAATTTTTACTATGTACCGCACCATTATCGAAAGCACCATATGGCATGGCACCGACTAAGTTAAAAAGAATTGAAACTTCAATTGGAGGAATTGTTGAATCGGGGTTTCATTAGACCGAGTGTATCGCCTTGGGGTGTACCGGTATTATTTGTGAGAAAGAAAGACGGTTCTTTGAGGTTGTGTATTGATTATAGGGAGTTGAATCTGTAACTATTAAGAACAAATATTCTCTTCCACACATCGATGATTTGTTCGACCAACTTCAGGGTTCCGTTGTGTATTCCAAGTTTGATCTAAGAAGTGGTTTCCATCAATTGAAGGTTCGGGTAGAAAATATTTCGAAGACGGCATTCCAAACTCGATATGGGCACTTTGAGTTTGTGGTGATGCCATTTTGGTTGACTAATGCACCGACAGTGTTTATAGATTTGATGAATAGGGTGTTTTTGCCTTACCTTGATTGTTTTGTGGTAGTGTTCATTGATGACATTCTTGTGTACTCAAAATCCCGGGAAAAGCAAAAGAAACATTTGAGGTTAGTATTGACGGTGTTAAGGCAAAAGAAGTTGTTTGCAAAGTTTAGTAAGTGTGCATTTTGGCTTCAGGAAATCTCCTTTCTAGGCCATGTTGTGTCGGGTGATGGTATTTCGGTGGATCCAACCAAGATTGAAGGTAGTGAATTGGAAGAGACCGAGTTGGTAATGGAGATTCGAAGTTTGGCGGGTTTGGCGGGTTATTATCGAACCGATGACGAACTTGACACAAAAGAATAAGCCCTTTATATGGAATGACAAATGCGAAGTGAGTTTCCAAGAACTAAAGAAGAGATTGACTACGACTCTGATCTTGGCATTACCTAATGGACACGATGGGTTAGTTATCTACAGTGATGCTTCGAAAGAGGGTTTGGGTTGTGTTGTGATGCAGAACGGGAGAGTGATTGCTTATGCTTCTCGAAAGTTGACTTCGTATGAACAGAATTATCCAACCCACGACCTTGAGTTAGCTGCGATTATCTTTGCACTTCATAAGTGGAAGCACTATCTTTATGGAGCTAAGTTCGAAGTATCACTGTCACAAGAGTGTCAAATATTTATTTTCCCAAAAGAAATTGAACAATAGTCAACGAAGATAGATGGAATGGCTAAAGGATCACGATTGTACTATCTTGTATCATCCGGGAAAAGCCAATGTAGTAGCGGATGCACTTAGTCAAAAAGCGTACATGTCTTGTTTGATGGCTCGTGAATGGAAGATGCTAGAGGATGTTCGAGATTGGGGTCCTTGTAGATCGAGACAAAGGGTAATCTTTGCTAACATTCGAGCTACACCGATATTATTCCAACGTATTAAAGAAACACAAGAGAATGACCCGGAATTGAAGACATTGATTGATGAGTTGAATGAAGGAAAAACACCGAATTTCACACAGAACAATGATGATATTCTTATGTTTCGAAATAGAGTTTGTGTACCGGCAATTGATGAGGTAAAACGGCAAGTACTAGAGGAGGCTCACAAGTCTAAATACACGATTCATCCGGGGAGTACTAAGATGTATAGAGACTTGAAGAAGAACTTTTGGTGGAGCGGTATGAAAAGTGAAGTAGCCGAGTTTGTATCAAGATGCTTGACTTGTCAAAGAATTAAAGCGGAACATCAACGACCGGCAAGATTGTTACAACCATTAGAGATTCCAGAA
The DNA here is from genome assembly GCA_016624345.1 of Platycodon grandiflorus. Taxonomy (NCBI): domain Eukaryota; kingdom Viridiplantae; phylum Streptophyta; class Magnoliopsida; order Asterales; family Campanulaceae; genus Platycodon; species Platycodon grandiflorus. Next base: position 67,677,383 of record CM028362.1, read on the forward strand.
TGGAAATGGGATAATATAGCAATGGATTTTGTGACCGGGTTACCGCGGACTCGTCGAGGTTATGATTCGGTTTGGTTTATTATCGATAGATTGACCAAGTCGGCTCATTTTTTTCCTATTGCAATGACTTACTCGATAAAGAAACTTGCTACTTTATACATTCAAGAGATTGTGAGGTTGTATGGCGTGCCAGTTAACATTGTATTGGATCGAGATCCACGGTTTACTTCACGGTTACGAAGTTGACTTTTAGCACAACATTTCATCCACAAACCGATGGATAATCCGAGAGAACCATCTAAATACTTAAAGACATGTTGCGAGCTTGTTCGATAGATTTCAAGGGCACTTGGGATTCATAGGTACCATTGATAGAGTTTGCTTACAACAACAGTTACCAATCGACTATTGAAATGGCTCCATATGAAGTTCTATACAGGAGGAAATTTTGATCCCCAATTTGTTGGGATGAAGTCGGCGAAGCAAAGTTATGGGGTCCCGACATGGTTCATGAATCGACTGAGAATGTGAAGCATATTCGGGAAAGGTTGAAAACGACTCAAAGTCGGCAAAAGAGTTATGCAGATCATCGACGAAAGGATCTAGAGTTTGAGGTAGATGACCATGTATTTTTGAAAGTTTTACCACGAATTGGAGTCAAGATGTTTGGTAAGAAAAGGAAATTGACTCTAAGGTACATTGGTCTATTTGAGATTTTGGAAAGAATTGGGAAGTTGGCTTATAGACTTGCCCTACCACCGTCGATGTTGGGCGTTCATGTGGTGTTTCATGTGTCTATGTTGAGGAAATACTTGTCGGATGCATCGCACATCTTGGAGTATGAATCGGTAGACTTGACAACCGATCTTTCATATGTTGAGCAACCCGTTAGAATACTCGATACTAAAGAACAAGTGTTTGAAGCAAGAAATGCGTGAGAAGTATCCATCCTTATTCATTGAGTTTGGTAAGTAAATTCGCGGAAAAATTTATTCTAAGGGGGTGAGAATGTAACACCCGCACCATTTGCATCATTTGCATTCATTTAATTTTTACATCTCTTATATTGACATCGTTATTTCATGTGCAAATATCATTCGAATATGCTTACATTTGAGTTGGTTGTACACTTCTCATGTATATTATTATGTGTTTGAAGTTTCGTAGCTGTTCGTATTTGAATTGATGTGCATTCATAGCTTCATTTTATGTGGTTTAGATTGTGTTTCGGATGCTTCTTAGACTTGGTTTAGGTTTGGGATCACCTTGAAATCATTTGGGAACACTTGGACATTATTTTGAACATTTGGAAGGTCCAAGGCTCGCACTAACGCACCTTGGGCGCGCCCTAGCGAGGCAACTCGCTGAATCTCAAGTCTGAAAGTGCAAAGTGCTGGGAGACATCGCGCCCTAGCGCACCATACCGTGCACCCCAGCGCGCATAAACCTGCGCCCTAGCTCACCCCTGTGACAGTTTTTGTTAGATTTTAAGTATTGACCATTTGACTCCAATCCAAGGGCTGAGATTAAGCCCGACCTTTGACCACTTGACCTGGCATGTTAAGTCTCCCTAGGACTCTTGGAGACTCACAAAACAAGCTCATTCCATCTTCTTCTTCCTTAGACTTTAGAGAGAGAGAGAGAGTAAAGATAATTTTTGTTAGAGAAAGTGGCACAACTTTGTCATTCGGTGCCGGATTGACGATCGGACTTCGCCATCGCGAAGCTCTTGACTAGGAGAAAAAAATCTCTGGATTGCATGTAGGAGTTCTTGGTTTGAAAATCTCAAAGAGGTAAGCTACTACCCCTTTTCTTCCTCAATTATGTATTGATTATCATTCTAGACTTGTTAATTGATGTAACCATGTTAAAATCATCATCTTTGAGTATGTTTGACCATGTTGACTTGATAAATTTGTGGTTGAATTTTTGAATGTGTTTGGAGACTTGTTTCTACATGTTAGAAATTTAAAGTATGTTTATTAATTGTTAAGTTTACGGTATAAATGATTCGCGTAAACTCAAACTCATTAGAAACCAAAAATGACTCTAACAAAATTCGTAAGAATTTCATAATTTATGAGACCACGTGTGTGAATTGGAATTTATTGGATGATTCAAGTGATTCGTTTAGAAATTTGGTTACACCGGTTTTGTGTATTAATATTACGTTAATTGTCATAATTTTCAAATGTTGGTTATTTGTTGTGTGGGATTTTATAACTCACTTGAGACATTCGTATTGTTATTGAATGTTATTGTTGTGGTATACTCCCTACTTTGGAGTATGACCGTTTATTTTAAATGTCTAGTAAATATCTACTTGTGTATTTAGTTAAGTCCATGGCATTCGTGTTGGCGGTGTATTGACGCTCGATTATTGCAGGAGCCGGGGCTACGTAATAGTCGAAGGCCAATACATCGGGCCTCGCCCTACCGTTGGCCACGGTAGGGGTATAGCGTTATTTGTTGTACGGAATAAACGCAACCATAGTAAGCTATATCCATGGTTGATTCTTGGGTTATAGTGACCAAGATCACCCGTCGACGTGAATACAGAAAATGGTTCACACAGTGTTGAGTTAATTTGGGATTCTTGTTCGAGCACGTCAAGAACGGCTCTACCTCTGGTATTATTTTGGTTGGTTGGTCGGAAGTATTGGTTTGGTCGGAGGTGTACCTCGATGTCGTATCCTTTGTAACTTGTTTATTAATAGCTCTTATGTGTTTCATATATAAGCAAATGTTGGTCATGATTTCCAATCGGTGTGGGACGGTTGGCGATCGTTGAGCCTCTCGTGTTATATAAAGTTATTTGGTTACATGTTGTACTTATGGTATGCTTGTCTTGAAAATGTTTTATGACGTTATGACCTATTATAACTGTTAATGTTATTGTCTTGCATCTAGCATGTCATATTGTTGCATTAGTAGCTTATTCAGTTTCGACTCATCCCGTTTCATGTTTATTTGTTTTTCTTAGATCAAGGCCCGGTGAGGAATCCGTAGTTTGCTCGTGTTCAATTCCAACTAGTCGTCCGTTTTTTTGGGTAATTGCACCTTGTGCCTTGTATTTTCTTTTGGTGAGGCCGAGTGTGTACATGTTATATAAACGAAGTATTGTTGGGTAGTTGTCTCGTTTGTTACTTGTTATATTCTTTTGTGATGCCGGTATGGTTGTCGTGCTTCTGTAAATATTAACTTTTATTTTCCGCGCACTCTAAAATACTTTATGTACTTACCGAGCTCGTTAGCTCGTGGTTTTTATGGCTAGCTACTATGTTGTTTCTCCGGCTTGTTGTGTTGCCATTGAGGTTTTGTTTTGTTTTAAAGATCTTGCTGTTTTTGAAAGAAAACTTGCACGTGTATTACAGAGTTTTCTCGTGACTTTACATTTTATTTTAAAAGAAATTTTTGAAATGTTGTTTTCGTGTTCTCGTCATCGCGCGCCGAGATTTCACATCGGATTTTGGGTCGGGTCACGACAATTGGTATCAAAGCATAAGTTAGCTAGCCGAGAGAGAATCTTTAGCTTAGGAGGGTTGGATGTGTATTTAAGTCGTTAACGTCAAGTGTTTGTTACAAGTGTTTAATCATGGTTGAGACTCGTTACGGTACTAGTACTGAGGAAAGTGGCTCGAGTGGGGCCGGGAATGCTTTGGGTGAACAGGGTAACATTTCATCACCCACCCAACCTAGAGTTCAACCAGTGGGAGAGCTGGATGTTCAGCAAGAGATACCGGTGAATCCAAATGAGGGAATTGTGAATATTATGTAGGGGTTCATGCAGTCAATGATGGAAATGAATAGGCAGAACATGGAATTGCAACGGCAGGCCATGACAGAAATGGGACAGGTCAGAGGAAACAGAATAGGTCAACCAGTTGGAGGTAATAAGGAAAAATTGCGAGTCAATCTACTTTCAACAATTTTCAACCGCTTAAGTCTACAAAAATTATTTTCAATGGCTTAAGTTCCTTTTAAGTGATAAATATATGAATTGTTTTAAAACTGTCTTTGTAACAACCTATCATGTATTTTTAGTGGTGCAATTTCCTTGATTTACTCCTTTCAATCCCGTATTTATCTCCATTGTCATTTTTTACTAAAATTATCATTCATATCAACTTGAAGAAACTTAAAAAACAAATACCAAAACAGTTCAATATTGAATTCATTTTGAAATCGAAATCAATAGATTCAACAAACCAAACTGCTGTCATGTTATTGTTGAAATTCAGAGGAGATACTATTATTTCGAAAGTTTCAGAGAATTTTGGTTTATCTGAGTTTATCGAATGCATCAGAGGTAAATATTCTAATTTTCAATCGAATAGTTGTACTTTGAAATACACTGTAGAATCATACAATAATTGTTGTTTAACCAACGAAGAAGATTTCAAAAATATGGCGATATTGGCCAAAATTTTATTAGTTTCTATTATCATTGTTGATGTGTTTGAAACTGATAATGGTTTGAGTTTCAGGACTAATAAAGAAGGGAATTATGGAGATGAGATTGCAGGAGACATACGATGCAACTGCTTATGAAGACGACGATGCACAAAACTTGTATCGCGATGCACAAAACCTTGACAAAGGTAAAGAAAAAGATGTGCATCGCGATGCACCAAATCTATTTGGCGATGCACAACAATATAACGAGGACACAGTGATAGTAATTGTACCAATTCTTCAAGTTCTGAATGATACGATCTTCGCTAAGGATTTTCGACGAATCACTTTTTCACGTGGAACAGAAGATCAAATCAAGGAAGTTTTGATGGAGTGTGACACCTCAACTCGATGAATCACCCCAACTACGAACCTTGGCATGTACAGCCGCAACCCGATAATTGAGACGACCGCGAACCTTTGTATAAGAATTAACACCACAATTGGTATGGAATCCAAATTGATAAGTTGAAAAGGGTGAACGCCACAGGACAATCCTGATAAGTTCGAATAGTTCGCAAAGAACAAGAAGAATTGAAGAATTCTCTCGTTTTAATTTTCTCAAAGTTTTCTATCCATTAATTACAATAAAGATGCCTTTATATAGGCTACAAACCTTTTCCAACAAGAAAGCTAACTAAGATTACATAAGAAAACTAATTACACAAGGAAACTACTTGCACAAGAAAACTAATTACCCAGGAAAAGTTCTTAAAACAAAACTCCAAAACTACCTAGGGTAATTAGTAATACAATATGGAAAAGAAAACCTAACAAAAAAAAAAAAAAAAAAACCTAAAGTATCCCAATTTGGGATTTTACATGCTGAAACTCGCGTTTTAGAGTCCTTTTTGGCCCTTTTGTTGCGACCAAACTCACTCCTAGGCTTTGAAACATGACAAAATAGCCCCTCTACTTGTAGAATATCATTTATGGACCTCAGGGTCACATCACTGAAACGATGTTGAAAGTGTCCTATGTTACGACATATATCCTGCTCAAACAAGAAATGAACTCTTGAATTCTGGTTGGGCAAATCTTATTACTGATGTTGGTCAAATATTTAAAGGTGGAGTGAAAGATTTTCGCACGCAGTTTATAAAGTATTCATTCAAGATTGGTTTTGAATTTATTTACATTAAGAACAACAAAAATAGGATTAGCGTTGCATGTAGGAAGAAATTTAGTGATGATTGCAGTTGGTTGATGAAGGCATCTTCAACTGTTGATGAATCAGTATCCATTTACAAGTGCAACCTTTCACACAGTTGTCATTTGACCATGGTTGACGATAATAACTCGAAAAGGATGGGCTGTGGTATAATTAGGCAATTGATTCTTGACCATGTTCGCAGTCGACCAAGCTATTCGTCGATTGATTTAATTGATCACATGAGGACTAATTATGGCATTGAGATAACATACAACAAGGCATGGAGGAGCGTAGAGAAGGCTCGAAAGAAGCTATTTGGTTGTTACGAAGAATCTTTCCAGGAGCTGCAATGGTACGTTAAAGCCTTGCATAAGAGTAATCCTAGTAGCTTTGTTTTCTTGGAATCGGACGATGCTACGAATCGATTTCGTTCATTTCATTTCGGGCATACGTAGATAGTTTCAACTATTGTCGTCCTATATTGTTTATAGTTGGCACTTTTATGAAATCTCGATTTAAGGGCACCTGATGGGCATAAAATGCGCTACGAGCAAGAATACTCGGTCGTATCAACTAATAAAGTGTGCAAGCTCAAGTATCGATCCCACATAGATAATGCTAGAAATAAATTCCAAGTACTAAAATTGGGCACACCTAACTTTATCTAAGCTAACGAAAATGAGAATTGAAAATAAAAAGGAAATAAAGAAAAAGAAAGCAAGAAAGTAAATTAAATTAACGCAGCAACAATGATACGGCGACAACATTAAATCAAGGTTAAAATGATAGGATTGTGATATTTTTAGTCTAGCCAATGTCTAATTTAACCCTCTCTCTACTATACTTTTCTTTAACTCAAGTCTTGGTAGTCGGGTGCACATTGATAATATTCACTACGGGCTCTCGTATCTTATAGCAAGTTTAGCTACCAATCCCTACTACGGGCTCTCGCATCTTATAGCAAGGAAAGAGTAGCTGCATTATCGATCAAGCACCCCATGACTATCTAAGAACGCTCGTTACCTCTCGATCGGCGTCACAAAGGCAATTATTGTGATTTTGGAATTATAGGACGGGCTCTCGCATCTTACCCTATAATTCTAGAAATTATCTAATGGTTCATGACTCTATTAAAAGCATTAAGAGCACACAATAATAATCAAGCTAATGGGTAATAATTGGTAGAGATATAATCTCTCTATTTTTTTACAAGGTATACCGGTAACCAAAGGCTATCGATGTGTGTTCACAAAACACCAACTACTAAATTGCTTGGTCCGAAATGTAAGGTAGCTCTCACGGATCCAAAACATTTCCTAAATCAATTAATTAATGGCTAAATTAATTAAGCATTAAGCCCACAATTTAGTAACCTAGCATGCTTATATACTAAATAGAGAGAGATTAAATTAAAACGTCACATTTAACATAGAAAATAATCACAATCCATAAATATAATTAGCTCATTACCAATTCCACATTTATAAGACAAAGATTCCAAGAAAATACAACATTAATCTTGAGATAAAGATTGGAGAAATTAAACCGACTAATGTCGAAATCCATGGTTGCAAAGCCTTGCAAATGCTTCCTTGGCCCTTGATTTGATGCTCCAAACCCTTAGAATGAATGCAATTAATTGTAGTGCAAAGGTGGAGAAAAAGGGGTAGAAAGAGAGCTTGTGTTCTTGCCCCAAATTGGGACTTTTTTCAGCCTACGAGGACTGAATTCCCCAGATTTTTGGGCTGCCTTGGAGATATAAAATTGAAGCTTCTTGAGTACTCTTGAGTATTTGAGAAGCCAATGGCAAAATCAGAACAAAAGTAAAGATTCAAGGCTGAAAATGGGCAAAGGAGGATGCTGATCCGGCTTTGGAGACGGGGCCGGAGGACTGCGGCTCAACTACTGCTGAAACGGGTCGAAGATAAGAGAGGGGGCGGGCTGGAATGGGTGGAAATGGGCCGGATCGGATTCAGATCCGGATGAAGCAGCGCGGGTCTACTGGTGGAGCTTGGAGCGGACACGTGGCGGCAGCTGGAAGAGACAACGCATAAATGAACATTTTCAGCGCTACCCCCTGACTTGTGTTATTTGCTCGGGTGCCCTCCATGTTCCCAGAAGGCTGCCGAAGACCAAATCTTCCAAGGCTTTGCATTTTGGTCCCAAGATCAGCCTCCGTTAGACTCGGTTAGCTTATTTTCTCTTTCAGTTTAGTCCTTTCCTTTGCAAATCTCTAACGAAAGGCTAACGGATCTCAACCAAATGGCTTTAACTAATTCAAAACTTTGCGGGTTGCCTTGAATACTCCCAAAATGCTATGAAATGATTCTTTAAAGCTCCAATAATGCCCAGAAAATCTGAAATACAAAAGAATACAATAAATACACTTTCTTAGGCAAAATACACATGAAATTCATAGAAAATGGAGACAAAATATGAAGAAATATATGAGAAATTATGCACTTATCAGCACCCTTTTATCTGACATGGCCAAGGATGGAAATCAAGGTACGTCCATTTGTTCTACATTTTTTCCTTTGTTTCAAAATTATTTTGATTAATATCTCATGTTTTTATGCCCCTGTTTGTAATGGTATTTAATAAGAGAATACATTCAGTACATTATTTGTGCATCAAAAAATAAAGGTGGTCCATCGCGATGCACAAAATCAGTACTTTTGTAGTACACTTTTGTGCATCGCGATGCACACTGGTATGCATCGCAAATCTTATGTTGTTAATTAAGCAGAATAATATGCATCGAATATAAATTTTGGGCATCGTGATGCATAATAATGATATTTCCAAGTACAAGTATATGCATCGCAATGCACACTTTGATTAAATATTGTTCATATGCTGCATGTCTGTTCTTGTTTGCATTTGCTGTTGTAAGTTCTGAAAATATGGATAATTCGGCTTGGTTTCAGTCTATGATAAAAGGAGCAATCGATCGTGAAGTGCTGTTTATATCAGATCGAAATGTTGGTTTAATGGAAGCAATACGTGACGTGTTTTGGAGTTCCAAGAATTTCTTTTGCTTGGTGCACCTTTATCGGAACTTATAAGAAATGTTTACCAGTGAACGTTATTCCAACACGTTCCGCATAGTTTGTGTTCAAGACTCAAGGATGCGCATATGCCACCAACATTAGACTATTTAATAAAAAAATTAAGATATTCAAAAAAGAAGGAAGACAGGTTGCTTGTGATTTCTTGGTCACCATTCCATACGATAAGTGGGCGATTGCACATTGCCAGGAGAATAGGTATGTTAAAATGACCTCAAATGTCGCTGAATCGTTCAACAATTAGATTTTAGAGGCTCGCGGTCTTCCCATCACTCACATGGTGGATTGTATAAGATCAAAAATAATGAAATGGTTTAGGGAGGGACATGGGAATGGAAAGAGATGAAATAAATTATTATGTGCGAAGATGGATAAAAAGTGGAAGGGGTACCTTAATATTGGGATCACGTGGTAGATTCGCATGGCATACAACTCAATATATGAGGTTTGATCAGATCCAAACGTCTAGGTTGACTTGGGAAAACAGACATGTTTATGCTATCAGTGGCAATTACATCAAGTGTTACGAGGGAAGCTTGATGCCAATTGCAACTATGAAAAGGTACGAGCTTCAAAATTCTTGCGAGGGTGAGACCATTTTACCACCTATAATGAAGAGATTACCCGGATGTCCTAAAAAGACAAAGATCCCATCAAATGGTGAATCAACAAGAAAAATAAAAGGATATGTAGCAGATGTCACAAACTTTTTAACCAGCGATGCATTCGATATCTACTTGATCCGGACTCTCTATCATAACTTTTTAACCAGCGACGCATTCGATATCTACTTGATCCGGACTCTCTATCATTTCCTTAATTCTATCAAAAATCAACTTTGGCTTCAATCTTATGTTCTTTGATTCCTTTGAAATTTTTTTTCTAGAAGCACCTTTGGAGGAAATCGGTGCGATCCAATTTGTAAAACGATATGTTTATATCCTCCTCTCCATCGTTTATGACGAATATGAGCTTCGTTTCTATTGGTTGAAGCTTCATCATTTTCCTTCCAAACTGGAAACATTGTTGCCCCTTGACATAGAATTTGGCAATAGTCCTTATTATCGAATCATCTTTCTTACAATGATCGCGGACAACATCATCAGCAATTATGCTCCTTATGAGGTACCAAAAAGGTGTTTTCTGTAGTATTATTTTATGCACATCTCTGAATTTGATATTCTTAATCTGACATATGAGGGACTGCATATTTGATATGTATACAATCCTGGCAGGATTTTTAGTTATAGCAGCTGCATAACACGTATATTGTGGTAACAGTCACATAATTGAATAATTACAAAAAGAAGTAAAACAGGTGTAACATTTGTGCATCGCGATGCACAAAGTCATGCATTTTGATGCAAACATTGATGCATCACGTTGCACAAAATTAATGTATTGTGTACCCGATACACAAAAATGATGCATCCCGATGCATCAATTTTGATGCATCGGGATGCTTAAAATTTTAAACCCTACAGGCTACAATCACTGTTTTCATTGTTCAGTGAACGCGATGCAACATTTTTTAGCATCCCGGCACCATGTTTTTTCAAATAATGCATCGCGATGCATCAAAAACAAAAATTTTATGCAAATGTATACAAATCTATTTTGGAAGTACATCTATAAAATGTATTACGTACCTGAAACTTCTTCAACTTTGTGTTTTTGTGTTATATTTGTTCTGGTGCTATATTGTGGTTTCGAAGACATTTTTGCTTGCCATTTCAAATCGTTCGATGTTTATTGATGTTGTTTGCTTTTGAATTGCCTGATGTTTTTAGTTTTTTTTTGGAGTTTTTTGAATCGCCAGATTTTTTTTTATTTTTGGAATGGGAAGCCGATGCATCGGGGTACGTGTTAGAAGGAAGGGCATGCACGATGCATCATTTTTTATTTTGGTGATGCATAGAGTGTACTATTCCATGATTTTAAAGGGTATAGATGATATTTTGCAACAAAAGTGTCATTTTTCAGTTGAAAACAATTATAGTGGACTTAAGTAGTTAAAAATTGTCTAAAGGGGACCGGCCTGAATTTTGCCCTAAATATAATTAGTTTAGGCCACAAATATAATTGGTTTGGGCTGAAACCGGGTTAGTGATATCTATTGGCCCTCTTAGACTTTAGCCCTCACCAGATAAGGTTATAGTGTGAACACATAACCTTAGGCCCTAACTGTTCATTCTCATTCCAGATTTTTTTTCCCAAGCATTTCGATGATCTCTCACTTCTCTCTATCAATCATTCTTTCTCCATCGTTTCCAGAAAACTCAATTCATATTATTAAACATATAAACCCTACCTTTTCATTCTCGTTCCACTCTTGCTTGTAGGTTCGTGGTCGAGGGTAAATATTTTGAATTTTTGTTTAGGTTAATGGTCTATTGAAAAAAAAAAATATTTGTTTTTTATTTTGAGTGGGCCTATTCACACCCTAAAATCCTATAAATACATCCCATTCAAATATTATAAAAATACCATAAGAAATTGTGACATAATTGCTCTTAATGATAGAACACCAAGGAATAAACCGCTCAGATCTCCCACATCCTCCTTCCTCATCCTCCGAACACATCACAGTCACAGAAAGCTCAAACAATCACTTCGTTAGGAAAGATATATATTGTACTAATGAATTTGATCTTATCTTTCTTAGCCTTGTTAACTTTTTATCTCAGGTGAAAACAAAATTCTTTATTGAACAAAGAACTACACAATATGCCAGGCAATCAAGATTTAATTTTGATTTCGGAGCTTGGGATTTGTAGAATAAGCAAGCGGAGAAAGCTCGGCCATCAACACGATCCAAACCAATGTCAGATTTTGAAAGCCGTGTCCGAGTTCTAAAGTACACCAATGGTTACGTCTTTGAGCCAAGCATAGATTCGAGGATGAATCCTTTTTAAGAGGAGGGGAATGATCCGAGTTAGCTTAATTTCGTTGTTCGTACATGTGTTCAAAGACTATTTGGAAAAAGATCGTGCATAAAAATTCAAGTGTACTTTGTTCGTGATTGTTCAAGTAACCAAGGCTCGTAGGAAGGTTGTAATTTCATTGGATGACGATTGGAGGACTCACGGAGGTGGCGTCAAAGTGTTTCAAGAGTATAAAGATGGTCTCTATCATACAAGGCATATGGGAGGACTTTGGAGGCTCAAAGGAAGACTTTTCAAGATCCTGAGTGCCGCGCTCGCGCCTGAATTTGATGCTGCCGCGCTGACCCGATTTCCAGAATCTGAAATTGTTTAGGTTTTCGTGTTTCCTTGTTAGTTTAGGTATTGAATAACGTGGGTAATGTGTTTCCTTATTAGATTAGGGTTAGGATTAAGTCTTTTAGCCTATATAAAGGCTTCTCTTTCATTGTTAAACACAGATTATGATTATTGATATTGAATTGTGAGTTTTTCTCAGGCTTGGTGCCTTGTGAACGTTTTTGAGCTTCTACAAATCAGATTTGTGGTTGTTTATGAGTGACTTATCAATTGATTTTCCATACCAATTATAGTGTTATTCCTTATACTTAGGTTCGTAGTATCATTGAATCGTTGGGTCAAGACGTCCGTGCCAAGGTTCTCGTTCGTGATTCGAAAGGGTTGAGGCATCACCTTCCGCAAGTTCTCCTCCAATCCTAGTTTGGTCCGTGTATCCGTATTTTATCTTGGAATCCTTGGCGGGGTGCGTATCATCCCCAGCTCCGATCTTGATTCTCTTCAGTAAGAGCGGGAACACTGAGGAGTTGTTGAGGTTGGTTCCATGTGCCAAGGCGAAAGGTGCCTACTTGATCTCGGTGACGTCGATGGAGGGGAATGCTTTAGTGGGGTTGTGCTCAAATGGGGGTGTAAAAGGGTTGATTTTGGGAAATTGTTTGGAGGGGTAAAATATAAAAATAGGGAGGGGGTGTATTTAGTATTTAGGGATGATGAAATTTTTTTGGATGGTGTACTTATAAAATGTGGTTTACTCATGGAATTTGGGGGTGTAAATAGCATCACTCTATTATTTTACGGTCACTTATTATTTATACGTATCGGTTGGAATCACATTTTTTACTTTCAAATCTATATACTATTTGTTAATATATTTTTAGATCTCGATTTTTGATAATTGTTTTTACATAAATCTTCAGATCTACTGATTTTAACATATAGTAGTCCCAAACATATCTACTATACCGAGAGATAATTTTTTGGATGATTTTTAATTGGATCTAAATAAACTACATATATAGATGTTTGCTTGGGTCTTCTTTATTTGAACTAGGAGTATGTCATCGACCTCCTTTTCTTTAGCCCCGGTGCTTACTTCTTTGTCTTTTCCAGAGTGATCTCCCTTTTCAGAAGTAGGTTGATAAGCTCGACCTGAACGGGTGAGGTGACTCACGTTTCCACCTATCCATGATGCTTTCTGAAGGCTGATCTCTATTCTTTTTGTTTCTATACTATTTTTTTAGAATACGATTTCTATAATTATTTTTACACCAATTTCCAGATCTACTGGTTTTGACATGTATTTTCAAACATATTACTAACAGTCAAAAAAAGATTCAAAAATCACCCGTTTATTAAATAGGGGTTGGAACACCATCAGTTGCTCAAAAGAGGATACTAAAGCGTGCAATAAATTTTGTACAAGTTCAAAGGATTTGATAATTTTGTTTTGTGCATTATTTAACCAAAATATTAATTATTTAATATAAATAATGGTTTTCATTTTTGACAAGCTAATTTATGCAAGAAATTACTATAATTAACTTGTATAGGGAATCAATTGGCTATATATATATATATATATATATATATATATATATTTTTTTTTTTCTTTTTGGCCTCCACCAACTTCTCTCTATCTCACCCTTATTTTTTGGAGAAATTGCTGGCGGTCCACTTTTCCAAACTTTTTTTCTCTTCAGTCCACCTTTTTTTTTAAACTGCTAAAAGGCACTTTGAGAATTTTCTTCCTAAAATGCCCTCAACAACATCGTTGCTTCAGATTTGAGGTTCGAATTGTTATATAAATAATTTCATATTGTTAATATAGTCTTCCCTTATGTTTAGGTATCAATTTTCATGCATAGAACACGAATTTGATCACAATTTGATCAAATTCGAATTTTTTGAGTTCATCCCGTTTTTCTTTGTTCTTGGGCTGTTTTGGCACTTTAATCTATGTTTTAAGCTTCGAATTTGTTTAAAATCAATCTCATATTATTATCCTAACTTAGTACTACATTTGTAAATAATTTTTCTACCAAAAAAATACTATTTTTGAGATCAAAATCGAGCTTGACAGTGTGCAGTCCGAAAACAGAGGGAGATGTTCTTGGACTGATTTTGAGATTTTAATCAATGATTTGAGTTTGAATTTTGTAAAATATCAATACCATATTGTTATAGGAAGTCAATATCATGTTTGTATGTAAATTTCTCAACCAAAAACAACCATTTTGATTGATTTTGATATTATATTAAATTGGGCATCGCGATGCTTTAACTTGGGCATCGGGATGCCTAAAATTGGGCATCGCGATGCCTTTAATTCGCCAATCACAGTATGTTGGCCAACGCAACGGGGATCGACCTGCCCGGTCAAGTAGCAGGGGTTGAGGGGACAGCGTCCCTCGTCGGGCGGGGCTACCCAAAGGTAAACGAAAATCAAGTTCCCTAAAGTGCGTTGCGATGATCGTGATGCACCAATTGTTGCATCGCAATGCCCCAATTTGCAAAAGTGGTGCATCGCGATGACAAAGTGGTGCATCGCGATGCCAAAGTAGTGCAACGCAATGCAAAGTAGTGCATCGTGATGCCAAAGTAGTGCATCGCGATCCCTTGGTTGCTCATCACGATACTTTGGTTCCCTAATGCGCGCTGCGATGATCGCGATGCACCAATTGTTCCATCGCGATGCCCCAATTTGCAAAAGTGGTGCATCGCGATGCCTTGGTTTCTCATTGCAATGCTTTGGTTACTCATCACGATGCCTTGGGTTACTGAAGCGCGCGTATTTTTCTTTCATTAATGACATAATCATTTTTTTGCCCAAAAAATACTTTTTTTATTTAAAAAAAAAAGTAAATTGAAGCGATTACAAATATTTAAAAAGGAACCGACTTGTAATTCACCTTTATTTTTTTCTTTAATCATTACTGAACGAAATTTCAAAACCAAAATCCAACCCAAATCCTACTATACCAAACAGACAATAGTTGTTGCACCCACTATGGACTGTACTTTAGTTATGGCTTACACTTAATTCGTAAAGTGGGCCATCGGATATCTTCCCGCCTAATAAACTGTATAATGCGTGGCAAAAAGGATAAATGGGCCTGACAAAGTATATCAACAAGCATGGATCACGCATGCACGAATAATTTCTAAGAATAATTGCGGGTCGGTACTATTTTCTAAATTTTCAATCAGTTTAAAATTTTATATTTGTTCCAAACCGAAAAAATCTAATTTAATAAATAAATGACTTAATTGTTTTAAAAATACATTCCGTAATAACCTAAATAACGTTTTAAGTATTGTCTTTTAAAATTTTTTCCTGTAAATTCTATATATCATTCCAATCATTGTTTACTTTTACTACAGTCTTCATCTATTTCTCTCTCTCTCTCTCTCTCTCTCTTTTTTCATGCTCATCTCATCATCAAAAAATAAGATTAGCCAAACAAAGTAGATTTAATTTAGATCATTAAGGCTAAACTTGTTCAATAAAAAACGTTGAAGAGTATTTATAATAGAATTATATAATTATTTGGTCCTTCGGCTTTATCAAATCTATGCATTTGGTTCCTCCGCTCCAAAAAAATATAATCTGGTCACTTGATTTGCATTTCCTTAAGAGATTCCCCCCTTTCGTCGTTACCGTTACAATTTCCGTCTTTTTTTAAAATGCCTAAAATACCCTTATCCTCATTAAATAAAAGCAATTGAATTGTTTGACTTTTTATCTTTTGATTTTTAAAATCCACCACCATCTCTCTCTTTTTTCATCAGAGATTCAGTTGATGATTCGGCCGCCATTGTTAGGGTTCCTCAAAGAAAACAATTGTTTGAGAGAGAGAGAGAGATTTGTCCTAGAGCTGGAACTCTCTGTTTTGATTCACAGATCTAAGACTGTGTTGAAGATCTGAGGTAACGAGCTGGAGCTCTCTGTTTTGTCCTTGCGAAGCTGACCCTTCCCTCCTCCAATTGGGGGTTTCCTAATTCTGATTCCAACCCCGTTAATTCCCTCCCCAAATTGGGTGTTACGGGTGCACTCGCTTTGTTAGGGTTTGGGTGGAGGAAAACATGGTTTGTCCCTACTGTGATGACAGATTCGTGGATGCTGTGGCCGGAGAAGAAGGAGCCTGTAAGAGAGAACGAGGGGTTGATGACGGTGGTAGAGCGCGCCGCGGCACGGATCGTTTCTTCGGGTTGCGTACGACGGATGGGGTTGATCGATGACATGACGAATGAAGATGAAGCTCGGGGGTTTTGATCTGCTGTTGTGACCGGAGGGTGTGATCGTTTCTTCAGATCTGCTGTTATGATCTGCTATTGTGGTGGGTTGGAGAGGGATTGGTGGTGGTGGTTGTTGATGAAAGAGGAGATAGAATCAACGGCGACGCGTGAATCGTACTCTTCATCACCACCGCTAGACGATTGTAGTGGTGGTTGTTGATGAAATGACGATGGTTGTGGTGGGTTGGAGAGGGATTGGTGGTTGTGGTGGGTTGGAGAAAAACAAATTTAAATTGTAGAGAGAGAAAGAGATTGGGAGAATAATAAGATGGGGAAACAATAAAGCCAAGATGAACAGGGGTAGGGGAAGCATTAAGGGTAGTTTAGGCATTTTTTAAAAAACAAACGGAAAAATAGACGTTAACGGAGAAAAGGGGAATCTCTTAACGAAATGCAAATTGAGTGACCAGATTGCATTTTTTTGGAGCGAAGAGACCAAACGCATAGATTTTGTAAAAGCGAGGAACCAAATAATTATATAATTCTTTATAATATTTTCACTATGTTTAATGTTTCAAACAATTGTATACCGTTGTTAATTGTTGCTTAATGATTAATTCATTATTTTGTCTTTTAACTCTCTTTCTTTTTCTCTCACCTCAACGCAATGTCGCACCTCACCATTAGTCCGTCATTGTCCCACTCACCTTGCCGGCGCTCTCTCCCTTTCACCTCTCTTACATTCTTTCTCATACCTCATAAAACCAAAATATACTCTCAACCATCGTAAGATCTCTCTCGACCTTAACGAAATTAGTCTCAAATTTCTTCTTTTTCAATATTTGAAAATCGACATTGTCTTCTTCTTTTTCAATATCTCTTCAGTGGTTATGAAAAAATAATCAATCAAAAAATAAATTTGTTTTTGAACCATAAAACCAAATCGAACCAAACCAAACGGTTCGGTTCGGTTCGGTTCGATTTGCAAAAAAATGAAACTGGTAGGAAGCGGTTCAGTTCGTGATTTTGGCATAAATCGAACCATTTGCACCCCTACTTTTTAGTACAATTTGTGCATCACAATGTATCAATTTTGTGCATCACAATTGCAAGTGTAATGTTACGCATTAGTACTATTTTGTACATCACAATATACAAAAACAGTGTTATTTAGTACAATTATGTGCATCGCGATTAAACAATTTTGGAACTAGCATGAAGGCCAAAATTATGGGCGTGAAAGCCTAACTAATGGGCGTGAAGCACAACATTATGGGCATGACGCCCATTTTGAACTCTTAAGAAATTTTCATGCATCGCGATACAATAAAACAGTACTTTTTAGTATAATTTTGTTCATCGCGATACACACTTTTCAACTGAAACACCCTCAGTTTATCTCCACCTTGCACGTGGTCATCACGTGCCTATCACGCGACCATGAAGTTCCAGGTCGATGACAAGGTGGCATTTAAAGCCCACCAGAATCGACTAGCTCGAGAGAAAGAGACCGCATTCATCAACAAGCCGCGAGTTCAGGGAGAAATGATCGGCGGTACCGGTCCACGGCGGATCTCTTCATCTCGGTATTCCTCAACCACGCCGGCACGAGGATCCCACGAGCGACACTGGGAACATCCTGGGCGACCTCGTTGAAACGGGCGACGACAAATGCCGGGCCACCTCGGTGGCATAGAGCGACCTGGTGCAAGCCAGGTCGCCTCTCCCGTGTCCTCCTAGCGCGATGAAGACAAGAGTCCTATACAGAAACACTACTTTAAATAGAGTCCTAATATAATCCTTCTCTACATCTCACTCCTATACGTATAAGGTAACGTGACCCTCAAGAAACGGAAATTACTCCTAATCTGAATCTGATAAGGATTGAGGTCACATCCCTATAAATAGCCCCCTCAGCAGACCTCATAAGGTACGCACGTATAGACTTGCTTCTATACTATCACACCTGCACAGCATTGCTAATTCTCACGCCGGAGGGTTATCGCTGGGACAACCCAGCGCCCCTAACGGTGTTCTTTGCTTGACTACAGGTTTTCAGACAATCTTCAAAGCCAATCCCTGCAACGTCCGCTGGAATCCTACCTAGACTACACACGTGGACCAGACACGACACCCAATCCTTTTTTGGCGTGATCAGTTTGGTTCCGTTGCCGGGACCTTTGTGTGATCAAGCATGGCATCTTCTAAGCATGTCTCTAAATCTGCCGCTCCAGCAACAACCCCAGGCATACCCTCCGCCGCTCCGCTTGCTGGCAACTCTCCTGGACAGCCCGACAAAGAGTCACCAGTAATACCCTCATCAGGGCTTCCGCTTCACCAAAACAAACGAGCCCAAAAACTGGCCAGAGCGATGAGAAGGAAAGCTTTGGGAAAGAAGGCGACAGCAACCAAAAGCCCAAACTTAACAGCTCGTAATGGCCAGACGCCCACCCCACCTTCCTCCGACGGCGAAGGCCCAGGAGACAAGGATGATCTTATCATAATGGATAGCGGGATGCCTCCTACTCGGCAAGAAATCGATCTCGCCGAATTGGAGGAGATACGGAAGAGAGAGCTTTCTTGGAGAAGCAGAGAGCTAGAAAACGTGAATACGAGCTATCCCGCAAGCTCGCCGCGACGACCCGGCTAGAGCCGAGCTTACACCTATCCCATGACAAGCACCACAATGTTCGACTGAAGGAGTAAGCACGAGTCTCGGGCGACGGTCATCATGGGGAGGCAAGGGATGACGCTCCTAGACGCAGCGATAAAAGCCGGCCCCGACAAGCAGTTGCGCATCAAACACTTGGCTCCAAGGACCGACTGGGCACCCCAGACAGGGAGCGACCTAAAGGTAGCATCCACTCAAGGATGGATGGACGAGCTAGAAGTCCCAGCCCGGCAAAGTCCTACAGGTCCCGCCGAATGGAAGACAATGAGGAGCGATTGCGACGACCACAGGAGAGCCATAGCCACCGCTCCAAACGCAAATCTGTCCAACACAGTACCTCCAGCAGCGAGGCAACCTCGCACAAATATTCCAGGATCGACGACCATGACCGCCGATCTAAGAGGCGGGGCAAGAGCGGCACCGGGAGGACGAGTGCTACGAAAATGAAGGAACGATTGGAGGCTCTTGAAAGAGGGAAAGAATGGAAGCCTTCGGGAAGCGTAACGGCGGCCTTTTGTAGGAGAATCCGAATACTCCTCCAAATCATCGCTGAAGCCGCCATCTTTGAAAAGTTCTGTTGGAACCACAAATGCTCGAAGCCACGTATCAAGCTTTGAAGCAAAAATGGGAGTGTGCACTAGAGATTTGGATCTCAGTGCGTAGTGTTTGTCAGCACGTTTGAAGAAGTCGTCCTGAATTGGTTCGAGGAGCTAGAAGAGGGTTCTATCAGAGATTGGCACGACCTGAAGAAAGCCTTTTTGAAGAAGTACTCGTCAGCAGGCGACCTCCCCAAGAAGGAATCTGACCTATGCGGTATCAAACAGCGACCCAGCGAGTCCTTGGAGAGCTATCTCGAAAGATTCAAGAATGTTGCCGAAAAGTTGTTGAACGTCCCTGACAAAACAATAATGGCTTTCTTCCAAGCCGGATGTCGATCTGCCAAGCTCCTGTCCGAAATTGGCATGCGACCACCCACCACCAGTGCGGAAATGTACACTGCCGCACAAAATATTAGGAATGTCGAAAAAACCTTGGCAGACCAAGAGAGGGAGGAGCAAAAACCCTCTGGAACGCAGAAACAAAAGAAAGAAGAAAAGGCCGGTGAACAGAAGGAAGGAGGCAACTACGGGCATGGAAAAGGCAAGGGGAAGAATAAATGGGGTAGAAAAGAAGAATTTTACACCCCCTTGAACACAAGCCGAGAGCAAATCATGAACGTCCTCCTCCAGGAAAATAAGATTGTCCGACCCCCACCACTCAAAGAGGCTACATACCCTCGCAACCCTGATAAAAGATGTGCCTACCACAACGGCATCGGCCACACAACTGAGGAATGCATACAACTAAAGAGAGATACAAGCGATTGACGGGGTGAACTCAAAGGTACGAGCGGCGAGGAGGACTCACGGAGATCGGCCTAGGGAGGCCCCGAGGGTTAATACCGATGAAGACGAAGTCTGGTCAACACAATTACGGAGGAATGGTCGAGCATCACCAAAATAAAAACAGCAATAAATAGCCTCAACCATCCGTCGCCCGCCCCGTTGGGGGAAAAGGGATAACATTCCTACCCGGCCGGCCACTAACCCCGCCGCGGGGACATGCCCTAACCATTGAAGCAAAGATTGGCGGAGGCGAGTGAAAAGAGTACTCATCGACACGGGCGAGGAAGGACATATTATTTTATAAATGCTTCCAGCAATCGGGCTAGGAAGCTCGCATCTAACTCCGAGTGGAATCAAGCTAGAAGGTTTCACCGGACACAAGGTCGCCGTCAAAGGCACGGTCGACCTCAACGTAGTTCTCGGTACCAAAGATAACTCCCGCACCGAGGTCATCACTTTCCTGGTCCTCGACATCCCCTCTCCATACAACGCTATTCTGGGACTCCCGACCCAGATCAAATTTGAAATGGTGATCTCTCCAGCTCATCAAAAAATCAAATTCCCAACTGACAGTGGGGTCGGAGAGGTAAAGAATGATCCCAGAAGCACTCTAAATCACTTGCTGGAAGAAAGGAAGGCCGAGGAAGCTCGGCTCAAAGGAAAACGAAAAATGATTGCAGATCATGAAGAGGCTCCCCCAAAGACCCTCAATGACAAGCGATTAAAGTCCATCATAATTAAGGAACGCTCGGAAACAAACACTCCGGACGAACAGGCATAGCAATGCGCGGACGGCCATCCCCCGCAAACGAGGAAAACACAACTGACGCCGAGCTCGCTGACTCCCCTCAAGCCGAGCTCGACGACTTCCATCAAGACGAGCTCGCTGACTCCCCTCAAGCCGAGCTCGACGACTTCCCTCAAGCCGAGCTCGCTGACCTGCCTCAAGCCGAGCTCGCCGACCGCCTCAGCGAGCTCGCTTCGAATCTGAGGAAAATCGGATGACGACCGACCGACGTGTCCACCACGCCACCGAGCAGCCGCTCATGCCGGGATCCAAATCGCGACTCCAGGAGGCCACCAAAGGTCGTCACAAGAGAAAGCACGGATCCGAGAGATCAACCAAATACATTTCACGAAGACCTCGACGAGGTAATCATCAACCGACTACCCCGAGCGTAAAGTCAAGGTCGGGCCGAAATTGATAAAGAGGAAAGGGAAGCAATAATCAAATTTCGGGGAAAACAAGGATGTATTCGCATGGAAAACGAAGACATGGAAGGAATTAGCGAAGAGGTCGCTGTACACAAGCCGAATGTCGACCCAACAATAACTCCTATACAAAGAACGACCTAGAATATTCTCTCCCGAAAAACAAAGAATCAAAGAAGAGGTCGACAAGTTGCTAAAGGCAGAATCATCGAGGAGATCTTCTATCCAACCTGGATTGCAAACGTCGTAATGGTCAAAAAGACCAATGGAAAATGGAGGATGTGCGTCGACTTCACTGACTTAAACAAAGCCTGCCCGAAAGACTGGTACCCACTACCCAGAATTGATCAGCTCGTAGATGCAATCTCCGGCCACAAAATACTCAGCTTCATCGACGCATACTCAGGGTACCATCAGATATGCATGTGGTTAGCGGACAACCGACGGCCTTCGAGCAGCGAGGAGCCATTTATTGCTACAAGATGATGCCCTTCGGGCTCAAAAACGCAGGGGCTACCTATCAACGGATGGTAAACAAAGTCTTTGGAGACCAGCTCGGCAGAAACGTAGAAGCCTACATTGACGACATGGTCATCAAGACAAAACAGGCAAACCACGTGGACGACCTGAACGAGACCTTCTCAAATCTCAGGAAAAACAAGATGAAGCTTAATCCAGCCAAGTGCGCCTTCGGAGTAAAGGCAGGAAAATTCTTGGGTTATATGGTGAACGAAAAGGGCATAGAGGCCAACCCGGAAAAATTCAAGCCCTGATAGACATGAAAGCGCCCAGCTCGATAAAGGAGGTGCAACGATTAAACGGGAGGATCACCGCACTGGGGAGATTTATAGCGAAATCAGCAGAAAAAAGCCTTCCATTCTTCAAAACGTTGCGAGGAAGCAAGAAATTCGCCTGGAATGAAGATTGCGACAAGGCCTTCGCCGAGCTGAAATCTTACTTGGGCAGCCCGCCATTATTGACCAGCCCGGTACCAGGAGAACGCCTGTACATCTACCTCGCTGCCTCGGACACAGCTGTCGCAGCAGTCTTGCTAAGTGAAAGAGAAGCTGTTCAGAGACCAATATACTACGTCTCCCATGCACTCACAGATGTGGAAACCAGGTACTTGAACGTGGAGAAAGTAGTGTTAGCCCTAATCATAAAGCAAGAAAGCTCACCCAATACCAGGCCCATGCCTTGACGGTTTACACCGACCTCCCACTCGCACGGATACTTCACAAGCCGATATGGGGAAGAATGATAAAATGGTCGGTCGAGCTCTCAGATTCGACATCACATACGAGCGCAAGGCGTTAAAGCACAAGTACTCGCAGACTTCATTCTTTGAAACATCATTTGTCAAGGATCAAAACCCTGACGAGCAAGCCCTCCCAGCCCACCCGGAAGAGTAGCACGCCGGCTCGCCACATCCTCGACCCTTGCTCCATTGGACACTTTATGTTGACGGCACCAAGCAAGACAGCGGCGCGCAGCCTATCCTTACACTCACCGGATGGAGGAGAATTCGGAAAGCTCTACGGTTCAAGTTCCAGCCTCCAACAACCAAGCGAATATGAGGCCCCGATCGCCGCCTCGAGCTCGCAATGGAACTAGGGGCTTACCAGTTGTCATCTTCGCCGACTCCCGGCTCGTCGTGAAACAAATTTTGGGGAGTATGGGGCTAATCACCCCACATTATTGAAATACGTGATCTTGCAAAACACCCGCTAGAAAAATTTGAATATTGGGAACTAAAGCGGTAGACGAGCGAGAACGCGCGAGCCGACCACCTATCCAAAATCGCATCCTCGACATCGCCGACCTCCCTCAAGACGTATGGTTGGAAACCCTCGATTCACCATCAGTCAATAAGGAGGAAGCCATGCCCATCAACTCGACAGAAAGATGCTGGATCGATGACATACAAGATTATATCGAGCACGGCACATTACCGAAGAAAAGATCGGCCCAACTCATAAGGAAGAGCAGGCTCGCTACACGATCACCGGAATACTATACGAAGGTCGTTCACCAAGCCGTTGCTCGGATGTGTCCGACTGCAGACATAGAAGACCTCCTCGCCGAAGTCCATGAGGGAGTATGTGGGGGCCACCCGTGCGCGAGGTCCTTATCGACAGATCCTCTTCCACGGCTACTACCGCCAACCTTGCGAAAGGATGCGAGTCTTATGTACGTAAATGCGACAAGTGTCAAGGTTTGCTAACATCCCAAGACTACCGTCGGTTCCACGCACACCCGCAGTTGCACTGGCCATTTGATATGTGGGAGTCGACCTTATAGGACCCTTCCCAAAAGCCAGGGAGGTTGTGAATACGTAATAGTGGCGAGACTACTTCACGAAGTGGATAGAAGCAAAACCCCTAGCCACCATAACCGAGGAGAAAGCAATAAGTTTCATACATGATTATATCTGGTGCCGATTTGGTCTACCTAGAGCCATTGTGTCCGACCATGGCACCCAGTTCTCCACTAAGTTCACTCAGAGATGCGAACAAATGAATGTCAGACATTGGAAATCCTCAGTTGCTCACCCTCAAGGAAACGGTCAAGCCGAAGCAGGGAACAAGAAGATCCTTCATGCCTTGAAAAGAAATCTGGATGAGAAGAAAGGTCGATGGCTCGACGAGCCGCCCATTGTGTTATGGGAATACGCACCTCGGCCGAGGCTCAACCGGGAGACACCCTTCACGCCGGCATACGGATCGAAGCATGGCCCCGGTCGAAATGGCCTTACCAACACTAAGGGTATCCCATTTCGACGAGCTAGCCAACGCAACAGCTCGGGGGCTCGACCTCGACTATCTAGAAGAAAGGAGGCTAGAAGCAAGACTCAGGATGATCAACTACAAGCAGCTCGCAAAGCTCACCACGACAAGCGAGTGAGAACAAGATCATTCAACGTCGAGACTCGGGTACTCGGGAAGATCGAAGTGACAGCGTAAATGCCGGAAGAAACAAACTCTCCCCTAATTGGGAAGGACCGTTCGAATTACGGGCATAATCAAAGAAGGGACTTATCGACTAGCCGAACAAGATGGCACACCGCTCAAGAACCCTTGGCATGCGATCATCGAAAAATACTATCACTAATGTAACACTGTTGCGAAAGTTATCAATAAAAAGAATTCTTCCTATCCAAAATCGATGGCAAGCTTATATACTCTTAAAAAAGGCTCCTCGCCATGCGAGGTCACCTTACGACCTACTCTTCACCAGCTGAAGAAGATCGTAAGTTCAAAAGGCACCTCGCCATGCGAGGTCACCTTACGACCTACTCTTCACCCGCTGAAGAAGATCGTAAGTTTTAAAAAGGCACCTCGCCATGCGAGGTCACCTTACGACCTACTCTTCACCAGCTGAAGAAGATCGTAAGTTTTAAAAAGGCACCTCGCCATGCGAGGTCACCTTACGACCTACTCTTCACCAGCTGAAGAAGATCGTAAGTTTAAAAGGCACCTCGCCACGCGAGGTCACCTTACGGTCTACTCTTCACCAGCTGAAGAAGATCGTAAGTTTAAAAGGCACCTCGCCATGCGAGGTCACCTTACGACCTACTCTTCACAAGTTGAAGAAGATCGTAAGTCTAAAAAGGCACCTCGCCATGCGAGGTCATCTGGCAACCTAATCGGCTGAAGAGGCTCGCGAGTCAAACCAAAGATAGCTCACACCTCGCTAAAAGCAAACACGAGAATATCGCAATTACAAGCAAGGACCAATAACAAAACTTCTCATTTATACAAGGAAAAGTGAGAATATACCAAATAAAAGTTACATCATCGCATATTAAAAGACAAATAAAAATTGTTTAAGGCACACAGGCCAGACGAAGTAATACAAGATGTTTCATTACAGAGCCCGCGAGCTCAAGTCAACTCGACACAGCGAGGTCATGGATCAGCCCGACTCTCTGCCTCATAGACCGCTTTAGCGTGAGCCTCCTGGTTGGACTTGGTCCCCTCGAATTCCTTCAACTTAAAATCCCCATCAAAGTCCACAGTGTCGCCATCATCTAGAGCATCAAGTAGATACGGTACATTGTTACTAAAGGGAGAAGGGGGCGCCAGCATCTCGACCTTGTTCAAGATCTTTCCTCGAAATCAATTCGAGCTCCTCGTGTCGGTAGGAACGAGCTCGTGACCATGACGGCGAGGTCCCCCGTGCTCAAGCACTACCCCACTTGATCGATCCCGAGGGACACTCCACACGCGCGCCACGCGCAAAATCTGAGCCTTACCCTTCTCATAGTATGAAAAGAGCTCACTGCGATAGGACTGAGTCTTTTTGTACTCACTGATAGCGGTCATCGAGCTAGATGCCTTCTTAGCCGCCGCCAACCGACGCCGAGGTCGCCAATCTTGCCTTCCAAGCTTAGCTTTGTCTTGGTCACCGCCCGAGCGCCAAGGTCTCGCTCGAGATGTTGACAGCTCGTTTTGACCCCAACGAGCTCAACCCGCAAACGCGCGACCTCTTTAGAAAGCTTGTTCACGCTTCAACCTTTTCCGCAGCCTAAATCCCGACTTAGCTTCACATCACTCTTCGACTTCTCCACTCTCCCTCAAGTTCGAGATACGGACGCGAGCCGCATCAAGATCCGCTTTGTTCGCACCCTCACTAACGCGCTTCTCAAGATCCGCGACCGTGTCCTCAACGCTCTCCTTTCCTTGTTAGCAAAGCAGCCACTGTTGGTATACGACTCGATAGCCGTAGCCGCCGAAAACGAACGGACGTTAGATTAAACAATAGCCAAAGGCAAGTAAAACAAAAGACAACTTACACTTATCAAATTGCCTCCCACAATTCCAATGAGGTGGGAGGGAGAGTATCCATCATACACGGTGCCTAGGTCGTCATTGCAAATTTCTAAAACGGCATTCTTCCCGATTTCAACACCTCGAGCAAATGACTCGCCTCGCTCCGCTTGTCTTGGGTAGCCGAGCTAGAGGGAGAGGCGCACCCTTAGCCGGATCGGTCACACTGTGCACATCTCTCGGACACCTCATCGACACACCACCACCGCGGTCTCTTCGATTCTCGCCTTCTGGGGCCCGATCCGGATGACGACCTGGTCCTCTTCCCCGCCGATTTCGAGCCGCTGACCTCTTTCCTTTATCTCAGCCACGGACACATGGAATCACTCTCGGTACCCGCCAAGTTGGCCGCCACCCGAGCTCGACCGAGTTGTTCGAGCGAGCGATTTCGCTTGGAAGCGCTTTCCCGAGCTCCCCTCATGGCGTCGAGGTCTTCCATATCTACAAAAAAAATACAAGTCAAAAACAGCTTGGAAATATCAAAGCAACCGAACAAAATTCAATGAAGCGAGGTAAACCAATTATCGACAAACCTTTCCGAATCTCGCCAACAATCAGGGCAATACTTTCGGAATATCAGATCATGATGCCTGTGCCAGTCCGGAAAACACTCAAACCCAGGGAAGGTACACATGGGTTCGAAGCCAGCTGTCCTCTTCGATGACAACCCCGCAATATACAGCAATTTCTCATTATTAATGATTTCCCTCCAATCATAACACCTCACTGGGTACCACCTCGAACCCCCAGGGCACCTCGAGAGCCCGCTTAGCGAGCTTGTCGTAGTCATCCACTCTGTAAGACGAACTAGTGTGTAGGGCTCTTCACCGGCACCCTAAAATTCCACCTAATCTACTCTCCACCATGACAACCTTATCGCCCAGAAGGAACTTTGCCTCGGAGGGTCGGAAACAACTTCACTCCATAGTTGTGGCTTTTGGCTTGCAGACGATTGTTGTTCCTATCAAGATGGAAGTAATAGCAAAATAGGGACATGGTTGGCTCAAAACCTAGTAAGCGAGTACATACGATGAAACACGTAAGAATCCTCATAGTGTTCCAAGTGAGGTCGAGAGGACCGTCGAGGTGACGTCTAAAACTCACATATAAAAGGATCAAGGGGAAGCGAAGCCCTAGATCAAAAAGCTAAGGTAAAATCCAATGAGCTCTCGACTTCCTTAAAGTATTCATGTCGAGCATTGGGTCAGGTGAAACCGAGGTAATGGTCGGATCGCAAAGAAGCTCGAGGACCATGTGTCCAAATCGACGAGGTAATCCCGTTTCGCCAATACGAAAGGCACGACCACTAACACTCTCTTCGGAGCGCCTTTGGTTTCTTTTTCTTGGGACGAGGAGCTCGCAAAAGATAGTTTACGTCGGAATAGCTCGACAAAGTCGAAAACTTGGCCCAAAGCCGAAGTGGAAGACCGAGCCGGCTTGGTCCGGCAACTCGACTTTCATTAAAAACAAATATAGCAAGCTCACATGGCCGCATCGTATCCATCATAGATTCTCATAGAAGTACCGAAGGGGATATTATCGGCCTTAAAGGGGTCATCTTCGGGGACAACCAAGCCTTCTAAGTTCGCTCCCCAGGCAACCAACAAATCACGAGCTTCACTTGGTAACACGACCTGCCAATCCCCATCCTCGCATTTAAAAATTGCCCTCCCCTTTTGCGGCCTAGCAAAAAGCGGACCTGGATTTGCGCGTTTTACCCTCATGTTCGTACAAGGAGAACACGAGGAAGACGAGCTAAAAGAAGAAATGATTCAAGGAAGAAATGAACGCCGCTACACTATTACGATG
Organism: Platycodon grandiflorus; assembly: GCA_016624345.1. Taxonomy (NCBI): domain Eukaryota; kingdom Viridiplantae; phylum Streptophyta; class Magnoliopsida; order Asterales; family Campanulaceae; genus Platycodon; species Platycodon grandiflorus. The sequence goes on from CM028362.1 coordinate 67,705,422, forward strand.
GCCTGAGGTACGGTCACTACGGATGATCCTAAAGAAAACCGCTGGAAAAATGCTGAAAGCGAAAGAAATGTAAGCAAAAAGGTCAAAGGACTAACCTAGACTGAGAGAAGGGAGGCGCAAGTGGAGGATTGAAAGGATGAGAGCTTTTTTGAAGGAGAGAGAAGCCTGCCGGAAATCGCCTGAGACGCCGGAATAGTTGAAACTTTTGGAATTGTGCCCTAAAACGCGATGGATTGATTACTTATAGGATCCGAAATATCCCGGGTCGACCCAAGCGGAAGGCACGGACTTTGGAACGACGGCGTTTAAGATTGGAATGGTAACCGCCTTTCTTTGAAAATTTGAAAAACTCTGACACAAGGAAACGCCTCGGAATTCGCGAATAATAAATGCGCACGCATATCGAAGAATCAAGTACAAAGGAAGTTCGACCCGGGAATCGACGCTCTCCTCGTGGTATGCTCGCCGGTCGTGGACACGACTTTCGAGTACGAGGATAAATCCTCTCATGAAGTAGGGGGCTACCGAAACACCCTCAGTTTATCTCCACCTTGCACGTGGTCATCACTTGCCTATCACGCGACCATGAAGTTCCAGGTCGATGACAAGGTGGCATTTAAAGCCCACCAGAATCGACTAGCTCGAGAGAAAGAGACCGCATTCATCAACAAGCCCGCGAGTTCAGCCGGGAGAAATGATCGAGCTGGTACCCGGTCCACGGCGGATCTCTTTATCTCGGTATTCCTCAACCACGCTGGCACAGAGGATCCCACTGAGCGACCTGGGGGAACATCCCTGGGCGACCTCGTTGGAAACGGGCGACCTGACAAATGCCAGGGCCACCTCGGTGGCATAGAGCGACCTGGTGCAAGCCAGGTCGACCTCTCCCGTGTCCTCCTAGCGCGATGAAGACAAGAGTCCTATACAGAAACACTACTTTAAATAGAGTCCTAATATAATCCTTCTCTACATCTCACTCCTATACGTATAAGGTAACGTGACCCTCAAGAAACGGAAATTACTCCTAATCAACGATAAGGATTGAGGTCACATCCCTATAAATAGCCCCCTCCAGACCTCATAAGGTACGCACGCACGCACTTGCTTCTATACTATCACACCCGCACAAAGATTGCTAATTCTCACGCCGGAGGGTTATCGTGGGACAACCTGGGCCCTAACGGTGTTCTTTGCTTGACTACAGGTTTTCAGACAATCTTCAAAGCCAATCCCTGCAACGTCCGCCAGAATCCTACCTAGACTACACACGTGGACCAGACACGACACCCAATCCTTTTTTGGCGTGATCATCAACTACGGTGTATCAATTTTATTTTGCGATGCATAGTGTATATGTTTCGTGTTTTTTAACGGTAGACGACATTTCGCAATAAAGGTTTTTTTTTTTTTTTTTCGTTTTGAAACAAATATCGTGACCTAAAGCGGTTGGAAATTCATCTAAGGGGACCGGCCCGAAGTTCTCTCAAAGAAGGATTAATTACGGGCCGGTTTCCTTTCCTGAATATTCAATCAGTTTAAGACCTTACATCAATTTTATTTATCGTAGCCTAAAACGATTAAAAATTTCTCAAAGGCGACCGACACATAGTTCTCACTAAATTCTAAGAGTTGTTGATTTACTCGCTTGGGATACGATATCTTGAATATTGCAAAATCTTTTGAATAATACTAAGATTTAAGACATGTTTGTTAACTCAACTAAGAGTTTAATTAGAAAAATTTTGAGTGATATTAAAAATAAGATTGTTTAATAATACAATATTATATATCACTTAATAAATTAAGTATTTCTTAAAAATAGTCAAAATTTTAAGTCAAAAGTGGATATCTTAATATTTTAAGCTCTACTTTTTCAGACATCAATTTTTAAAATTTAATTTTCAATTTTAACAAACATGTCCTTACCTATTGGCATCTACTAAAGCATTTCAACCTAGAGTATTAATCACATATTTTATACTCCCTCCGTCCCTAAATTATTGTCTTTCTCTCCTTTTTTGTCCGTCCCAAAATAATTATCTTGTTTAAAACTTTCCTTTTTAGAATATCAATTTTACTATTTTACCCTTACTTTTTCTAATTATGGGCCACATACGCATGGGTATTAAAGAAAACAACACACTTTTTCAATACTATTCAAATATTAATAATCAAGTCAATTGAGTTTTAATAATCAATCAACTCGCATAATAATTTAAGGACGGAGGGAGTAATATAAAATGAACCCCTTAGAGCAGGAACAACGAAGCTCTCCAATGTGGGGAGCCTATCTTCCCTTTTTGACCATATTATTACAAAAATATCATTAAATTATTCATTTAAGTTACTCAATAAAAATACCCATTCAATAATGTACAAACTCTAACAATTATACATATCCCACCATCTTTATCTCCATTTAATTTAATATCTTTATATAAAAATATAGAAACACATGAAAAATTTGTAAAAAAATAAGTTGACGTCCAAATGAAGCAAACAAACTTTCTATTTATAGAGAAAAAATGTATACTTTAATACAAAAAATAAAAAAAATATTTTTTTGGTTAAAAAATAGTCGAAAATGACCAAAAACAAAGAAAAAAATCGAAGCTACAATACATGTCAGATGCTACAGTATTGTTGGAGGGAATTTTTTTTTTCAAAAAATCGGAAGAAAAACTGCATCGTTTTGGGCTCTTTTGAGCCTAAACTACATCGTTTTGAATGCTTTTTTTTGTAAGCTCACTGCTATGCTCGGGAGCAAAATAAGCTACCCAATCCAAATTTAAGCTCCTAAGCTACTGTGATGATACTTTGTTGGATTTTAAGCTCCCTTTATGCAATTTTTAAGAGACTTCGTTGAAAGTGCTCTTATTGCATATCTTATATGATAGTATTTGATTAATTGATTTAAAAATTAAAAATATATTTTTGGATACTTCGGCTGTAGACATAGTATTATTGAGTATAATATTTTGTTATCTAATGTGGATAAAAATTGGCAATCAACCACGATGCAACATCAGGCAATTTTATTTAATTTTTGACTTTCTCTCTCATTAATTTTATAGTTTTGGATTTTTTCTCCATTTGTTCATACTAACTTTATCTATATCTCTTTCATTATTTTTTAATTATTACACAAAAAAAATTAAAGCCTCAAAACCAACTTACTAAATGACGAAAGCAAACACTATAAGTTTATACGAAATAATATAATCTATAAAATACAGCAAAGAAGCTGCCTAAATTTTTTTTTAGAAAATCTAACACCTGAATCTGGCACATGAACGGTTACAAAAATGATAATATGAAAAAAAAAATTGTTAAGTAAAATAATCAAACAAATTTGATAAATCAATACTATTCGTGACTTGAATTTTTGAAATCACTTTTGATTATACAACGGCGACATTCTCTTGATGATTTATTTTGTTTGTATCTAATGCTTCACGATGCACTTAAAGTGTTAATTATTCCCTCCACCCTAAAAAAATGAGTCATGGATTCTTTTTGGGTTTTGTTTTATATTTTAAGTGTAGTGTGATACCGTCTTATGATCTTAATTCGTAATACAGAACCCCAACCTTTCACGGCTCACCCCATATAGGAGTTTTCGGAAAAGGAATGTTTTCCTATTTTTTATGTACAGCTAGCATTATTCTCTTACCTTGTATTTGTATTCCCTTTCCTTGTATTTACCTAGTTTCTTAGCTTGAGCTTCAAGGCATTAGGTTTGTATATATACCTCACGGTAATGAGAAAGAAAGCAGGTCGGTTTTTCTCTCCTCCATATTTTCTTCATGGTATCAAAGCCGTAGTTTTTTTGATCCCTTTGCAATTTTTTTTTTTTTCAGAATATCATCGCAGCCTGCCATTTTTTTTTTTGCTCTTTGTTGCTGCATCTCGCTCTCTTCCGCATCATGGGTGATGAAACTAGCCACACCAGCAAAAAAACACCACCACAGCTAATCCATGACCCTTCATCAATTTATTTTTTACATCCCTCGGAAGGACCAGGTATGCCTATTACCAAATACGTTCTTCTTGGTGATAATTATGATGTATGGGCTAAAGCCATTGCTAATGGCTTAGAAGGCAAAAATAAGCAAGGTTTTATTAGTGGTGAAATAACACAACCAACTGATGATAAAAGACCAGAATATGTTGCTTGGAGGGCTAATAATTCCACAATCTGTGGTTGGATGTTTAACTCAATTGATGTCTCTATTCAACCTAGTGTTGCTGGATACAAAATTACATTTGATATGTGGACTGATCTCAAAGAATGTTATGCTGTTGTCAATGGCCCTCGTATTAATCAATTAAAATCTGAGTATCATACTTTTCATCAAAAAGGTATGAATGTGGTGACCTATTATAATAAATTCACTGCTCTTTGGGATGAGTTATATGGCACCGAGGATGTCACCTGTGGTTGTACATGTCCGGCTGCTGCTAAAATTCAAGCTCGTGCAGAATGAGATAAGACTCATGATTTTCTTATGGGGTTGGACGATGAGCAATTTGGTCATATTCGTACTCAGATTTTGGGTATGAAATCGTTCCCTGTCATCAAAAAGGCTTTTCCTTTGGTTTCACAAGAGGAGCGCCATAAAACGATTGTTCGCAGCCGCGATGACAAAGTCGATGCATTGAGTTTTGCGGTACAAACGACGATTGCTGCTGCACCACCACGGTTTTCACCTTCTGCTGCTGCATCTCTTCCTCTTACATGCAATTTTTGTGGTAAGTTGGGTCATGATTTTGACCATTGCTACCAAAGGATTGGTTTTCCCCAAGGCAACAATCGTGGCCATGACAGGGGACGAGGTCGTGGGCGAGGGGGAGGCCGCGGACAAGCTTCTGCGGCTGTTTTGCTCGGCACACCAGCAGCACACACTGCAACTTCAGTGCCAACAGCGGCTTGTTCGCCATTACTTGCTTCCAGTTTCACTCCAGATCAGATGCAATGCCTGCTCAGTTTAATTGACACCTCACCGGCTTCTAAAAAGTTAAATAGTAAGACAGCTTTTGACGATGATGTTTGGTTACTTGATAGTGGCGCATCCCACCATATGACAGAAACTTTCGCACACTTGTATAACTGTTCTGACTTGACCCCCCAGCCTGTTAGTCTTCCTGATGGGGTGCAAACATCAGCCATCAAGAAAGGCAGAGTTCGTTTGAGTTCTGATCTCGTACTTCAGAATGTTTTATATGTTCCCCATCTTAAATACAGTTTAATTTCTATTGGAAAATTAATCCTTGATTCTTATTGTATTGTGACTTTTACAGATAAATTGTGCATTATTCAGGACCGCACTTCGAGGACACCGATTGGAATGGGGGAGGTTAGGAATGGGGTGTATTATTTTCGGCCAATGACACAACAAATTCGAGCTCATGCCACCATTACGGATACTGCCATACTTCTTCATCAGCGACTAGGACATCCTTCTAGTCAGATTATGTCCTTTATTTCTAGCTTTAGTCGTAATAGCAAAGTAAAAACAATCTTGGATTCATGTGATGTTTGTTATCGAGCTAAACAAACTCGTAATGTTTTTCTTATTAGTGATAATAAAAGTTCTGAATTATTTGGTTTAATTCACTGTCATTTATGGGGACCGTATACAAAAACTTCGTTTACTGGTGCTCATTACTTTATTACTATTGTTGACGATAATTCAGGAGCTGTATGGGTATATCTTTTGAAGGACAAAACTGAGGTACCGGAATGTATGCGTAGTTTCTTTGCCATAGTTAAGACGCAGTTTGGAAGGGATGTGAAGATGGTACATTCCGAAAATGGAACAGAGCTTAAACCTCTGTTGCAGTTCTTTGATAATCACGGGGTGCTATTTCAGTCTTCATGTGTCGGTACTCCACAGCAAAATAGACGTGTAGAGCGTAAACATTGTCATATTTTAGAGGTGGCTCGTGCTCTTCGTTTTCAAGCCTCCCTTCTGATTAAATTTTGGTGAGAATGTGTCCAAGCTGCAATCCATGTGATTAATCGTACTCCCACCAAACTGTTGCAGGGTAAGACACCTTATGATCGAGTCTCTTTTTGGTTCCCTGCCCCGTCTTAACTTTTTAAAAGTATTTGTGTGTTTGTGCTACGCTCATAATAAACAGCGTCATCACGATAAATTTGTTTCTCGCAGCCGAAAGTGTGTGTTTTTGGGGTATCCTTTTGGTAAAAAGGGGTGGAAAGTGCTTGATTTGGACACAAAAGAGTTCTTTATTTCCCGGGATGTACAGTTTCATGAAGATGTCTTCCTTTACGCCCAAGTATCGGTACCAGCAGTCCTTCCTTCTTCCAATATAACTCATGATTTTTCGATTGATTGGGATTTTGTGATTGATCATGACTATACAGTTCCCGCTGACAGGGGGAGTGTTGAGCCTACGCAGCAGCAGCCACACACTGCCTCTACCCCCCCTTCGCTCAGTGCTACTGACCAGCCTTGTATAATGCCTGGCAGCACCTCTGAAACTGACAGCCCAATTGTTGCTCTTCCTCCTCGTGACAGGCGTCCCCCGTCCTATTTGTCTGACTACATTTGTCATTCGGCTCGTACTACACACCTCATTCCTCCTTCTTCCGCTCCACATTCTCCGGCTCTCTCAGGTATGCGGTTTCCTATTGCCAATTTTGTCCAATACGATAAGTTTTCTGATAGCCATAAAAAAATTTTAGCTGCTGTCACTACTAATGCTGAGCCCAGGTCTTATAAAGAGGCTGTACAGGATGGTCGGTGGCGTCAAGCTATGCAAGTCGAAATTGATGCTTTGGAGAAAAATCATACATGGGATATCACCGAGTTACCTCCAGGAAAGACACCTCTCAGTTGTAAGTGGGTCTATAAGACTAAATATCGTTCTAACAGTATGATTGAGAGAAACAAGGCTCGGCTTGTCGTTCTTGGTAACCACCAGACTGCAGGCGAAGACTTTAGTGATACTTTTGCTCCCGTGGCTAAGATGGTGAGTGTTCGTACTTTCCTTGCAGTTGCCGTCGCCAAAAATTGGGAAGTTCACCAACTCGACGTCAATAATGCCTTTTTACATGGTGATTTACATGAGGAGGTGTATATGAAGCTTCCTCCAGGTTTCTCTTCTTCTTCACCTACTAAGGTATGCCGGTTACGTAAGTCTCTTTATGGTCTTCGTCAATCACCCCAAAATTGGTTTGCTAAGCTGTCTGCTATTTTGCGCCGGTATGGTTTTCATTAGTCTCATGCCGATCATACTTTATTTACTCTTCGTAAGGGAGACAATATTCTATCAGTGTTAGTCTATGTGGATGATATCCTGGTGGCCGGGAATAATCCTGCTCTTTGCAAATCTTTCAAAGAGTACTTGGATGAAGGTTTTCAGCTTAAGGATATGGCCGGTCCTTTTAAGTATTTTCTGGGTATTGAGTGTACTCGTTCCCCGGAAGGAATGTTCTTGTCGCAACGTAAATACACGCTTGACATCCTTTAGGAAACTGGCTTAACTGCTTGCAAGCCTGCAGATACTCCTTTGCCGCAGTCGCATCGCTTGGCATTAGCCGACGGACCATTGGGCGCCTCATTTATCTTATGATTACTCGTCCGGATATTTCTTATCCGGTGCATATTCTATCTCAGTTCATGCAGGCACCTTGACAATAACACCTTCATGCTGCCCTTCGGGTGTTACGGTACCTAAAGGTTCATCCTGGTCAAGGTGTGTTCCTTCGTGCAGATAATGATTTACAACTGTATGCTTACTGCGATTCAGATTGGGCTAGTTGCCCAATTTCTCGTCGCTCCGTTTCGGGCTATTATATTATGCTTGGTTCTTCCCCGATTTCTTGGAAGACAAAGAAACAAACCACGGTGTCTCGTTCTTCTGTCGAGGCAGAATATCAGTCTATGGCATTTACTTGTGCAGAAATCAAGTGGTTGCACAGTTTTCTTGCTTCTTTAGGCGTTTTTCACCATCAACTAGTTCGCTTGTTCTGTGACAATCAAGCCGCAGTTCATATTGCAGCTAACCCAATTTTTCACGAACGCATTAAGCATATTGACATTGATTGTCATTTTGTGCGCGAGCTTCTGTTTTCGGGTGTTATTGTCACTGCCCATGTTCGTACTTCTCTACAGTTAGCGGATATTTTTACTAAGGCCTTAGGAGTGGCTCAATTCTATTTTCTGTTGTCCAAGTTGGGCGTTCGTGACCTTTACGCTCCCACTTGAGGGGGAGTATAGGAGTTTTCGGAAAAGGAATGTTTTCTTATTTTTTACGTACAGCTAGCATTATTCTCTTACCTTGTATTTGTATTTGTATTCCCTTTCCTTGTATTTACCTAGTTTATTAGCTTGAGCTTCAAGGCATTAGGTTTGTATATATACCTCAAGGTAATGAGAAAGAAAGCAGGTCGGTTTTCTCTCCTCCATATTTTCTTCACCCCATCAATACACGATGAGTCGGGTCAAGTAGATTCAAAATTCGTTTTACATAAAATACTCGTTAGACGGTATTTTTTAAAAATTTTGACATATTTTAAATACATAAGAGTAATTTTTAAGTAAAGTATTGCGATAAGATATGACTCATATGAGGCTTTGAAAAATGCTTCATACAGTTGGTTTCAAATTCTCATATCTTAATTGCACGTCTATTTGGAACAGTTTTAAAGTAGAAGAATGAAATTGGCGTGTACAGACTCATAGTGTTTGACCGGACCGCATTATTAATGCCTTTATGTAATGTTGTTATCAAGGAAGTAACAAATACTCACTCCATTATTTTTCTTTTATTATATTTAAAAAATATACTCACTCCGTCTCGAATAAATGCTCCTACTTTCTATTTTGAAATATTCTAACTAATGTTCCTAAAGACTTTTGATCTACCTATTCTGTACCATTTTTCCTAATATACCCTTAAAACTTCATTTAATATAACACATCCCAAAGAAACTTAATTATTTAAAGTAGTTGAACTCAATTAATTTTTATGGGTATTATGGTCAGAACACATTTAACAGCACATCATTAATTATGTTTCTTAATTTCTGTGTTTTATTCACTAGGAACATTTATCCGGGACGGAGGGAGTATATATTTATAAATGTCAATTACTCCATTATTTTTCTTTTATTATATTTAAAAAAAATTATATTTATAAAAGTCAATTTCTCCATCCGTTCCACCTAAAGAATTCATATTTGAAAAGTGTACTAATTAAGGGATGTATAAGTGTCAATAAACTTGATCATAATTACAAAAATGCTTGAACAAAGTGAAGATATTTATATCAAATATGAAGGGTAAAGTGGAAAAGTTTTTGAAGATTATATGTATAATTTTGGAAAGTAGACTATTTAAATTAAACATCCTAAAATAGAATAATAAACTTTTTGCCCGAAACAAAGAGTATCTCTTGGATAAAAGAATCTTGAAAATCTATAGGGAGGTGGGATTTTGAAATTCCAGGAAAATCATATCGTAAGAATGTATTTTTATGACCAAAATATACTCTCTTATTTTATACTACATTGGTTATAAAATAAGTGTCATTTAATTTTTTTTTTCCCAAAATAAGTATTGTTATAAAATTTTAAAAAATATTTGTCCATATTCTACTAATATTGCCCTTATTTATTTCTTTTATTAAAAAGAGTATGAAAGCTAAAATAAAAAAATATATTTTTTCAACTTATTTACAATGATTAAATTGAAATAAATATAAATCAGCCTTTTCATGGGCTAAAATACAAATGACACTTAGTTTGGAATAGGTAATAGTAGTACTAATCCTAAACTACCCATTTCATTTGTGAACCCAAACCCTCGCCAGTTCTTCCTTTCACGTTCATTTTTCATCATCTCACACCGCTACCTTCAACCTCCGCCGCTACCGGCGCTCGATACTACCTTGGTGCAGAGGTACCCCTTCCCCCCTCGCTCTTCTTCTCTCACCCCATCTCAATTTGATACCCCCTTAGCCATGCTCCTGCTCATCCTTGTCAAATGCTGATTTTGAGGTTTTTTTTTCTTTTTTTTCTTTTTCTTTTGGGGGGTAATTTAGTCAACTGTAGGTGTTATCATTCTATTTTCATTGATTTTTCATGTAGCAAACATAAAATTACCAAGGAGTTGAATGAGAGTTGATAATTTTCATTCCCATTATTCCATTCATATCAATTTTATTCTACGATCCAAACGTCATCTTATTCGACTCTCGTAAACGGGTTACAGAAACTACAAAATACAAGTCAATTTATTCACAAAAATTGATAAACATACCATATTTTACAATATTGTTTCTTTTTAGTAATTAAAATTTGCATTCGCGGTGAGGGGTTGCAATTTATAAAACCTAAATCTCTATCTAACTGCGACTAGATAGATGGCTGTCTCCACCAACCTTTCTTTTCATACTTTTCGGGCAAGGACTTACTACTTGCCTTGTTATTTCTTCATCTTTTCGTTTTCAAACGTTGATTTTTAAGCCCAAGTCAACGTTTATCTTCGTGATGATAAAATGGAAAAGAAAGGGAAAAGAGAGAAAAGCTAACATGAGTTTATCTTAGTGATAAAGAAAAACCAAAAAAAAAAAAACAATGATCGGTAAGAAAACCTAACTAGAACACTAGTTGTATTTTAATTATTTGCTTAACTTGATTAAATTTCTTTTACTTGTCCTTACAAAGCTCTAAAAATTGCTATTAATAGTATTTTTAATATTATTTCCAGAACTAATTTTTTAGAAATTAATATATAATAAATGTATGTTAACAGTAATTTGATATTGTCATATACTATTGACTTTCCCCATCGACCCGACCCGTGTGTTAATGGGAATTTGAGAGAGTGGGGCTCCGTCTTACCAATTATGATCCATAAGACGATCTCACAGGAGATCTACTTAAAAGAAAAAAGAAATAGTTGTATTTTAATTATTTGGTTAACTTGATTAAATTTCTTTTACTTGTCCTTACAAAGTTCTAAAAAATTGCTATTAATAGTATTTTTAATATTATTTCAAGAACTATATTTTTATAAATTAAAGCATAATAAATGTATGTTAAGCAGTAATTTGATATTGTATGGACTTTCTAATACGGAAAGAAAGATAGACATAATTATTTTGGTACAGAGGAGTATCAATTAAACTTGCGAATTACTTTCACCGATCCACCCAACGAGTGCACGTTTGAAAAATCTAATTATTAAAAGATATATTATGGACATTAGATTTGGTCATAATTACAAAAATACTTAAGCATAAGCAAGATGATTACAACACAAGTGAAGGATAAAAATGAAAAATTATAAAAATTGTATACATAATTTTTTTTAAATAAAATTTTTAAATAAAATATTTAAAAATAATATAGTAGATTATTTGTATGGAATGGAGGGTGGTAGTATTAGTATTAGGCATCAAATATGTGGTGTTAAAGGAATCTCAATGTAAGTTGGAATCAAGATTAGTAGGTGTATGTGATGTGAGGATATGTTACTTCTAAGCCTACGTTTCTACTATTAAATCTTAGGGTCTCAAACATGTCTAAAGCCAAGAATATAGCAGAGGAGGGTTTGGTTTATGATAATGAACCTAGAAAGTGATATAAACCAAACACAACCAAAGTATAATAGAGCTGATTTCTGACAGTTTGGAATACAATGATTGGATGTAGAGTACAATAATTAAATTTATAATAAGGTCATTTAGGGTTTTTTTTTTTTTTAAAACGTAAAAAGTAATAACAAGTTCCATTTATATTCTTATTTTTTTTTTATTAACAATTATAATAGGCTACATCTCTCCACAAGATTTTAATTTGCGATTATATGTAAAAGAGCCTACCCATGTAAGAGAGTTGAAACTTATAGACAAACAACTATTTCAAAGTCATCAATAACTTTAGCATCATGTAAATAAAAGTAATTTATCACACAAGCACACACATATATACTAAGGCAGAAAATATTATCTTGTCTCAATTAAAGAAAAATACTTTGACTATTTTGGTTAATTTGACCGGTTTTCAGATGAGCACTTAATAAATTTTTATTTAGGTTGAGAAAAATAGAACTATAATCACCAAAAACCACACAAAAAGTACTTATTATCTTTTAAAAAAAATTTAAATCATAGTCAAATATCAAGTTAAAAATTGTTCTTATTGACCAATCAATGATACCTTTTTTATTGGGACAAAGAGAATAACTGATCAAGGGCTTATTTTGTGCTATGGTTAAAAAAAAACATGAGTGAAAAGTTGCAAAAAAGTTGTAGAAATGTGTATCGATACTCCCTTAGAAAAGTGCAACTTCTAAGAAGTTATTAGGTCCAACTTCTCGAATATAGTTAAAAGTTGTAAGTTATCTTAAATAAAGTGTTGTTTGAGTCTTTAAGAAGTTAGTATGAAATGAGGGGTTTCTTTACAAATGTCCTAGTCAAACATTTCAACATCTTATTTGGTCTAACTTATTCCAAAACAATTTATATGGCCTTTTTTTATTTGAAAACCCCAAAATACCCCTTTTTTTGAATCACTCAAATATAGTTTAAACGATTCACGGAGTCGTTTAAATGATTCACGGATTCGTTTAAACGATTCACGGAGTCGTTTAAACGATTAACGGATTCGTCTAAACGATTCACGAATTCGTTTACCGATTTGTTTAAACGATTCACGGATCGTTTAACCGATTCAAAGGGAGACGATGAGAGGAAGACGGAGGAATACTTATAAGATCCATGGCAGTAGAAGGAGACGATGTGGTCGGAGACGGAGGAAGACGATGACGATGTGGTTGGAGATGGGAGGGGAGACGGCGGCGATGGGAGGAAGACTACGTGGTTTGAGAGAGGAAGCCGAGATTTGAGAGAGAGTGAGACTGAATTAGGTTTTAAGAGCTTTGTGGTATTATAGGAAGTTTGTGTTAATTTTTAGTCAAAGTCTATATAAGTTGTTTTATCGGGTCAAAAGGCTGTACTTGATATATACCACATGAAATTCAAAATACTTGATTACCCTTGAAAATTAGTACTCCGTATTATTTATGAACTAAGCAATTACATTTATTAATTTAAGTCTATATATTTTTGGATTTATTTCAATTTATTTTATCTTCATATTAATATGTTATATATATACACATATATTTCTTTTTTAATTTCATACGGTAATAAAATAATTTTATGATGAAAGTATAATTATTTATATTTTTTGCATTTTTTATAATTATATATCAATATTTTGGTTATTATATCAAATTAATAAATATTTTGTCAAATATTTTATTTAGAAGGGTATAATTAAAATTTTGAAATGCCCTAAAAGTCACATTTCTACGGAACGCTTAGGTTACAAAAATTTAGTTTTCAAACTGAGTTGTCGCACAATTTTGTAAGAGATGTTGTTCGTTTGATAAGTCAACTTTCTACAGGAAAAAAAAAAAAACTCCCTCCGTCCTTAAATTATTGTCTTTCTTTCCTTTTTTATCTGTTCTAGAATAATTGTCTTTTTTGAAAATTTTTCTTTTTATGATATTACTTTTACCATTTTACCCATATTTTTTTCCCTACTTTAATTATGGACTACATACACATACGCATTAAAGAAAATTACATATTATATCAATATTAATAATCAAGTCAATTGTTTTTTTTCTTAATCCGTATGTCAGATCAAACAAGACAATAATTAAGGGACGGAGAAAGTAACTCTTTGTCCTTAGGGGTGGCCCAGTGGTAGAGCTGGGGCTTCACAGAGTGTGAGGTCTCATGTTCGATCCCTTCCCACACCCCCTTAGGATATAAAAAAAAAAAAAACCTCTTAAAAAACTTCTTTGGAAATAAGTTGAAAGGTGGAAGGTGGGAAAATCTTTTCATAGAAACTTCTTGATTGTGCAATTGATTATTGCCCACTCTCCAACCCACCACTTTTCAACTTTTAGAATTATGCTTTGGCCCATCCAAGTTAGCTGTGATTCCATTGAACTTCTCTTAAAACTTAAGCAAATCATGAGGAAAATGTGAAGGAAAAAAACAATGTTAGTTAAGGGGCAAAGTCCTATCCAATTGGAGTGGGATGTTTGTTTGTTTTAGTTAATGGAATTAATGTCAATGTCTCTTAATAAGTTGATGTCATCATCATCATTAACTTAGACAAAGAAATTCCTAAAGAAATAAAGATGGATGCTTTGCTTTTGAAGCTGTCTGCTCCTCTTAATTGGAATTGGAATAAGATATCTATCCCTAAAGTTAAGCACCATGTTTATTATGGACCACTTTTCTTAAAGAGTTGGTTTAACATGATTCTATTTTCAAAGGCTACATTTTGTTTTATTTTTTAATTAGTGATTTAGGTATGTACTTATAATACGGTGTCAGTATGAAAACGAATAAAGCGATTTAGACCCGACTGACCCGTGCTATGACACAATGCCAGTATGAGACGAATCAACATATGTTCAAAGTATTGTAAGGAGTGATTGCTCAGAATATTAATTGAATTTCACCCCCCACAAAATTAGTTTCAAGAAGGGTTAGCTAATATGAGTTTTTAGTGTTGTTGTTGAGACTCCAGGAATCTGAGAGACAATTAAGCAAAATGGAGGCAACTTGGGTTGAACAGGAAGACTTGAAGGGTCGTTGTGCACCAGTATAACTACTTTCACACATGTGGACTTTGTGAATAGATCGTGGCCGTAGGATTTTAGTAAATGGTTAAATCTTGGCCTGTAATTAGCCCCTGTCAATTACACACTTACGAACCGATGTGTATTGTAATATACTCCCTCCATTCCAAAATTATTGTCTTGTTTGACTGACACAGGATTAAGAAAAAACAATTGACTTGATTATTAATATTGGTATAGTTTGTAGTTTCCTTTAGTATCCATGTGCATGTGACTCATAAGTAAAGTATGAAGAAAAAATAAGGGTAAAATGGTAAAACTATTGTCCTAAAAAGAAAATTTTCAAACAAGAAAATTATTTTGGGATAGGCAAAAAAGGAAAGAAGACAATTATTTTGGTACGGATGGAGTAGATTGATAAGGTGGTTTGTTCAAGCCAGTTTGCATGCACCTCAACAAAAAAAAAAGGTCTTTGGGTTCCATTTTTATCCTTTATGTTGATATAAACATGTCATTTTTGTAATTTTAATCAACTCTAATACTATTTATATATCTCTTAATTATTAAACTTTTTAAAAGTAAACTTTTTGGGTAAAACGGAGGGAGTATATTTTTATTTTAATCGTGAAATAGAAAAAAATAACTCGAACATATTGGTTTTACAATGGAATAATCAAGCAATTTCTTTCAAAGCACATAATTAACTCAACTTTTTTTCAAAAATGTAAAGAAATTATAAATACTCCTTATTATATATATACACTTTATTTTATCACAAAAGATTGGTTCGAGCACCGCTTGCTTACATCTCCACTTATGAAAATAACACATTGACTTCGAAACATACGCTAATCAACTATTATTTCCATCTCAAAATAATTGTTATTTTAACAATTTGTACATAAATTAAAAAAGCTTACATAAAAATTATTCTACCTTTATTTAAATTCATTTATTATAGAGAAATTGTATCAGTATTTTTTTTTCTTTCTTTTAACAATCCTCTCTGACGAGGATAGTAAATATGGACAATTTTGGTAAAATATGAAAACAAATCTTTTGAAAACTTATAATGATAATTATTTTGGAATAAAAAAAAAACTTTATTAAAACGACAGTTATTTTGAAACCGAGGTAATATGATGTATCCCCCGTTCCTAAATCCCGGTTCTATGACATCGCATACTACATTAATTACCTAAAAAAATGTTAGTTTCGTTGTGTGTAAATAATGATTGTTTCATGCCGATAAAAACTAAAAAGCAGAAGTTGACTTGTGTTAAAAGGAAATGTTAAATACTTTTGTTTTAAAAAATTTATTAATTATTTAATGATTTTGACAAATTTTAAAGCCACTAAAAAAGATAAAGATGCAAAACATGTTAGTCAAATCTTAGGTTTTTAGATTCAATTAGTTTTTCTCAATTTCAATTTGTTAGGACCTTAGATCTAGTAAGTTTTGATGTTGTAAAACAAAATAAGCATAATTTTTTATTAACCAGCTTATTAAGTTTAATGTACAAGAGTTATTGTACAAAAACAACAAACAACTAAGATTTAACTGACATGAGGATCAAACAACTTGCTAAGATTAAAGAAACAACAAATAGCTTGAACAAACAGCTAAGATTAAAAGATATTCAGCAATAGTAGCATGCCACGTGTTGAACCACAAACACTAAAAAGAATGTTTCAAAACCCTAAAAGAATGTTCCAAACCCTAAAAGAATATTCTCGCAAGTGATCTGCAAGTTGAGTGTCATACATACTGCACTTATAGCTGGATATTAATCATCTTGCCATTACATAATGTCTAGATTACAACGAAAATTTTTCAAACAAACGTCTAAAGGAAAGTTCTCCCCTCAAACAAAAAGATGATGATTTTAGAGAGATAACTCACATACAGAGTGATCACCATATAAACAAAGCAAAATACAGAGACAAGAGAGAGATTACGAGAGTTCTGCAAAACAGATATCACTATTACATTTGAGAATAATATGAGATATTTTTATATCAAAGTTATTAAAGCATTTACTATCCCACCGCGATCATATCACTCATAAACTAACTGCACAGATTAAGCAAACGCAACAGGTTAACTGTTCTTGTTAACAATTACACTTCAAGCAGCAGTCACACAGTGACATTGAGCTACAATAGCAGCTTCACTAGACTAGTTAGAGTCATTGTTTTAAGAAACAACCCACCTTTGTCTATTGTGTAAATGTTAGTCCTTGCATGATTTACTTAAACCCATTATAACTTGTATGAAATCACAAGCATGAGTCAGTCTTCCTTGCCTTGAGTCAGTTGACTGATAATGACTTAAATATTTTCAAGTCAGTCCACTGATACTTGGCGTAAGTCAGTAGACTGATAATGTCTATGACTTATACCCTAAGTCAGTCTATTGATCTTAGTGGAAATTTTCTTGATAAGCTTCCCCGACTATCTTTTTGAAAATGTGTCAATACTTTACTTTGTCTATTTCCTTAACAAAACAAACATGCTTTTCGTTTTGTATTTACTGACACTTCCCGTTTTGAGTTATACTGCCTAATTTAGAAAGACAAAGACAGCCCATTCATTTAAGAGAGTTCTTCACTGTTTGACTCAGACTTTTGCAGACATTTATCGCAAGTCAAACAAAAGGCTTCCAACAGCCAAAAGCTCGTCTCTACCTATTTAAAGTCATAGAAGCCCATGAAGGACTCACTGAAGCACTCAAGCATTCAAATCAAGTTCAAACACTTCAAAAATTCTTAAGCCTCAGCATTTAAGAGCAAGATACTTAGTTTCTTTACTGTTTATTGTTCTCTCTTAGTTTCTTGCTTTTATTATTCAATCATTGTAAAGTATCCCTACCAACTACTTAGTTTTTGAGGGATCATTAATTGTAATACACAAGATTGACTTGTTCTTGTTGAACATTCATTCTCCATAAATACAAGTCTTGTTGTACACTGATCCATTAGTGATCGCTTAGGATTATTAATTATATTAGTGCACTTCAAAATCCAAGTCCGACCAACTTAGTAGTGGACATAGCAGTCTTCATACTGTGAACCACTTTACATCTTATATTCAGCTACTTATTATTTTTCTTGTATTCTTTGAGCAACTAACTAAAGCTTTAAGTATAATCTACTTGCCTAAAGCTTTAATCAGTCAAGAGAAGACATCAGTTCACCTATTGTTCATCCATCAGGGGATCATTTCAATTGATCAATTCTATTTTCTGCTGTCAAATTTTAGAAGGTTTTAAAAATACTTAATAGATTTTTATAAGACTATTCACTCCCCCTCCTTCTAGCCTTATCAGTTGCCAAGTGAACCTATAGTAAAGGTCCTAATTGGAGAACCAACTAGTAGGGAAAAATTGAGGACTTTTCCAACCCATAATCTGTATAATTAAGATAATTATAGTGAATTGTTACCTCATTGAGTCACAGGGTTGTGAGGACAGTGGCTGTAAGATAAGAGATCTGAACCACTATAAATCATTGAGTCAATTTCTCTTTACCCTTAAAATCTTTATTCATCGCTTGCTGTATTTTGAATATTTGTTTATGCATGAACTTAACTGTTTTGATATCTTACCAATCAAACAATCATTAAATTGTTTATTTGCTGCAATCAATCATCAAAGCACTTCACACACACATCAGATAAGATCATAACTTGTCTTAAGATCACTACTTAACTCAATTTCTGCTCTGCACAGTTTTACAATCTTAACTGTTTTGACAAAACTTAGTTGTTCATCACTTTATTACCAACAGTCATTCGTTTATCAGTAGTTGATCAATCTTAGTCATCATAGCAAAGTGTGTAATCATATTAAAATCAACCTTCCAAGAATCTTGACAATCTTAAGACATCTCTACATATACTAAAACTATTGTATTTTAAATTAGAAATTGTATTCTTTCAGTTGTTCTTCAAATAATTGACTGTGAATAAGAAACCTGATTGTTTGTGAAGCTGAGTAACAACTAAGAAACTGGTTGTTGTTAAAGAACCATAATAGAAACCTGATAGTTGTAAACCTCTCAATTTGTATCAATAGTTTAATAGTTATAATTACATATTAAGTAAAACTAAGTTGCGGTGCGACATTTCAGTTGGTATTAGGATCGATCTTACACAATTGAAGGAGTGTTTATTAAGTAATAAGAGAATAGACGACTTGGTTGGTTGAACTCTAAAATATCTTTGGTCGATCCCTAAGACAAGATTAGTTTTTTTAAAGTGATTCTTAAAATAAAAGCTTTGATTGGTCCATATTAGGGGAGAATGGTGTAGAACATGTTGTTGATGTATTTCTAGCCAAGTTGGAATGTTCTAAGAGTTTTGATAACAAATGTGGAAGGAGGGATGCGAAGCGTCAGTTTTGAAAGTTTTGTACTAGTGGAGTGGGGTGCAAGTGTCATTATGGTAAAGTGAATATATTATCGGATCGCGACGAAACTGTCACAGTTGATCCAAAACGCCCCTTTCTTCAGGAACCATCGGTTTGCCATGCGCATTACCCTCTTACGGCCATTTGAGTTCGTTTAGGCCTCGCTATCCATGTTTTATTGTTTTTGCGTTAACTTTCCATTAACTTTCCTTATTTTTCTACTTTTTTTATTTTGTATTTTCTTTTGCATTTAGGGTATATAAATACCCCTATTATGCATATGTTAGACAACTTTTGACAATAATAATATTTCTTCTCTTCCTACGCTTCGCGTGAAGAACTCTAGTCGTCAAGGCTTGTTTTGTGAGAACTATTTGTAAAAAGTGACTTTTGTTATTTTCGCTGCTTTAGAGAGAGACAGAGAGAGAAAGAAAGAGAGCTAGCTATAGATTTTCTCAAGCAATTTTTGTTTTCTTTTCCTCATATACACCTATTAGAGCATTCCCATGTATTTCATCTGTTCCTAAATTATCTGTTAGACCCTTAGTCAATGACTCAAAAGATAAGGATCAGAATTAGCTAGATAGTGTAGATTGATATCAAATATCTTATTGTTTATCTTGTAGTCATTCTGTATTCTTGTAAAGCTATTTAACAGCATACCAACATCAAATGATATACAACTTCTTCCAGCAGAGTATTAGGTTTTATATGGTATCAGAGCTTCTCATAACTTAACAGCTCCAAATTCAAACCGATCCATGGCTAATTCTAATTCATCTTCATCCTCAACCATTGTTCAATTTAACTCCATAGCACATCTCTCAATCAAACTCAACAATGAAAACTTCATTGTTTGGCAATCTTAACTATACTCAACTCTCGAAGGTTATGAACTAATGAGTTTCATCGATGGCTCTATTCCCCCATCTCCAAAATTTCTGACAAACCAAATCCAGCCTACACCCTGTGGCGTCGCCAAGAACAACTTATCTATAATGCCATGATTGGTAGTTGTGAGCCACTTATTCAACCATTCATCTCTACCGCCTCCTCTTCTAAAAATGCATGGGACACCTTAGTTCAGACCTTTGGCAATAAATCTCGCTTAAAGGTTATAAGCCTCAAGGACAAGCTTATGCGAAACCCATGTGGTTCTCGATCTCTTACAGAGTTCTTGCAGGATATGAAGATCATTGTTGTCGCACTGGCTATGATTGATTGTCCGGTTTCTAATGACGATCTGATTATGAATGTTCTTAACAATCTGGGGCCAGAGTACAAAGAACTAGGGGTTGCTCTTCGTGCTCGTGAATCCTCAATTTGCTTCTCCGAATTACATGACAAGCTTTTTGATTTTGCTATTCAATTGAAAAAAGAGGAAACAACAATAATTTCCATCCCTTCGACTCCTGTAACTGCCAACTATATACTGTCTAGAACGATCGCAATTTCTCTTCTCGCAATACATCAAATCAAGCTTGTGCTCCCACTAGTCGCAGTAGTTCAACCTAAATCGTGTTTCATCAAATAACACTAGCAATAGGAACTCTTGGCAAACTACTTCCCCCCGTGGAAATCGTTCTTTTCTCTATTGCAAGTTTTGTGATCGCCAAGGCCACAATACATCAGATTGTCATAAGCTACAGTGCTTTCTCCGTGAGAACAATGTTCAGCCTGTAGTAAATTCAACCCACTTCACTCCATCATCTCCTCAGTCATGGTTATTTGACACTGATGCCTCTCACCATGTCACACTGGACATTGGCAATTTCTCTTAATTTTCTGACAGTGGCCTTGATGAAGTCAACATGGGTAATGGTATAGGTTTGCCCATTGCACACACTGGTACTGGACTCTTACATACACATCGCAACAAATTTACTTTAGCACACACCTTACATGTTCCCACCATAAATCAAAATTTAATTTCAATTGCTAAATTTTGTTCTTCGAATAACACATCCATTGAATTTTTTCCATCTTTTTTTTATGGTGAAGGATCTGACCACGGGGGCGCCACTACTTCGCGGACTGAACCAAAATGATGTGTACTGCTTCACACCAATGTCTCCTCCGCAAATAAGTGTCACTCTTCGATCTTATGTTGATCTCTGACGTAACACGTTAGGTCATATGTCTTCTAGGATTCTTGCATCAGTTATTAATAGGTTTTATATTATCATCCTATTTGACCAAAAAAAAAAGTGATGTATATTTTTTAAAAGTACTACGAATTACGTGTCTTATGAATTTAAAAAAAAGTCAGATTTTTATTTGAAAAACATCGTGTTTGATCCACAAAAAAAAAAGTCAAACAGGGCAAAAAATTAGGAATGGATGGAGTACTTGGGAAAGGTCTAATAGGTGCATATCTGTAGATGAGGAATAATGAACGGACAAAAATTTAGGAACGGATGTGTATCCCTTGATTTGCATGTATTAAGTGTTTTAGTTTGTGACTTTTTTTTCGTGATTTATGTTTTTTTTTCAAGAAAAATTTATAATAAATGAGGTAAGAGGTAGGAAAATGTTTAAGAACAAATAATAGGACTAATGAATAAGAAAACACGCACACAAAAACAAACATATCCATTATTAGTTATAGTTAGAGATGGCAATTTGTAGTGGGGTTTCTTCACAAATGGCCCGGTCAAACACTTCAATATCTTATTTGGCCTAACTTATTCCAAAACAACTTATATGGCCTTTTTTTATTTGAAACCCCCAAAATACCCTCTTTTTTTGAATGACTCAAACATAGTTTAAACGATTCACGGAGTCGTTTAAACGATAAACGGATTCGTTTAAACGATTAACGGATTCGTTTAAACGATTCATAGGATTGTTTAACCGATTCAAAGGGAGATGATGAGAGGAAGACGGAAGAAGACAAAGATAGGGTTTCATGGTAGTAGATGGGAGGAAGACGGAGGAAGACTTACAAGATCCATGGCAGTAGAGGGAGACGATGTGGTCGGAGACGGAGGAAGACGGCGACGATGTCGTTGGAGATGGAAGGGGAGACGACGACGATGGGAGGAGAACAGTGTGGTTTGGAGATTTGAGAGAGTGAGACGAGTTAGGTTTTAAGGGCTTTGGGGTATTATAGGAAGTTTGTGTTAATTTTTAGTCAAAGGCCATATAAGTTGTTTTATCGGGTCAAAAGGCTGTACTTGATATATACCACCAATTTTTGTACCCATGCTCATTTGTCCGCCCCGCCCGTTTGTTAATGGGCGCATAAAAACAAACATCCATTATTAGTTATAGTTAGAGATGACAATTTGTACCCATGCTCATTTGCCCGCCCCGCCCGTTTGTTAATGGATACGGGCATCAACAAATTTCTAATGGGCATAAATGAGTAGTGCCCATAAAAGCCCAATTTCATTCATGGTCATAAACGGGCGTCCATGAGCATAAAAAACTTAGAAAAGTCCACAAAATAAAAAAAATAAAAAAGAACGGCCGTTATATATATATATATATATATATATATATATATATATATATATTGAAATCATACTCCATTCAAAGATGCTCTACAAATAAATTTATAGCACTTTGAATCGTTTCGATCGAATGAATGAGCGACAAATTATGTCTAAAAAATCGTCAGGGTAGCGAGTAAAATGACACATGCCGACGGTTATACCTATTTTACTTGCTACCCTAATGGTTTTCTTGGCATAACTTGTTCACCCGATCGATGTGATTCAAAGTGCTCAATTTCTTTTTAGATGATTTAGGTATGAATATGATTTTAGGGACATATATATACATATGTAGTTGGAATAATTTTATGTAAAGTTTATTTTTATTTGATAATTTTATATTAATAGTTAAATGGGTGCTCAAGCCCATTTATAGTCTGCCCATTTATGCCTGTGTTATCAATTGGGCTCTCATTCACCCGCCCATTTGATTTCGTTGCCCACATAGACACTATCCATACCCGTCCAGCCCACTCGTCTGTCACCTCTTAGACGTCGCATTTATCATTTCAAGGATTTTATTTAAATTCAAGATCAATATTTATACTTTTGGTCAATATTGCACAACTCCACATCCACATTCCCATTTTCTTCCTCATTTGAACCGACAAAGCA
Source organism: Platycodon grandiflorus (assembly GCA_016624345.1). Lineage (NCBI taxonomy): Eukaryota > Viridiplantae > Streptophyta > Magnoliopsida > Asterales > Campanulaceae > Platycodon > Platycodon grandiflorus. Next base: position 67,728,581 of record CM028362.1, read on the forward strand.
TGGTGACTTTATTTATGGGCATGGCACCGTATGATATGTTATTTGGTCAATCAAAATTCTAATTAATAAATAGATTTTCCAAGATAGCATATTATTCGTGTCTAGCCTTTTTCTTGTTTTTCCGCCTGTTCAATTTGCAGCCGGCTTATTCTAGATTAGTAGATTTCATTAATTTCTTCCAGCTCACTCCACCTGGAAAGATCATCATGGTAGACCAATAATGATAAAACTCTTTATTGAACATGTTTTGTCGAATTTACTGATTTATTCGAAGGATTAATATACAATTTGGTCCTTGAACTTGTAATATTTTCTTGATTAAGTTCTAATACAATGATATTTCTTATTATACCACTTGAACTGAACATTTTGATTTACGTTTAGTCCTCTATTTAACGGGAGTTAACAGAAATGTTATATTTTATTTTAAAAGATCAAAATGCCTTTATCTTTGATGATTGTATATCCACATGGAAGGAGAAAAATTTGCAGCGCCACTATCTCTCTCCTCACTAATCATTGTCTTCTCCATCGGCTGCTAAATCAAACCCCCCCCCTATTTTCTCTCCATTTCTCACATCAAACATTCTCTCTCTCTCTCTCTCTCTCTCTCTCTCTCTCTCTCTATATATATATATATATATATATATATATTTCTCTCTATCTATCTCTCTCTCTCTCTCTCTCTCTGTTTCTCTCTAAAGTCCGTTCGAGAAAGAATGAAGATGCTACTTCAACGTCAATCGCCGGAGCAACTGTTTTCCGGTGGGACTGAAAAAAAGGATGCAACTAGGTTTCTAGTTGGGGCAAACGTTGAAGCTCACTGGTTGTGGAATTTGTTTGGTATAAAAGGTCTCAAATAAAATTGGGGACCACCGGTGGTTCTTCCAACCTAACAGCCAAAGGCACCGGACATAAAATCTTCCGTCCGCGTCCAATCCCTAACGCCTCCACCATACCCGACGGCGTTGCCACCTGAGGAATTATAACCTTAATTCGTCCCAAGAGCTCAGAATCCTTCCCAAGAGCTGAGATTGTGAATTCATCCCTGGTTGGCGCAAAAGGTGGCCTTTCTATTTCAGATAGGGCTTTTGAAAAACCTAAAATTCCAGTTTTTGAAGTGAATGCAATTGCAGAGAAATATTCAAGGGGAGATTGGTTTGGGTCAGGGTTAGGGTTTTGAAGGAGAAGGAGATAGTGTAGGAGAGACGATTTGGTTTGGGGGGTGGGTTGTACGGAGACGGTGGTTGACCATAAAGGGGTCTAGCCTTTGAGTTGAATGAGGTGGCTTAGCCGACCGATGTAGTTTCTGGCGTGGTGAAGTTGATAGCCCGGTTACTAGTGATGGGAGGAGATGTGGACGGAGGGTATAAAGCTATGAGGGGTATTGAAGGGTTCATAGTTGTTTTAGTCATTGAATTTGGGGGTTCATCACTAAAGGGTTCATATTTTAGTTTTTTTTTAAATCAATTTCATTAAAGTATAAGGGCATTTTGGTCTTTTAAAATAAAAGATAACATTTTTGTTAACTCCCGTCAGCTAGGGGACTAAACGTAAATTCAAATGTTCAATTCAAGTGTCGTAATAAAAAATATTATAATATTAAAACCTAATTAGAAATACGTTGCAAGTTCAGGGATCAAATTGTATATTAATCCTTATTGGCATTAAAATAGTTGCCAGATAATCTCCACACATGGAGGAAAGGACATAGCAATCAAAACATTGAAGCCCACAATAATTTAGAGATAATCATCATATCTCTTTTGTCATTGCTGAGAAAAAGTATATTCTATATTAAAAATTGACAATTTGTGTCAATCCATTTACCGCAGAGACCGTCCCCATTTTAATGAATTCAGATCCTTATGCCACAGTTGTGTGCCTCTCTTTGTGTTACAAGGAAAATTTAATATTAGATTTTGGTTAAATTTTTAAATTCAATATTAAATTTACTTGTGGCACGGAAAGCATGTGATTATTGAATTTATTTTAATAGGTACGGATATCAACAAATGTTTAATAGACATAAATGAGCGGTACAAATAAAAGTTTAATTTTATTTATGGGTATAAATGGGCGTTAATAAACATGAAAAACTTTGAAAAGTTTATAAATTCAAATAAGAGCGGTCATTATATATCTTTTGAAATCATACTTAATTTATAGATCATCCAAAAATAAATTTATAGTACTTTGTATCATTTTAATCGGGTGAACGAATAAAAAATTATGTCCAGAAAATTGTCAGAGTAGCGAGTAAAATTACACATATCGACAGTATGTCTATTTTATTTGCTACCCTAACATTTTGAGCATAATTTATCATTCGTTCACCGATTAATGTAATTTAAAGTGCTATGAATTTTTTTTAGATGAGTTACGTATTAAGTATGATTTCAGATGCTCATATATGTATTAGAATAATTTTATATAATGGTTATTTTTATTTGATAATTTTATATTAATAGATAAATGGGCGCCTAAGGCTATATATGATCCGCCCATTTATGATCATGTCATCAATTAGGCATTTATCCGCCCACTCATTGGATTCATTGTCCACATTATCTTCATTCCTCCCATATTCTACTACATATGTTATTAAAATATTGTCATGTTTGACCCGACGTATAAATAAAGTAATGATTATAAATTTTAGGATAATGTATTTTCAAAATACTCATGTGAGACTGAGCACATCATTTAATGTGAGAATCAAATCAAGAGTAAAATGATAAATATAATTGTTTTTAAAAATATATTAGAAAGTGATTTTTTTTTTTTGGTGTGTAAATGGCTTAAAAATAAAAAATGAACTTTTTTTTTCTTATGAACAGTGGGGGTATGGTAAAGAAAAAGTATGTTAAGATCTTCACCTGGATCATGTTGGTATAGTGGAGAAAGATTACTTCACTTGCATGCGATTTTTGAGTTACGCTAGCACTAAAAATTTAAGAAGAAAAGGTTCTCTTCATATGCGTGGTTGATTTTATGATTTGAGAATTTTATTATTATTATTTTTTATTATTAAATTATTTCTCGCTTATTAGCCCTATTTTTTATTAAAATTATTAAAAAATTATTTTGGGAAAGAGTTCACTATTATGATAAAGAGTTACTATCTATTTTGAAATATTTCACTCAAAAGTTCACTTAAAAATTATGTCTACAATCTCTATAAAACTTTTATCTTTATCCTCTACATGTGATACAAATATCTTAACTATACTAAAATATTTTTATAATTCTGATCAATTCCAATAATATTTATATATCGCTTAATTATTAAACTTTTTAAACGTAAAATTTTTGGCTGAAACGAAGGAAGTACTTATTGTGGGTGTGCATCAAAATCAAATTCTAAACGTAAATCATCAATAGATTAGTGGCTCTAATATTTGAAGTCATAGCGTGTACTTTTGAGTAAAGGTAAATTAATTAGGCCATTGTTGGACTTTATTTGCTAATAGTCACATTCTGATTTTTTCTTATGGTTCGTTTGGATACTTTAATTTCATTGCTTGGAATTGAAATTTGAGCTTCTAAAATCAATTTTTTCGTTTGGGAACACAATTAAAATTTTGAATTAGAATTAAATTGTAATTCTAAATGCATCAATTTTATAAAACTAATTCTATACTAAAAACTAACAATTTAAATTTAAAATTTTGTTCCATTTTTTTCTTTATTACTTAACACAATAACAACTCACCCTTCTTTCACCACCACCACCATCACCGCCGGCCCCACGACCAACCGCCACCTCCTACCACCGGCGCTGGCCACCACATCCGGCCGCCACCTCCGGCCACCGCCGGTGGCAACCACCTCCAACCACGGTTGCCACCAATTTCGGTTGCCGTACCTCCCACTGTCGCCGCAACCACCTCCGGCCGCACCGTCGTCGGCAACCGCCGCCGACAGCCACCTCCGACCACCGCCGTCAACTCCGACATCTACCACCGCCGTTAACCACTACCACTACCACTATATGTTATTTATTTTTTAAAATATAAAAAATTTATAATTTTGTTGTTAGCAAGGTTATATCATTTGTCATTTGAAATCACTAACCACCACTACCACTAGACTAGACTAGATATTTGATATATTATTGAAATCTTATTTTAACTATAATCTAGAATTACAATTAAATTTCACACATTATCCAAACTATAGAATTGATATGATTTTAAAAATAAATTTCACATTATTTATATTCCATGAAATTTTAATATTTATAGAATTAAAAAACAATGTATCTAAACGGACCCTTAATCTTTCACGAGTCATCTCCATACTATATTAGTCCCTTCGTTCCTAATTTATCTTAATTTTTTTTTTGTCAAGCAGGTTGTTATTCAAACGCAAATTAGTCGTGTATCAATTTATTTTTTTCAAAATCATAAAACACATAATTTATAGTACTTTTAAGATACTATAATTTACGTATTTTATGATTTTTTAAAAAATAAAAAAAAAATATCAAATTTGCATTTAAAAAATGTAATATTTAACTAAAAAATTAAAACAGAATGATAATTTAGGAACGGGGAGTATAATTTATAGTTCATATTAATCATCATTGTAAATAATATAAATGTTTATGAAGAGATCTAGAAACAAATTGTCAAAATTGGAAAATTTGGCTTTAATGAATGAAAACAAAAAATAGACATCATAGGTATAGGAATTAACGAGTCTTAAATACTAATTTGGTTATTCTACTTTCACCCAAAATTTATTCAGCTCACTGTATTTTTTTTACACTTTAATCACTTATACTGAAAAATCAATAAGCTCACTTAATCAATGAGCTTATTGATTGAAAAAGTTCAAGAAAAATAATTAAAGTGTGAAAATAAATAATAAAATAAATTTAATAAATTTTGAGTGAAAATAGAGTGCTTAAATTAATATTTAAACCGAATTAACAATAATGACAAAGTGGTAAAATGTCATAGTTAGGTATTTAATGTTACTTTCAAAACCTACCAAAAGACAAAATGAGTTTAATTAGGTGTTGTAATAAGTTGGGTTCATGTGATGCCTGATGGGTACGTACCCATTTGGCAGTGTCATGAGAGATCATGACATACTACGTTTTATCTTCTTATCTACTTTATCTTTTTCCCTGTTTTTTTTTTCTTTCTTTCTTTCTTTCTTTGTTTCTAGATAGTGTTAGTCGCTTGTTTCTCTCTCTCTACAATTGATGGGGTTAGGCCGCCTGCAATTTTCGGCCTTACATTTCTCTCTCTCTCTCTCTCTCTCTCTCTCTCTCTCTCTCTCTCTCTCTATATATATATATATATATATATATAAAGAGTAACCATTAAATTTCAATCTTTAATTTTGACTATTTAATGGTTACTTTTTTTTTTAACCATCAATGGTTACTCTCATTATCAACCATTGGATCATTTAATGGTTACCTGTTTTTTTAACCATCAATGGTTACTTTCATTATTAACTATTGGATCAAAAATTAAAGGTTGAGATTTAATGCATTAAATGACTCACCTACTTGCATTAATTGCATTTTTTAACTAACCATTATATATATATGGGGGAGTATTTAATGGTTACTTTTTTTTTAATCATCAATGGTTACTCTCATTATCAACCATTGGATCAAAAATTAAAGGTTGAGATTTAATGGTTAGTTGGAAAATGCAATTAATGCAAGTAGGTGAGTCATTTAATGCATTAAATCTCAACCTTTAATTTTTTATCCAATGGTTGATAATGAAAGTAACCATTGATGATTAAATAAAAAAGTAACCATTAAATACTTCCCCTATATGTATATATATATGCTTCCATCGTTCCTAAATTATTATCTTGTTTAATTTGATACACAAATTAAGAAAAAATAATTAATTTAATTATTAATATATTGTGTAGTTTTCTTTAACATCCATGTGCACGTGATCTATAGTTATAGTAGGAAGAAAAAGTAAGGATACAATGATAAAAATGTTGTTTAAAAAGAAAACTATCAAACAAGACAATTATTTTAAGATAGACAAAAAGAAAAACAAGACAATAATTTAGAGACAAAGAAAGTGTTTTTTATTTTATTTTTTTTGAACAACACACAAACAAACTATATTAAGCATATTTTAGGTCTCACATTTCTTTACCTTATTTCATTCTTAAATCTGCTTCTTTCCCTGGTATTAAAGGGCCATAAAAAAAGGATCAAACGCAAAAGTATATATATATAAAAGTAAAATTACTGGAGTTATCGTCATAGAAGCCGTTGTAGAATCATTCGTATATATATTTCTTGAATAGTCCACTTTTTATATTTAAAAATCGATTAAATATAAATCAAATTAGTGTTTAACATATACATATATTTCGTGAAGATAAAGTATAAATCTTTCGTCACAGTTTTAATCAAGTTGATTTCAAAAGAGAAAAAGGGACATTTCTGTACGGTTTGATAGAAAGGGAATGTAATACTATAATATTTCTTCGATTTTTGGTAAAAAGTTCACTATTTTATTTAAAGAGTCTATTTTACAAAATTATACCTATAATCTCCCTAAGCATTCTCACTTTACCCTTTACACATGCTATAAATATTTTGGTCATGCTCAAACATTTTTTTATTAAGACTAACTCAAATACTTATATGTCACTTAATTATTAGAATTTTCAAACGTCGACTTTTTGGGTTGGACTGATCCAAAACGGAGGGAGTAGAATTTAAAAAGAATGATATCGTAGTTTTTAGAAATAATTGCGGGTCGGTACACTTTCTAGGATTTTCATCCGCATTAGATCCTAAATTCCTGATATTTGTTTCAAACCGAAAATGTCAAGTTTTGTGAATAAATGACTCAATTATTTCAAAAATGTCCCCTTAACAACCTAAATAACGACATCTTTTTTAAATTTCTCTTGCAAATTTTTCCTTTTATTTCAACTATTGTTTACTTTTACTACAACCTTCATCTCTCTCTCTAGCCACTAACTCATACTCCCATCGAGAAATAGTGGGAGAATTCTGACGGTTGAGTTTCACCGGAGGTGCTTTAGCATTTTTTGTTTTTAGTTTCTTTTAATTTGAAATCAACATTGGATTCTCTATCTAAAGCCCTAGCATTAGAAGCTAGTTACTCATATTCCAATTTAATTCACGAAACGGCATAAAGAGAATCTCTAATTATTATTTGTCACGGTTTGTCTCCCCAAATTTATTGTAATACCCAGAACTCAAATTCTCTTTGTTTCTACTGAAATGATCAATAATATATAACCCCGCTCATTAATTCAAAGACTTTGGAATATTTATTCTTAAATTGTAAAGCTTTAATCATATATTATATGTTTCTAATATTTAACAAATTATCTTCAGTATACAAAAATAAAATTTGTATATCAAAAATAAAATGTGTACATTGCGATGCACACTTTGATGCATCGTAAGTGTAATAACCAGTTATTTTCAGTATACAGAAATAAAATTTGTGCATTGAAAATAAAATGTGTGCATCGCGATGCAACAAAACAGTACTTTTTAATATAATTTTGTACATCACGATGCATACTTTGATGCATCATACGTGTAATGTTGTTCATAGCGGTACAATAAAACAGTGTTTTTTTGTCTTATAATTTTGTTTTGTGATGCATCGATTTTGGAACGGGCGTGAAGCCAAAATTATGACTGTGGCGCACATTTTGAATTTTTAAGGAAATCACAATGCATCAAAAATAAAAGTTTTGCATAACGATGCATTAAAATAGTACTTTTTAGTACAATTTTGTACAATGCGATGCATCAAATTTGAAATTGCATGGATCAATTTTATTTTGCGATGCATAGCGTGTCTTTTCTGACTTTTTAATTGCATAGACGATATTTTGCAGAAATAATTACTTTTTTTCTATTTAAAATAAATATTATAACTTAAACTGATTGAAAATTCATCAAAAGGACCTGTGCGAAGTTCACCCTAGTTTTTAAAGAATGCGACTAGTTAGGTACCACGGTAAGCCCACGCAATTAGTGAGGCATTAAGTAGACTGCAAATTAGTTGTGAAAGTTGAGTATTTAAGTCATGCAAATCATAAATTAATTATAAGGGCAAAATTTGGGGTGATCCCTTGTAGTGAATTTTCAATCGTTTAAAGATATAATAATTATTTTCAATCAAAAAATAATATTTTTATTACAAAATATTATTTATGTCATTAAAAAATATGGAACAATACACTATGCATAATATGCGATGCACAAATTTTTATAATGCACAAAATTTGTGCATCGAGATGCATAATTTTTCGCAATGCACAAGCGATGGATAATTTTTTGCGGTGAACAAATTTTGTACATCATAAATTTTGCGATGCACAAAATCAACCATCCAAAAAAAGAAGAAAAAAATAGATAAGCACAAAGTAAACCCTCTAATTACCATTCACTCCGTCAGCCTAAGACAATGATAGAGTTGATCATTAACTCATACCAAAGAACTTAGCTTGTTTTCTAAGTGATGTGCCTTTGTTCAAGAGGGGAAAGGAAAGAACCGATCATTAACTCAATAAAACCTCTTCCATTTTGTTATGGTTATACTTATCACCAGGCCAGTCCTGAAATTTTGGGGGGGACAAAAAGTAAAAAAAAAAAAAAAAAGGGCATTTGTTGAAATATAAAAATAATAATTTTATACAAATATTTTTTTTCACTTTTTATCATTGAAAGTATTGAAAAAATGCAATATCTACAAACATACAAGAAATAATAAGTATCAAATAATTATTGAAAATTACTAACTGATTTACACAATTTACAACAAAAACAATATACTTTTTTTGCATCTTTTGAGTACAATAGCAATAGAACCTGATTTTTGCTTGAAATATTGTTATAATCTTCCCAATGATTATTATAATTGGACTTGTATTACAATCTAAGCAATTTTTACTTTTTTAATGACCCAGATAAAAAAATTGATGGTCAACCAACACTTTTTTTTTTTTATACGTATATTCAGTGGATCAAAAATAAAATGAAGGTTAGATGACTCCGCTAGGTCGAAACCAAAATCTCTAATTTTATAAAACAACACCTTATCGATTGAGTCGTAAAGTCAATTACAAAGTTATACTAATATATTGTATATTATACATAAATAAGGTTTGTTAATTAAATTCAGCGAGCCAAAATAAAATAAAAGGTTGAGTCGTGAAGTCAATTACAAAGTTATATTAATACATTATATATTATATATAAATAAGGTTTGTTTATTAAATTCAGTGAACCAAAATAAAACAAAAGGTTTTGTTAGGTATCGAACCCAAGATCTCTAGTTTCATAAATAAGTATGTTATTCATTGAGCCACAAAATCAATTACAAAATTATAATTACATAATATATTATAATATGTATTACGGTGGTAAACATAAATTTGGGGCTCCATGGCGATCGCCCCCAAGAAATAGCTTAGGGCTGGACCTGCTTATCACCTACTAAAGCTGTTTAAGTTCCCCAACACGGCATAAATTGGAGGTGGTGTTTATGGCGTGCTGAGTGGCAGTGAATCGCGCTACTTCATAAAATTTGAGAATGATGAGAGGGGACGGAGGAAGAGAGAGCAAGGAAGTTGAGAGGATAATGATGTGAATTGGGTTTTTTGGAAAGTAAATGGGGTAGTTGTAGTGTTGGAGAGATGAATTGGAATTGACGATGCACATTTCACACACATGACGGTGCACAAAATACACTTAAAAACGTCATATGTTATTACGGGAGCAGTTTTGGAACAAATAGTCAATTTATCACTTAAAAGAGATTTAAGCGGTTGGAAACAAATATTGTGTCCTTAAGCGATTGAATATTTTAGAAAATGTACCGACCCATAATTTTTTCCTAAATACTCCCTCCGTCCCTAAATTATTGTCTGAGTTGACTCGGTACACGGATTAAGAAAACTCAATTGACTTGATTATTAATATTGGAATAGTATTGAAAAAGTGTGTTGTTTCCTTTAATGCCCATGTGTATGTGGCCCATAATTAAAGTAGGAAGAAAAAGTAAGGGTAAAATAGTAAAAGTGAAGTTCTAAAAAGGAAAGTTTCAAACAAGACAATTATTTTGGGATGGATGAAAAAGGAAAGGAAGACAATAATTTTAGGACGGAGGGAGTATAAAAATTTGAACAAATGATTAAACTAAGTATACTCCCCACGTTCTAAATAAAGAGTCTACTTTTCATTTTAAAAAGTCAATATGTAATTAAATCAAATAAAAATTTTATATACTTTACTTATATTTTAGGAAATAAAATTTATTAATTAAAAACTACATTAAAAATATTATGAATTACAATTTTTATAACTTTATAAAAATAAATAAAGCGATATAAATTTTCAGTCGGATCTTTAATTAAGTTGATAAACAAAATCAAAATTTATTTCTTTGTCAGGAATAGAGGTTGATGCGATGCGAAGAAAGAAACTTTTGTACCAAGCAAAGTTGGCCCTACGCAAGTAGTTTCTTGGTGGATAACATGGAAATGGAGCCCTTCTTTCTAGATCAAGGTTGGTAAGGAAATGAAAATTGATGGATGAAGCTGAAGGTAGTGCGGTAAGTATTGTATATTTACCGGTAATGTTAAAGTAATATTTCATCTCAAAATTAATAGAATGTGGCCGTTCGAACTGCACGTGAGGACTGAGGAGCAAGAATATTGGCCGTTGGGCCTTTACGTGTACCGATAATATGTTAACGAATTAGAGGTGTGGCCACACGATCTTTATTAATTATTTGATAGGCTTATTTTTACCCGATATAAATTTAATGTCTCAACAGAAAAAAAGTACATTTTCAACAACATATAACTTGCCACAATCGTCTCGAGATTTGTAGTTTGCGCGATTTTGACTACACTGGATTTTGGCTAAAGTTTAAAACGAAATCCAATTTTTCTAAGTTTTCAGGACATCCAATTTTTTTTCTTAAGCAATATTTGGCTACTCAATATTAAGTTTTAAAATTAGAATTAGTTGAACAATTTAAGTTCTACGGATTTCAAATTGTTTTTTCAATTCCAATTCCGAGCTCTAAAATTAAGCATCCAAACATAGCCTTAATTGAAAACGAGATCTAGAGTATGTTTGATAATATGTAAAAAGAATCTTAGGCAACCTATATTTAAAAAAAACAAAAACAAAAATTAAGTACTCAACATTTATTTATTTATTTTTACATGTTAAGTAATCAACTATTCTAAAAGCTTAAACTGTTAAATAGGAGATCCAACAATGTATATCAATCTCAATACTCCTCACGTGTGACCCGTCAACACGTGGAGAGATGAACAAAGGGGAACCCGTCCACACGTGGAGAGACGAACAAATATGCACCATTAGGGCATTACAAACCAAACACAACATGCACTCACAATATTTCGGATAACAAATGCAAGCGGGATGACTCGATCCCAAAACCTTGACAATAAGATTTTGAGGCCACACTTTTCACAAGTCAATTGATTTTGAGATGGACCACAAAACTTTAATATTTTCTTTGCTTTTTCTTTATTGGTCATGAAAAGATTACCATTTCCTTAATTGTCATGATTTTAACAAGGTGATACTTTAAATATATATTTTTTTATTTAGATTTTCTCTTGTCAAACAAACAAGTGTTAGGAACATAGTTTAGGTACATATCAAGTGAGTTTGGTGCAGCATCCACCTTCAGAAATCAGAATGTGCTTACTGCTGAGTTGCAAAATAGAGACCTTTTTGAAAGGGAATCTCAAAAAGTACACAAAGACCAACAAGAGTAAGTTTTTGGACATAAGAAAACTAACATTTCATCTAATTTCAATAGGGTAAATTGCTAGTACGATCATTGCCCCGTTTGCCTTGTGATTTAACACTCGGTTTTGATCGTCTTAGACTTTCTTTCTCTTTGATTCCACAGCTTTCTCTTATTTATTTTTCAATTATAAAAAAAATTTGTACTAAAGATATTTATATACTGATACTACTAAATGACTTAAAAATTATTTTTCTGAATTTTTATAAAAACTAAAAGCTTACCTTTATCCTAGAGAGGGAGGAACTATTTTATTACTCCGTATTAATTATTTGGCTGGGTGTCGGTGGAGTGGGAGTGGGAGTGAGAGTGAGAGCATCCACAACAATAACTCTCTATATCATACTTTAAACACCTTATTTTTTGTTTCAGTTTCACTTTTTCAACTCTAAAGAAAAAAAGTTACTCCAACATACGACCCTCTAAAGATTTAATCTTTCTTATCTCAACTAACAAACCTAAACTACCATTATATTTTTCCACCACAATTAAAATAAAATATTTTAAATTTTATATACTATGAAAAATATATTGTACTCTCTCCGTCCCTAAATTATTATCTTGTTTGACTGAGCACATGAATTAAGAAAAAATAATTGACTTGATTATTAATATTGGTATAATGTGTAGTTTCTTTTAATGCCCATGTTTATATGGTTCATAATTAAAGTAGAGAGAAAAGTAAGGGTAAAATGATAAAAATAATCTTCTAAAAAAAAGTTTTAAACAAGATAATTATTTAGAAACGGATAAAAAAAAAGACAATAATTTAGGGACACAGAGAGTATATTTTAATAATTTTAATTCCAAAATATTTAAAAAATATATATTGTGCTCAAATAAAGTGAGAAAAATATAGAGGATTTGAATTACTATTCATATTAAAACTCACTCTATATTTAAAGGGTGATTTAATTAATTTTAGAGATAAAAGATAGATTAGAGGAATTATTTTAAAATTAAAAATAGATAAAACACTCTAAAACTATATTTAGAGGGTGGAGGGAGGTTGCTACTGTAGACGCCCTGAGGATGTGATGTGAGTTAAAGCTGGTGGGGGCCATTAACTTTCAACAAGACACCTACTTTAACTATGACTTTTTTTTTTATTATTATTTAAACTTTAATTAACTATGCCATATGTAATCCAAGTGTCAAACCGACATGAACTCGTGGTCATTCTACCCTTTTTAATGTTTAATTCTTGGAATAATTGTGACCGGTCTCTTTCTGAAATTTTCAATGGTTTAAATTTTTTATTTTTATTTTTAATCATTTAAATCTATTTTAAGTGATAAATTTACTAATTATTCTAAAAATATTCCTGTAACAATTTATGATGTTTTAGTAGTTACGTCTTGTGTTTCTTTCATATCACAATCAAAAGTTTATGCTCATTTTAATTTGTTTTTTGAGTTTTTTCAAGTAACTATAATCGTGTTCACTGTGAAATCAAAATCAATTGATTCAATGAAAACTGTTGTCGTGTTGTTGTTAAAATTTAGAGGAGATATAATTATTTCGAAAGTTTAAAGGTGGAATAAAAGATTTTCATATGCAGTTTATAAAGAATTCATTCAAGATTTAGATTTTATTTTATTTTCATAAACAACCATAATAGTAATCTAAGTTGTATTTAATAAGAGAATACATTCAGTACAGTTGTGTGTATCGAAAATAAAAATTATCCATCTCGATGCATAAAAACAGTACTTTGTAATACACTTATTGTGCATCGCGATGCACACAGTTATGCATCGCAAATGTTATGTTGTTAATTTAGTAGAATATTGTGCATCGAAAATTCTGTTTGTATTTAAATGAGTCGCTTATTAGAATCTGAGTGAGTTTTTTAAACTTTGAATTATTATTTTGTGCATCGCGATATACTTTTTTGTTCATCGCACGTGTAATGTTGATTAAATTCAATATTGTGCATCGGGAATAAAAGTTGTGCATCGCGATGCACAACAGCAGTACTTTTTAGTACAATTTTGTGTATCGCGATGCACATCCTTGTTCATCGAAAAAGTAATGTCAAAAAAGAAAGAAATTACACAATGTTATCAGAACACATGCATAATACTACAGATGTAATCAAGTCTAAATTATTTATATTCTCAGTTATTTATAATTAGTATTAAAACATGTATTCAAATAAATAGAAAATATAACACGACAAATGTATCTAAAAAGTATTGTTCTCAAACTTTTTCCTCGAGCATAATCATTGCTCTTGTCATTCTTGCCATGTATTATGCACACGAATTAGCGCTCACTGTCGTAGGTAGTTTTAGCCATCGGAGAAACTTTTCAATCAAATAGCACACTATCACCCCGTAAGCATCAGTACCAACTACTTGTTGCAATGATGTTTCACATATTTTGATTCCGCAGACATCTTGTCTCTGGCTTAATCTTTGGTATTCTGATAATGGCGATTTATTTGTAGCGACCCAACTCGGGTCACTAGTGAGCTGCTAATCCCACAGACTCACACCTGACCAGCCCTCTAACCGAGTAGCACAGTCAGACCTCAAGAGCTTCCCATGCCTACTCATGGGTTTCATGCCTTCCCCCACACTCGAACCCCTGACCTCTAGGTAAGGCATGAAACCCATGAGTGCAGCTCACTAGTGACCCGGGTTAGGTCGCTACAAAAAAAGGCGCCTTTTTTGTAGCGACCCGGTCCCACCGAATCGCTAGTGAGCTGGTCCCACCAGCGTCACACCTGACCAGACCTCTAATCGAGTATCGCAGTCAGACCTCACGGACTTCCCATGCCTACTCATGGGTTTCATGCCTTTCCCCACACTGGAACCCCTGACCTCTAGGTAAGGTACAAAGGTCTTTAAATGTGAGTGTGAGTACCAATTGAGCTTTACAGCTTGTTGATTATAGGAGTGCTGTGGATCGGGCTTATGGAATAGAATGCGATATAGAGGAACATCGGAGGAAGAATTTGAACAACTTTCAGCAATCATCACAGAATCAGGGACGAGGACAAAGTTCTGGCAACAAGTATAGTGGTGGTAATAATAACAATCGCAGAGGGGATCAAAGAAGAGGACAGTTCAGTGGACAACAAAGACAACGATCCGGTGGGCAAAGTAATAATGCCACTCATTCTCAGAGTCAGCAAAGTGTTCAACCGATTTGTGGTTATTGTTCAAAGCCGGGGCATTCAGAAGATAGATGTTGAAGTAAGGCAGAAAATCCGGTAGGGAATAGGTCGGGACAATGCTTCCATTGTGGGGAGGGTAGTCACATAAAGAGAGATTGCCCTAAGTTGAAGAATAGTCAGGCTGGGAGTGTGAGTATGCAGTCAAGTGGCACAAAGAGAGATAGCGACGGTAGACCTAAGGTTCAGGGTCGTGTGTTTGCGCTTGATCAGCGCGGTGTGCCGGAGTCGACGTCAGTTATAGGAGGTAGCCTTTCTGTCTTCGGTAGTAGAGCTCGAGTTCTTATAGATCCTGACTCATCGCATTCATATGTTGCATCCCATTTTGTGAACAACTTGTGTGTGTTACCCCAGTCTTTGTCGTTTGTGCTTGAGTGTCTACCCCGTTGGGGGAGCATATGTTGGCTTCGGATGTGTACCGAGCTTGTGATATACTTGTAGGTGATCACACTTTGCATGTTGATTTGGTAGTGTTACCCATACGTGATTTTGATGTGATACTTGGCATGGATTGGTTATGTGCATATCATGCTTTAGTAGATTGTCATAGAAAGAAAGTTACTTTTTCTATGCCGGGTATGCCTGAATTTGTGTTTGTGGGTGATGCTGTTAAGAGTGGTTTACATGTTATATCTGCTTTAAAAGCTAGGAAATTGTTATCGCATGGTTGTGCGGGTTATTTGGCGTGTGTGGTTGATAGGAGTATTGCTACCCCAAAATTGGAAGAAGTTCCTGTGGTTTGTGAATTTTCCGATGTATTCTCTACTGATTATGCATTGCCTCCAGATAGAGAAATTGAATTTTGTATTGAATTGTTACCGGGGACTACTCCAATTTCTAAAGCTCCGTATAGAATGGCACCGGCAGAGTTGAAAAATTGAAAGAACAGTTGCAAGAATTGCTTAACAGGGAGTTTATTAAACCAAGTGTATCACCGTGGGGTGCGCCAGTGTTGTTTGTTAGAAAGAAAGATGGTACTTTGAGATTATGTATCGATTACAGGCAATTGAATCAGGTAACAATCAAGAACAAATATCCTCTACCACACATTGATGATTTGTTCGATTAGTTGCAGGGGTCAGTAGTGTATTCCAAGCTAGACTTGAGATGTAACACCCCGACCCTACTTCCTTCCTAGTTAACTCATAATCATTTCTTATCAACCTTAAAACCCTCGGAGAGTGAGGTGTCATGCTTGTTAAGCGTGACATGTTGAGTCGAGAACCGTATTTGACTGGCGTTTAACTCGTGGTGAGTTGCGCTTTGTTCCTTTCTTCATTTAAGACTATCCTCGACCGTGCTGTAACATCCGTGTACGTGTTCATTTTCCCCATCCCTTTGACCTAACCTTGATTAAGACTTCTTCACGACTAATGATCACGTTGATCTTGTCGTTAACTCGCACGCCGACTCATTCCGGGTGTCTCGTATGGCCCGATTGGTACTCAAACCTTTATATGGTTATTACGTGAATGTTACGTTGAACTTCTAGCGTTGTTTTCGGACCTTTCGGGAACCTTTCTCGAGTATTTCGACCTTCCCAAAGACTTAGAATCACTTCGGGATCATTTAGGACCATTTCGGGGTGTTTCTGAGCATTTTCTGAGAGTTCGGAGAAGCCGGACACAAAGCGATCGCCCGAAGACAAAGCGATCGCCCGAGTCCGAAGACAAAGCGATCGCCCTGTTTAAGGCAGAGCGATCGCCCTGCCCCGTCCCTGTTCGTCCGGTTTCGTATTTTCTCGGTTTTTCGTGTTTTTAAGTGGTTTAAAATGCTCAAACAAGCCCGGGATTGGACCAAATACTTACCCATGGTATTAATAATAAAACCCAACTCTATTTTCTCCCTCATTCTCACCCCCAAACCAGAAAATAGAGAGAGAGAGTCTAGAGAGAGAAAGGAGAGAGAGAAGAGGAAGAATTCGCGATATCTCGTTTGTTCGGAGTCGGAATTGCGAGCCGTCTTCGCCGGAGCGTAGCTAGCGACGAGGGGAATGTTTCCAACCGAATGGATCGTCCGATCTGTTGAGAAATCACC
This sequence comes from Platycodon grandiflorus, assembly GCA_016624345.1. Taxonomy (NCBI): domain Eukaryota; kingdom Viridiplantae; phylum Streptophyta; class Magnoliopsida; order Asterales; family Campanulaceae; genus Platycodon; species Platycodon grandiflorus. The sequence continues at coordinate 67,745,642 of CM028362.1, forward strand.
ACCTCATCTCATTTCCCACGTTTTAGAGAGAGAAAGTGAAGTTTTGAGAGAGAGAAAGTTCGATTCAAGCTTGGTTCGAGTTTGGGATCGTTGATTGGACTCCGTAGCGGCGTAGAGTTCGCGGAGGAGTACATTTCTACCCGAAGCCCTTTGATTTCGTGGAGAATTTGCGTTGTGTTGTAAGTTACTAATCTCTTTCTTAGATTTTGAGCATCGTAGAGTAGTATCGCGATGTTTACGTATTATTTATGTGCATATGAACTCCCTACATGCTATACTTGATCAATGTGATACTCTAGCATGCTAAATGACGTGTATAGATGAATTGTGGATGATTTTGTGGTCTCCGAATATTAGAGACTCGTGGAGTTCATTGTGTACTTGTTGTTGTCGTTATTGTGATAATTGTTGTCTCCGAGTAGTTGGGACTCATTGGGGTAATGTTGTTATTGTCACCGTTAGTGTTGACGTCTTCGAGAGTATAAATGCCTCGGGGGTTATTGTAATTGTTATAATCATTATTCTTAGACCGCGATGATACGGGATCATTGGGACTCTTATTGTTTTAAACCCACGTTGAACTCACGAGGGTGTTATGAGTATAGACTTGTGGTACATTGAGTACCGTGATTGAGATGGGTATGTAGGGATGATGCTACGGCTTGTCCCGATGTTTTGAGTATTAGTAAGACCCGAGTGTGGTCGTTGGGATGTTGTGAATCGAATATTACACCGAATGGGCTAGACTCTAGTCATGACTGACTTTAACGGAGTCGAATAGGACGTTAAGAAAATACGTCGTGTAATGAGTTGCCGAGTAGTATTTTAGTCTCATACGAGGTGGGATGACGCATTAATGAGACCTTGATCGAGTAACTTGAGTTAGGTTGACTTAGCTAACGTTGTTGAACATGTGACTTCATATAAGTTACTAATGGGTTGTGTACGATCCTGTGCGACGTACGTTGGGAACGACTTAGATGCTACACATTGAGCGACGTGTTTATGATGAGTTGGTTATATCCTAGGTAGTTAATGACGCACCTTGGTTATCGTTCCAATACGGACTATGTGGCTTGTTGGGAGTTGTGATATGTATAACATACGACGGAAATAAGATGGTATATATACATACATGAGATGGAGTGTATTGTGACCGTGGAATACCGTAGAGGTCTTAAGTTGTACGTGTTAGTAGCGTATCGAATTATGATTGTAAGTACGAGTAGGCTTACATATATGATGATTGTTAAGTCTAGCAATGGCGGACTAAAGTGATTTGGTGTATTTGTGGTTGTTCTAGTAAGCAATAGGACAATCATCCTACTTTGATGATTGATTGTGTGTTTAGTATTTACAAGCACATTATGTTGATTTAGTATGTGATTCAATAGAACACATTATGGTTTGATTTCTTTGGGTTGTGATTCAGTAGAACACATCACGTTTTGGTTTATTAAGTTGTGATTCAATAGAACACACTTAGATTAGTTTGGCATAAGTAAACATCTACTTGTGCATTGCATCGAGTCCAGCTGGCATATGTGCATTGGAGGTGTATTGACGCTCGGTTATGCGGGAGCAGGGCTTCGTAATAGCCGAAGGCCAATACACTGGGCCTCGCCCTACCGTTGGCCAAGGTAGGGGTTTTCTCTAGTCCCACAGTTGAACGGAATAAACGGCGACTGTGCATTGTCGACATTGTTTTGTATGCATTGGGATACGGACACCGGTCCCTTGTGATACCTATAAGTGGCTAGAGCCGTATTGTCTCGGGTCGTAGGGGATCGAGCGATACGTCGACGTGGATACGAAAATGGTCCACCACGGGTACTTGTAGATCGTGCTTGACGCGATCGGGTACATTTATCGTTGGGTACTTGTAGATCGTGCTTGACGCGATCGGGTACATATATTTTCTTGGGATACGAGCACCGGTCCTCTGTGATTTGTGTACGGCGCAGCACAATCATCTATCTACGTTTTATGTTCGGTATTGAGAGATGTGTCCAAGATCGACGGCACGCTTATTTATTATGGTTCTGGAGCGAGCGCAGAATCTATTATCATTATTACCTTGTTGGATAGCGCAGAGGCATCCTTGATAGTTCCGTGGAGCGGCACGATCGTTTACTACGGCTTCATGGAGCGATAAGGTCGGAAGTGTTTCAAGGGATTTCGGAGGTGTACCTCGAATCCACCGTATCCACCTTTATGTGTTTATTTACATTTTATGTGCTTCCTATATGAACGAATGTTGGTCGTGGTCTCCAACCGGTGCATGACGGTTGGCGGCTACCGAGCCTCTCGTGAGTATAGGGTTGGTTGTCTTATGTGCTACAACCTGTTTATTTTCCTGTTATTCTTATGTGCATAATGCCATGCCATATTGTTTCATTAGTAGCTTATCGGGTCATTCGACTCATCCCTTCCATATTTGTTTTCCTTAGTTGCGGATATGTTTGGCGCAGTGAGGCCCTAGTTCGAAGATCCTCTAGTTGTATTTAGTTAGTATTTTATATTTATTTCATGTACTTGTGAGGTCGTGGGTTAAACGAGTTATGTAAACTTAGTATGTCGGGTAGAGATTCTTGTATTTTCTATTCTTGTATTTGGTGCCGACTTGTGGAGTCGTGCCGGTTGTATAACTTTTATAATTCCTTTCTTAGTTGTTGTGGCCGTGTGCCCGTTGGTATTTTACTTATGGTTTTCCCGAGCATGTGCCTCGTGGTGTTTTAAATGTTGTTGTTCTCCGGCGCTTGTTTAGCTGTGGAGGTTATTATTATATGTTGGGATTCTTGTTATTCGAGCTTTGAGGTTCAAGCTCGTTTGTTATTCCGCTGCCTTGTTTTTAGTTTTCCGCTGCTTGGTTTTGGTTTCGAGCTTTTGTGGCTCGCTTTATTTAGTCTTTCTTTGGTTTGGCGCTCCGAGTTGGGGTTCAACATCGAATCTCGGACTCGGGTCGTCACGTTGGTATCGAGCTTGTTAGGCGTCCGCCAGATAGGATCCTCGGCTTAGGTGATTTGGGTATTGGGTTTAGCGTTTAACGTCGAGTTTTGTGTTAGGTTTACCTTGGATATTGGTAAATTATAGTGATGGTCCATGTAGGACTGAATTAGTTAGGTTCTTACGCTCATGAGAGCGGAGACTAACGGTTATAGTCGGTTGTTTTTCTTGGAGAATCGGTGAGTGCGCTGTAAGTTCTCGCTAGAATGTTGACGACTAAGTGTGAGTCGCTTGATAAGTTTAGTAGCGAGATTTGACCATTGTAGGTTGTCTCGTTGATTCGAGAAGTATAGTCGAGAGGTTTTAGGGAACGTCTTAGGCTTGATATTAGCGATCATCGAGGAAATAGAGGTGGAAGACCCGAGATTCCGGTCACGAATCCACTAGTGTTTATCGTGGAGTGTCGGGTTACGATAGTGCGAGTGTATGAATCCGTACTAACTTAGACACTTTATTCTTGCATATCACATCATGGAATGCGACATTTGTACATACTAGAGACATTGTGTCACACAGTGCATTTGCTTGTATTTGATACTTATGTGCATGAGACCGATTCTAAGGGCATATTTGTAATCACTTGTCCCTAACGCCCTAGTGACGGTAGCTTTTGAAGCCACTGAAGGGCCCCGATTTGGTTGTCAAGAGATATTCGTCAAGACTAAGTTGATAGCATGATAGATAGAAATTGTCGACCCTATTACCAACCGGAATGGACAAGTAAATGGAATAGTACGTTTGAACAAGTTGTGTACCTTGTGTTTGGATTGTTTATCGTTTCTCGTATATTGGTTTGATTTGATCGATATTGTCGAGCCGTTGTGCTTAGTTGAACATGAGTATTTCGGGTATGCTATTAGCCCTTGTGACTTGTATATTGTCACGTGTGTTATATGTTTATTTTGCCTTAGAGGTATCGAATTGATTTGTCACCTCGGCGGTGAGCGTGTGGTTTCTATATTGTATGCGACGTGATGTAGACCGGATACATTGTATTAATTCGTCTTGCCTTATAGACTTTTGCGATACGAATAGATCGTGTCACCTTGCGCATGTGCCCTTGGCATAGTGAGATGGTTATCATTAGGACCCTACATGCATGTTATGTGTGTTGGGTTGAGAGTTTAGAACGTTATGTTGATAAGTATGCCTCCGTTGATTCACTTAATGTGTTTCACTTCCCATTAGAGATTTAACGTCTCTATTGTATGCCCGTAGCAGGATGGCGCGAACTAGAAAGACCGCAAGGATGTCGGCTATGCATCCGACCGTATTTCAACTCGACACGCACCGCGAGAACCGAGAGAACTTGAGGACCAACTGAATGTGGCCCTAGGTGAGACACCCGAGTGGAGCAAGTGTCCCCACCGAACCCTCCTGCACCGACCCAAGACTCTAATAGAGCGAGTCAAGGTTAGAGGTGAGACCTTGTAATTGAATCCGTAAGAGTCATGTTCATCGTGACTTATTCTATTATTTATTTGTCTCCTTGTTATCGAACTACCTTTTGTACTCTGATTGGGTACTCGTTCGTTAGAATATTATATCTTGTAGTTGATCTGTGGATGTAATCATTGAGAGTGTGTTACACTCTATGTTTCGGCTAGCATGTGTAGTATATGGTATTGGTGTCCCAAGATACCGATCCGTTCCATCGAATGTATTTAGAGTTTGAAACTCTTATTATCATTTATGTTGACTTTGTGACTTATTGACATGAGTAGTCGCATCGCGAGCATGTTGACTTGCGATTTCGTTGACCCTTTATTTTGTCGACTTTGGATGTAGCCGGTAGTATCGTTATGCACGACAGAGTCCTATGACTCGCGTGACTCCGAGGTGTTGCATTTATTGCACCCTTTGATTCAAGCCTATTTCCTTGATGATAGGACGTCTACGTGTAACCTTGGAACCTTAAGGTTGTGTTAGCTCGGACTTAATTGATCGCGGGATTTCCCGTGAGTGATCGTTGAGAGTTGTACCACGGGAAGTGGAGATTTGTTTAGCGCGCGGAAGCGTGGTGGTGGTATGTGTTCGAAAGGAGTCAGTATGACACTTTGAAGTATACTCTGAACTTGGACTTGACTAGAGACGGTTGTTGGTCTCGTAACGAAACCCCGAGATTTCTTACGTCTCGAAATTTCATCTATTTGTTAAAACCATGTGTGTGAGCAATACTTGAGGTTAATGACCTCTAACTTGGACCAACTCCCTTTATTTGTTGGACTTGTGCTCCTTTGCCTAGGAGTACGATTACGTAGGCGATGGTGTAGCCTTGTTATGATGTATGTTTTCCCCGTGAATGTTGATCCTTGAATTCGCGGCCGAATTCTTTTAAGGGGGAGAGGATGTAACACCCCGACCCTACTTCCTTCCTGGTTAACTCATAATCATTTCTTATCAACCTTAAAACCCTCGGAGAGTGAGGTGTCATGCTTGTTAAGCGTGACATGTTGAGTCGAGAACCGTATTTGACTGGCGTTTAACTCGTGGTGAGTTGCGCTTTGTTCCTTTCTTCATTTAAGACTATCCTCGACCGTGCTGTAACATCCGTGTACGTGTTCATTTTCCCCATCCCTTTGACCTAACCTTGATTAAGACTTCTTCACGACTAATGATCACGTTGATCTTGTCGTTAACTCGCACGCCGACTCATTCCGGGTGTCTCGTATGGCCCGATTGGTACTCAAACCTTTATATGGTTATTACGTGAATGTTACGTTGAACTTCTAGCGTTGTTTTCGGACCTTTCGGGAACCTTTCTCGAGTATTTCGACCTTCCCAAAGACTTAGAATCACTTCGGGATCATTTAGGACCATTTCGGGGGTGTTTCGGAGCATTTTCGGAGAGTTCGGAGAAGTGGACACAAAGCGATCGCCCTGAGAAGACAAAGCGATCGCCCGAGTCCGAAGACAAAGCGATCGCCTGTTTAAGGCGAGCGATCGCCCGCCCGTCCCTGTTCGTCCGGTTTCGTATTTTCTCGGTTTTCGTGTTTTTAAGTGGTTTAAAATGCTCAAACAAGCCCGGGATTGGACCAAATACTTACCCATGGTATTAATAATAAAACCCAACTCTATTTTCTCCCTCATTCTCACCCCCAAACCAGAAAATAGAGAGAGAGAGAGTCTAGAGAGAGAAAGGAGAGAGAGAAGAGGAAGAATTCGCGATATCTCGTTCGCTCGAGTCGGATTGCGAGCCGTCTTCGCCGGAGCGTAGCTAGCGACGAGGGAACGTTTCCAACCGAATGGATCGTCCGATCTGTTGAGAAATCACCACCTCATCTCATTTCCCACGTTTTAGAGAGAAAGTGAAGTTTTGAGAGAGAGAAAGTTCGATTCAAGCTTGGTTCGAGTTTGGGATCGTTGATTGGACTCCGTAGCGGCGTAGAGTTCGCGGAGGAGTACATTTCTACCCGAAGCCCTTTGATTTCGTGGAGAATTTGCGTTGTGTTGTAAGTTACTAATCTCTTTCTTAGATTTTGAGCATCGTAGAGTAGTATCGCGATGTTTACGTATTATTTATGTGCATATGAACTCCCTACATGCTATACTTGATCAATGTGATACTCTAGCATGCTAAATGACGTGTATAGATGAATTGTGGATGATTTTGTGGTCTCCGAATATTAGAGACTCGTGGAGTTCATTGTGTACTTGTTGTTGTCGTTATTGTGATAATTGTTGTCTCCGAGTAGTTGGGACTCATTGGGGTAATGTTGTTATTGTCACCGTTAGTGTTGACGTCTTCGAGAGTATAAATGCCTCGGGGTTATTGTAATTGTTATAATCATTATTCTTAGACCGCGATGATACGGGATCATTGGGACTCTTATTGTTTTAAACCCACGTTGAACTCACGAGGGTGTTATGAGTATAGACTTGTGGTACATTGAGTACCGTGATTGAGATGGGTATGTAGGGATGATGCTACGGCTTGTCCCGATGTTTTGAGTATTAGTAAGACCCGAGTGTGGTCGTTGGGATGTTGTGAATCGAATATTACACCGAATGGGCTAGACTCTAGTCATGACTGACTTTAACGGAGTCGAATAGGACGTTAAGAAAATACGTCGTGTAATGAGTTGCCGAGTAGTATTTTAGTCTCATACGAGGTGGGATGACGCATTAATGAGACCTTGATCGAGTAACTTGAGTTAGGTTGACTTAGCTAACGTTGTTGAACATGTGACTTCATATAAGTTACTAATGGGTTGTGTACGATCTGTGCGACGTACGTTGGGAACGACTTAGATGCTACACATTGAGCGACGTGTTTATGATGAGTTGGTTATATCCTAGGTAGTTAATGACGCACCTTGGTTATCGTTCCAATACGGACTATGTGGCTTGTTGGGAGTTGTGATATGTATAACACACGACGGAAATAAGATGGTATATATACATACATGAGATGGAGTGTATTGTGACCGTGGAATACCGTAGAGGTCTTAAGTTGTACGTGTTAGTAGCGTATCGAATTATGATGGTAAGTACGAGTAGGCTTACATATATGATGATTGTTAAGTCTAGCAATGGCAGACTAAAGTGATTTGGTGTATTTGTGGTTGTTCTAGTAAGCAATAGGACAATCATCCTACTTTGATGATTGATTGTGTGTTTAGTATTTACAAGCACATTATGTTGATTTAGTATGTGATTCAATAGAACACATTATGGTTTGATTTCTTTGGGTTGTGATTCAGTAGAACACATCACGTTTTGGTTTATTAAGTTGTGATTCAATAGAACACACTTAGATTAGTTTGGCATAAGTAAACATCTACTTGTGCATTGCATCGAGTCCAGCTGGCATATGTGCATTGGAGGTGTATTGACGCTCGGTTATTGCGGGAGCAGGGGCTTCGTAATAGCCGAAGGCCAATACACTGGGCCTCGCCCTACCGTTGGCCAAGGTAGGGGTTTTCTCTAGTCCCACAGTTGAACGGAATAAACGGCGACTGTGCATTGTCGACATTGTTTTGTATGCATTGGGATACGGACACCGGTCCCTTGTGATACCTATAAGTGGCTAGAGCCGTATTGTCTCGGGTCGTAGGGATCGAGCGATACGTCGACGTGGATACGTAAAATGGTCCACCACGGTACTTGTAGATCGTGCTTGACGCGATCGGGTACATTTATCGTTGGGTACTTGTAGATCGTGCTTGACGCGATCGGTACATATATTTTCTTGGGATACGAGCACCGGTCCTCTGTGATTTGTGTACGGCAGAAGAAAGACAATCATCTATCTACGTTTTATGTTCGGTATTGAGAGATGTGTCCAAAGATCGACGGCACGCTTATTTATTATGGTTCTGGAGCAAGAGCGCAGAATCTATTATCATTATTACCTTGTTGGATAGCAAGCAGAGGCATCCTTGATAGTTCGTGGAGCGGCAAGACGATCGTTTACTACGGCTTCATGGAGCGATAAGGTCGGAAGTGTTTCAAGGGATTTCGGAGGTGTACCTCGAATCCACCGTATCCACCTTTATGTGTTTATTTACATTTTATGTGCTTCCTATATGAACGAATGTTGGTCGTGGTCTCCAACCAGCATGACGGTTGGCGGCTACTGAGCCTCTCGTGAGTATAGGGTTGGTTGTCTTATGTGCTACAACCTGTTTATTTTCCTGTTATTCTTATGTGCATAATGCCATGCCATATTGTTTCATTAGTAGCTTACTGGGTCATTCGACTCATCCCTTCCATATTTGTTTTCCTTAGTTGCGGATATGTTTCGGCGCTGAGGCCCTAGTTCGAAGATCCTCTAGTTGTATTTAGTTAGTATTTTATATTTATTTCATGTACTTGTGAGGTCGTGGGTTAAACTGAGTTATGTAAACTTAGTATGTCGGGTAGAGATTCTTGTATTTTCTATTCTTGTATTTGGTGCCGACTTGTGGAGTCGTGCCGGTTGTATAACTTTTATAATTCCAGTTTTTATAGTTGTTGTGGCCGTGTGCCCGTTGGTATTTTACTTATGGTTTTCCCGAGCGTGTGCCTCGTGGTGTTTTAAATGTTGTTGTTCTCCGGCGCTTGTTTAGCTGTGGAGGTTATTATTATATGTTGGGATTCTTGTTATTCGAGCTTTGAGGTTCAAGCTCGTTTGTTATTCCGCTGCCTTGTTTTTAGTTTTCCGCTGCTCTGGTTTTGGTTTCGAGCTTTTGTGGCTCGCTTTATTTAGTCTTTCTTTGGTTTGGCGCTCCGAGTTGGGGTTCAACATCGAATCTCGGACTCGGGTCGTCACATGAGAAGTGGTTACCACCAGTTGAAGGTGCGAGCTGAAGATGTTCCTAAGACAGCTTTTCGCACGAGGTATGGTCATTATGAGTTTGTTGTTATGCCATTTGAGTTGACAAATGCACCGGCAGTATTCATGGACTTGATGAATCGAGTATTCCATGAGTATTTGGATTGTTTTGTAGTAGTATTCATCGACGACATTCTTGTGTATTCTAAATCTCGGGAAGAACATGCGCAACACTTGAGGTTGGTACTATCAGTCCTTCGGGAGAAGAAATTGTTTGCCAAATTTAGTAAATGTGCTTTCTGGCTCGAAGAGGTATCTTTTCTGGGGCATGTTATTTCAAAAGCTGGGATAGCGGTGGATCTGTCAAAGGTAGAAGCGGTAACGAATTGGAAGAGACCAACTTCAGTGACTGAGATCCAAAGTTTCTTGGGTTTAGCGGGTTACTATCGGAGGTTTATTGAGGGGTTTTCAAAGATTGCTACTCCTATGAAAAACTTAACAAAGAAGACAACACCATTTGTATGGGATGATAAATGCGAGAACAATTTCCAAGAGTTGAAGCGACGATTGACAACAGCTCCTGTATTGGCATTACCTTGTGGTGACGACAACTTCATGATTTACAGCGATGCATCTAAGGAAGGTTTGGGTTGTGTGCTTATGTAAAATGGGAAGGTGATCGCATATGCTTCGAGGAAGTTAAAGGATGCAGAACGGAATTATCCTACCCATGATCTGGAATTGGTGGCAATTATGTTTGCGTTAAACAAATGGAAGCATTATCTTTACGGGGAAACATTTGAGGTCTTTACGGATCATAAGAGCCTAAAATAGCTTTTCTCACAAAAGGAGTTGAACATGAGACAGCGCCGATGGATGGAAAAGCTAAAGGACCACAATTGTACGATTCTTTACCACCCAGGAAAAGCGAACGTAGTTGCGGATGCGTTGAGTAGGAAGGTGTACATGTCGTGCATGATGGTTCATGAGTGGAAGACATTAGAGGACTTGAGGGATTGGAGTCCTAGTGAGACGGAGCGTGGTGTAATTTTTGCGAATATCCGAGGTACTCCAGTTTTGTTGCAACGGATTAAGGAAGCTCAGGTTAGTGACCCGGAGTTTGAGAAGATAATTGGTCACTTGAATGAAGGCAAGACACTTGACTTTGCGATGAACAAGGATGGTATCTTGACCTTTCAAGGGAGAGTTTGTGTTCCATCGAATGAGATTGTGAAACGGCAAATACTTGATAAAACTCACAAGGCTAAGTATACCATACACCCGGGAAGCACGAAAATGTATAGGGATTTGAAGAAACAGTTTTGGTGGAATGGCATGAAGCGAGAGATTGCAGAATATGTATCTAGGTGTTTGACATGTCAACAAGTGAAGGCTGAACATCAAAGACCCGCAGGGTTATTACAACCATTGGAGATTTCGGAATGGAAGTGGGAACATATTACGATGGATTTCATGACAGGGTTGCCGCATACTCGTCGGGGTTTTGACGCTGTTTGGGTGGTTGTGGATAGATTAACGAAATTAGCTCACTTCATACCTATTGCGATGACATATTCATTGAATCAGTTGGCAGCATTGTATGTTCAAGAGATTGTAAGGTTACATGGAGTTCCGGTTAGCATCGTGTCAGATCGTGATCCGAGGTTCACCTCGAGATTTTGGGGAGCATTGCAAGAGGCTATGGGAACAAAGTTAAACTTTAGCACGGCTTTTCACCCTCAGTCGGATGGGCAATCGGAAAGGTTAATTCAAGTACTCGAGGATATGCTACGTGCGTGTGTAGTTGATTTTGAGAGAAGTTGGGATTCACATTTACGTTTAGCGGAGTTTGCTTACAATAACAGCTTCCAAGCAAGTATCGAGATGGCACCGTACGAAGCACTATATGGGCGGAAATGTAGATCGCCGATTTGTTGGGATGAAGTCAGTGAGGCAAAAATTTGGGGTTCAGAATTGGTACAACAGTCGGTTGCGAGTGTGAGGATAATTCGGGATAGATTACTTACCGCTCAAAGCCGACAGAAAAGTTATGCGGATAATCGAAGACGGGATCTTGAGTTCCAGGTGGGTGATTATATATTCCTTAAAGTATCGCCGCGTAGGGGTACTAAGAGGTTTGGGAAGAAAGGTAAACTATCCCCTCGATATATAGGGCCTTTTGAGATACTTGAGAGGGTTGACACATTGGCTTATCGACTTACATTGCCACCATCTTTGTCGGAAATTCATAATGTATTTCATGTGTCGATGCTTCAAAAGTATGTGAGAGATGAGTCACATGTATTGAGATATGAGGAGATCACGTTTGAGCCTGACTTGTCATATGTAAAACAACTGGTGAGGATCCTTGACACGAAAGAACAAGTATTACGAACCAAACGGATTCTTCTTGTAAAGGTGTTGTGGAGAAAACATGAGATTGAGGAAGCTACGTAGGAGACCGAGGTTGAGATGCAGGAGAAATACCCTCAGTTATTCGATAGACTTGGTAAGGAATTTAGGGGCTAAATTCTTTTAAGGGGGAGAGGGTGTAATACCCTGAATTCTTTATGTCTTATATGTGTCTAATTGCTTGAATAACATGTTAGTTTAGTCATGCCTTGATTCTTGATACAAATCCTAATCTTTGTTACATCTAATTTCAATGCATTGGTTGTTATAGTTCTTGTAAATTTCCATGTTACTTATGTGTTACTTGTCTAGCATGGTTTTTAGGACTTTTCGGAGACCTTTGCGTAGTGTTTTAACTTGCTCCTGCCCCTCCTCTTAGATCGGCAATCGTGGCCGTCGATCTTGGAGTATTTATGCGAGGATGCATCGCTGCTGGAGGTACTGTGTTGGGCGGATTTGCGTTTTGACCTGTAGCTGCGGGCTTCCTCCGGCCTGCGTGATCGCTCCTCATCATGCTCAATTCGGCAGGACCTGTAAGACTGGGCCGGACTAGGCTCTCGAGCTCTGGCTCCCATTCGGGAGTATACGCTTCCTCTAGGTCGCTCCCTGTTTGGGGATCCCAAACGATCTTTGACGCTGGGTTTCTGATGTGCCTCCACCCTTCGTCCCAGTCGGCTTTTAGCACTTCCCCTGGGAGCATCAACCCTAGACCCCCCATGCCGACTGTCAGCCCACAGATCCCTGGGCTCGCTCCTGCTTGGTCCACCATCGTGGTGATCGTTTCGAGGAGGATACAAGCTCGGGATTGGTAGCTGAGGTGCCTGAGCGGCTAGTTTGCGGGATAGCTCATATTCACGTACTTCCAGCTCTCTCTGTTTTGCTAGGAAAGCCTTCTCCTTCCTTATATGCTCCAGCTCAGCGAGGTCAATTTCTTGTTGTGTGCGGGGTGGCCTTTCTCCAACCATGACGAGGTCGTCCCTGTCTCCAGAGACCTCGTTGCTTGAGGAAGTTGGGCTCGCTGTCTGTCCCTCCTGAATTGACCTAGCTGTTCCTTTTGCGGGCTGGGACGGTCGTTTGCCCATCGTCTTTTTCCTCATTGCCCGAGCTAAATTTTTGGCTAGAATGTTTTGGTGAAGAGGGAGACCTGATGAGGGCACTACAGGTGACTCCTTTTCAGCCTGTTCGAGAGGATTACCATTGGGCGGAGCGGCTGCAGGCATGGCTGAAGTCGTTGCTAGAGCTGCCTGCTTGGAGACTTGCTTGGAGGTTGTCATAACTGATCACAGAAGAACTTCTAAGGTCCCGGCAATGGAACCAAACTGATCACGCCAAAAAGATTGTATGTGAACGTGTCTGGTCCACGTGTGTAGTCTAGTAGGATTCCGGCTTTGTATTACAGGGATTGCCCTTGAAGTGCAAGTAGCTTCGAACCTGTGATCAACAAAGAACACTGTAAGGGGTGCTAGGTTGTCCCAGCAATAACCCTCAGGCGTAAGAATTAGCAATATTTCGTGGGAGAGGTAAAGCTAAGAGAGTATGAAAGTAATTTGCATGTACCTTATGAGGCCTGTGAGGGTGTTTATTTATAAGGAGACAAGTCATAATCCTGGTTGGATTCGGAATGGGAGAGATATGATTAATCCCCATGTCCTTCGCATTATGTTTCTTTGTCCGCTTAGGACTGGTGTGTATAGAGTTATAGCAGGACTCTTCCCAGGCAAGAGGTGATTCCGTAAAGGACTCTGCTTCGCCGAGCTGATGGGGCTATATCGAGGTCGGCCTGGTATGCTCCCAGGTCGCTCGATATTGTCAAGGTCGGCCTAGTATGTTCAGGTCGCTTGATGCTGATGAGATCGACCTGGGATGTTCCCAGGTCGTACCGTAGATCCTTGTGTCAGCGCTCTGGGAGAGTATACTGGTGAGGTAGGCGACATGTCGTATTGTGATTTCCAGGTCGTCATGTTCGAGGTGGGCGTATGTCACCTCGGCACTTGCCCAGTTGGAGCCTATGAAGCCGCGATGTCTGCCACATGTCCAGCTGAAGGCTGAGGTCGTTCAAATAAATACTCTTTTTCATTTTGGTAAGATAAAAGTAAGTAGAGAAGCCTAATCTCCTGAGTCAGCAAATTATAAGGACGGTAAAGCTTTGCCTACAAAAATTTAATGCAACTGTATTTCTATAGCTCAAACTTAAAACTTATGGTTAAACTGCGCAGCCGCCTGCTAGCTAATATCGCTTGGTGGAAGTGTAACACTCATTTTGTAAAAGCAGGAAGTACAATTTTATCACTATGAACCGATTACTAACTCATAAAGCAGCACCCACTATTAACAACTCTCTCACTCTCTCTTATAGTTTGACCCCCGCCGACTCAAAATGTTGACATGTTTTATATTACTCCCCCGTTCATTTAATTATTATCTTGTTTGATTCGGTACATTGATTAAAAAAATAAATAACTTAGTTATTAATATTGATATGATGTGTAATTTTTTTTAATGTACATGTATATGTGGTCAATAATTAAAATAGAAGAAAAAGTAAGGGTAAAATGGTAAAAGTGATATCTTAAAAAGAAAAGTTTTTAAACAAGACAATTATTCTGAGACCGACAAAAAAAGGGAAGACAATAATTTAGGAATAGATGGAGTACATCATACTTTCTCCCTAAATTATTGTCTTGCTTTCTAAAAGAATTGTAACTAGATAAACTAAAATACTCAAAATAGTAAAGTAAAATCAAACTAGTAAGCAATAAAACTCTAATGAACTGACCAATGAGTTCAATGAACTGAACACATCGAAGAGCACAGTGAGATAAACGTAACGGAATAATAAAAACAAGTTATTAAAAGAAGTACGAAATTAACATAGAGGTGTAAACATTTAATTAACAAGTAATGAGTTATTGATGTGTCAATATGGTAAAACTTTCACTAGATAAAAATTTGTAGTTTAATATAAATACGAAAACCTAACAATTAGTGAAAATCATATGAAAAGTTCTACATGTAGCAGATGTGTACATCTTAGAATAGCTCACCCAAAAATACGAAAGATCTAATAAACAGAAGATGGGTGCAAACAAAAGTACTGCGATGGAAAGATTATGAATGAGTCCTCGGATGAAAGGTTCATTGAGGAGTTCATACGTAAAGCAGCAGCAGTCTTTAAAACGATCCCTCCCTCTAAAGTCTCTGTGTATTTTCTTTATACTCTTTTACTTCGTATCCTTCAAGGCTAAGTCCCTCGCTTTATATAGCTTTCAAAAAAACCTCGAAAACTTGTACAATAAGAAAATAACTTGCCATAAAAAGGTTAATAGGTTAGTGAATTAAATAAGGATTTAAATTAAGGAATAAATAGACTTACCATAAAACTAGGATTCTTGCATAGAATTAATCTAGGTCAGCCGTGACTTACACACAGGTAATACGGCACACACACAAGGCCGAAAGTCTTAACAATTATAAACCCTAAATATTAAACAATTTCACAAACTCTAATATAATATAATTCTCCCAAAAATATCTATTTTTTTTAAAAGGATTAAACCATATAAATAAATAATTAACAATTAGTAAAGCCAAGAAAGGCAAAATCTTAAACAATTTAAATAATCATAATCTCAATCATCCAATCTCCAACACTTTCTTTTTTTGTCCATCCCTAAATAATTGTCTTGTTTGAAACTTTCTTTTTTAGTACATCACTTTTACCATTTACTCTTATTTGTTCTTTCTACTTTAATTATGGGTCACATGCATATGAGCATTAAAGAAAACTACACAATATACCAATATTAATAATCAAGTCAATTCTTAATCCGTATGTCGGGTCAAATAAGAGAATAATTTAGGGACAGGGAGTAATACTCTTTCCATCCCAAAAAAATAAAAAGAGTCTCATTCGAATTATAGTAACTTTTGAATACTGTGAATCCTTCGAAATATTTATTTTTATTTGTGTATTGAAATTATATCTTTTTTCGTAAGATACTTAAGAGGAATGCCACGGTTTAGAAAAGAAAGAAAGAAAAAATATATATAGTTCAAGTTTTTCCTTTGAGAAATATAGCTTAAATGTTAGAAATAAAACTCTTTTTGGGGGAAAATTTAATTTTGTTTTTGAGGCCTAATTTTAGTAACAAACTCTCAAAATGGCATCTTTAAAGGAAAGAAGAAACCTTTCCGTCAAAAAATTGTTGTGATCACGTCCGTTCCACGTAGATGCCATGTAGTCTGGTAGGATTCTGGCTTGATGTCACTGAGAGTGTTCTTACAATGTTCTTGAAGAAAGAGGGTATAATCACCTTTTGGGTCTGATTTGCATGTACCTCTTCATATTTCTGATGCTAGTATTTATAAGAGAATAGCGTTTAGCCCTAGATAGTTTCGGGCCTGGTAGATATGATGGGATCCCGTAACTTACAGGTCACGGTAGCGTGTCGGCCAAGGATTGCTGCGAAGGTTGTGATGTAGTAGGATTCTACTTAATTGGAGATAGTTACAGGACGGACTCTACCTTCGTGATATGCATATGTAAATCAATGGCCGACGATGCAACTGGCTACTCGAGTGGTCGGCCCAAGATATACCCAGGTCGCACTGTCAGCTTGATAATGAGGTCGACGGATCTGGTAATGTCGACTCGTAGAGTTCGCACGCGATCTGGACGATTACAGTCCCCAGGTCACCACGGTCGAGCTCGCAGACTTTTATTGCCAGCTCGCTCCAAAGGTAACATCGGCACTATCCACCTGACTTGTCTCATGTCACCATGATTCTGCCACGTGGGACAGGTTTGGGCGGAATCCGTTCACTTTCCATCTGAGCTATAGAATTAGAGTGACTATTATTCTTGATTTTATTTGTTTTCGACATTCCAAAATAGAGTTTTTATTGGTATGCAATTTCGCCAATCCAAAAAAAATTGAGAGAAACACACAATTTGGGACGTAAAGGGATTAGTAAAATATATTGAAGACGCCGAAGCCATATTTGACTCTCCGATTGTTTTAATGAATTTGACTCATTAATAAAAACTTATTGTGTTAGTTAGTTCTCAAATGCGATTTAATGACTTCAGTTATTTGATTTAAGAAAAAAAAAATCTCTTTGATTCCACCAAGTTTCTATCTATCTCTCGTACTTTATCTTTCATAAAAAAATTAATATCACAAAATCATCAAAATCACAAAACTAAACACACTTATAAATTTATGCTAGTCATTCAAGCATATCACAATGTGATAGTTGGCAGGGCCGGTTCTGACATTTTGAAGGCCCTGTCTAAAATTTAAAATTAGGCCTCAAAATTGATAAAATATATTTAACAAAAGATGAAAATAAATTACATAGTTAGATTGTTCACGTATAATTTATTTCCATCAATGTTAGATTGTTCACATTTTTTAAGTGCAGCTTCAAAACGACTACAACATGACTTTAAACTCATATCATCCAATGAATCCAACTTGTCAGAAGTAAATAAGAAACTAAAAATATTTTCATATTCTTTATATTGTTCAAATCTACTAGTTAGTGAAGCAATAAATATTAAATTATATATATATTTTATTATATAGACTTAAAAATTGGGCCCCTAAAATTTTTGGACCCTGTGCGATCGATCCACTGGATCATGCTCAGAACCGGCCCTGATAGTTGGAAAATTCTGATGGTACAATTGGATAACAAGAAAAAATATTCCTCGAGAAATTTTACGAAAGGAAAATTCAGAGAACGTTGTAAAATGGAGAGGCAACGGACGATGTTTTATTATAATTTTAGCTTAAAAAATAATGAATAGATTTAATGTTAGTCTACTGTAATAACATTTCTAATCAATTATCCAAAAATAATTAAAGAGTTCTTTTCACGAAATTAATGGCCTCCCAAGTCCCACCTCAACCGTCCCCAACCCCATTCATTTGTTTTCTCTTATCTTAGTATAAGCAAGATAAGGATATTGATTGCTTATTACTCCTTTCATTCTTAAAAAAATTAAAAATAAAAAAATAAAAAAAGATTTACTTGCTTGTACTTTTTTTCAAATTATATTAACGTTATACTCCCTCCGTTCCAGACAAATAGTTCACTATACTATTCTGCGATGTTCCACTTAAAGAGTCAACTTTAAAAAAACTATGTCTGCTATCTAGCCTATCTTTATAAAACTTTCAACTTTACCCTCCACAAGTTGTACAAACATATTAATTATGCTAAAATATTTTTGTAATTATGACCAACTCCAATACTACTTATGTATCTCTTAATTATTAAACTTTTCAAACATGAACTATTTGGGTGGAACGGTAAGAGTAATACTCAAACTTATTCTTATATTTTTTTCATGCTATGTTTTGATTCACAAAGATAAAAAGAAAAATACAAAAATGAGTAACTCTCCCATTTTCATAAAAAATTCGAGCTTTTGACCTGAACCATATTCAGGTGAGTTAATTCGCATCAATTAAACAAAATTTTGATCTTGATTACTTATTTTATTTTAGTTTATTTGTCTTTTTAGAATAATAAGTAAATAAAAATCGTTCACATGAATTGAACAAACTCTTGACCTTGAATATTTATTTTATTTTAGTTCATTTGTCTTTTTATAATAACAAGTGAATAAAATTCATCCATGTGTTGCTTGCTCTAAACGCCATGGGTAATATATATGTTGGGATAAGGAAACAAAACAAAAAGGCAAAGTAGAGCCTTAATATGTAATTTGTGGGATTTTATTTTAGTTCGTTTTGTAATTTGTGGTTTTTTTTTTGTAGTTTTATAATGATTGACTTAAAAAGAAAATGACAGCAAAAAATGGTGAGACCAAACTACCAAAAAAATGACAAATTGCAAAACGAACCGCTTAAACGAACGAAGCCTAAGTAATTCATTAAAGGATCTTTCGACTAAGAGTAAGTCTCCTGTGAGACCATTTTACGGATCCTAATTCGTAAGACGAAGGAGCCACACTCTCTCACAACTCAGCTCACCAACACACGGTGGGTCGGATCAGAAATTCGTCTTACAGAAAATACTTATAAGACGGTCTTATCCAAATTTTTGCCTTCGACTAACACAAACATCACACACACACGTTTGTATAAATTCTTTAGCTGATACTGTAATCTATAAGATTCAAATAATTTAATTTCCAAGTTGAAAGTAATATCTATACGGCAAAAACTTAAGAAAGACTGTCTTATAAGTTTTTTTTCCTATAAAATGGGTTATTGATCTGACCCACCGTGTGTTGGTGGGCTGAACTATAAGAGGGTGAAGCTCTGTCTAATTTATAAGATGGTCTCACAAGAGACGTACTCCATCCATATACCTCATATGTAAGTATAATATTGCTTGTATCCTTTTTCTCATCAAGGACAATGGCAGTAACGTAAAATTATTGCACAATGTTTGAGTTTGTAGTCCGTAGTTGAATTTGTTTCAGATTTTTTATTGTCTTTTATAAAGGAAAAAAAAAGTTGATTTCAAGAATGTTTCCATGGCTAGTAGTATCTTTAGACTTTAAATATATCTTAATCGCAAGTTTTTTTTTTTTTTTTCCATTTTCTTGACTCAGTAATGGGTATTGGTCCTTAATACCAAAGTAATGAGAACTTTGATTATGTAAAAGTAGTGGGTTTTTTCAACAATGGGCAGTCCTACCGGTTTGGAAGAATGGGTTTGATTGAACTTAATTATAGTCAAAATAAAAATGATAAACTTATTAGACAATTTATTTCTATTCATGAGGTGGCCGTCAATTCGATTGTTTCTATAAATAATATTGAGTGATACATTGACAATGTCGTCATCATTAGAATATGGTTAGTCCAAAATGTAAAGCATATATATATATATATATATATATATTATTCTTATAACCTAGCTTTGTCCTTTGAGAATTCTTATTAATTACGCACCGTTCCTAAATTATCTTTATATTTAATGTTTTTTTTTATCAAATATGATGTTTTTAAAATGTAAATTTAACGTATAATTTTTTATTTTTTTTTCAAAATTTGTAGTTTAAAAATATTTTATTTTATAAAAAAAAGTTAAGTACGACACTAATTTAGGATCGAATGAAGTAAGATTTAATACTCCCTCCGTTCCTAAAGTATTGTCTCGCTTTCCTTTTTCAATATTTTTAAAAAATTGTTCTGTTTCTAAACATTCTTCTTTCAGGAATATATTTTTATCATTTTATCTTTACTTTTTCTAATTATTTTAACGATGACCACATGCATATGGGCGTTAATAGAAACTACATACTCTGTTTCAGAATAAGTGTCATTTTAGCTTAAGAAAATTTGTTTCAAAATAAGTGTTGTTTTAAGTTTATAATGCATGTTTTACCTAATTTAAACTTTTCTTCCCCCAAGTCCTAACAATTAATCACCTCTTCAATAAATATTTTATATTCTCGCAATAGTTATCTTCTCATAATTTATCTTTCCAACTACTTCTAACACAAAAATTAAAGATATTGAATAAGGGTATATATATTCGTCAACCTACTACCTCCGTCCCAAAATAATTGTTGTTTAAGCAAAGTTTTTTCCCAAAATAATTGTCGTATAGGATTTCAAGAAACATATGCCCATATTCTATCAAAAGTGTCCTTATTTATTACTCTTATTAAAAAGGGTTGTTAAGAGAAAAGAAAAAATACTCTTGCAAATTATCTATAATAAATAAACTTAAATAAGGGTACATCGTTTTATGTAAATTTCCTTAATCGTGTGCAAATTTGCTAAGACGAAAATTATTTTGGAACAGAGGTAATTCAATTTTTTTTTAATATATGTGCAAAACTATAAAATGACACTTATTTTGAAATGGTAGTTATATTTATTAGAGTGATGCTAAATGCATCAATTTGATTCAACTCAAAAGCATTTATTACTCTCTAAATTTTATGAAAAATATTTATGCTCCATAAATCAATTTAAAAAGACATTTTCACCCTTGCATATTTATTGTTCATGAAAAATGGTACTCCTCTGTTTTAAAATATTTGTCATTTTAGTTCGAAAATTTGTTCCAAAATGATTGTCGTTTTAGGTTTGTAATGCATGGTTTGCCTAATTTATCATTGTCTTCTCTCCATTCCCATTAATGGTTATCTCCTTCTAATTTATTTTTTCAACTACTCCTAGTACAAAAATTAAAGATATTTAATAACGGTATATTTGTCAACCTACAAAATTTCTTAATACGTGTGCACAACTCTAAAGCGATAATTTTTTTTAAACAGAGAGAGTACAATTTTTAATAAAGGTTAATTTAGGTAAAACACTTTTTTATTTTCTTGAATATTACAAAATTACCTTCATTAAGCCGGATCAAATTGATCCAGCAAAATTTATTGTATTTATTATAAAGTGAATTAGTTTTTATTAAACTGTGTGTCCAATCAAACGCAACAACAATAATTTAAAAATGGAAGGAGTAGTACATTTTAATAAGGGCAAACTCCACAAATGGTCCTTGTACTTTTTGAATTTTTTGCTGATTGATCCATGTACTAAAAATAAAAAAAAAAATTAACTCCTTGTACTTTTTAGTTTTTTTTGCAATTGGTCCTTCCATCTAGTTTCCTTAGTTTTTTGCTGTTAAATATGTGCACGTACCTCTCATGTGCTTTTGTTGAAGGGTAAAATAGTCTATGCATTAATTTTTTGAATAGAAAAAAAATACCCATAATATTTTTAATTTTTAAAACTCGACATGAGGGTTTTGATGTAATTAACTAAATTATATGTTTATCAAATCAAAATTTACCCAATTTGTAATTTTAACCAAATCAAATTTTTTACCCAATCTTTCCAATTTGTAATTTAAACATGTTCTTCATGGTTGACCCAGATCTAAACTGCATACTTAACACCACCATAGCCACCATTGTCGCCACCCACTTACCTCCCTATTCAATCTCAATTCTCCATAGCCACCACTGTCGCCACCCACTTACCTCCTTAACTCCGGCAACCATGCATTCCCCCCTCCCTAAATTCACCACCTTCCCGAATTTCGGCGCCACTTCCATCCTTCTCTCTTTCAACACCAACTCCACCTCCTCCCTAAACTACTAGCTTTAATTTCGAACAGATTTTGTAGCTTCTCTCTTGCTCTTCTGTCTCTTTCTCTTCTATCTTCGTCTCTTATTTTTATTACTTGTTGGCTCGGGTTTGAGAAATCAATAGATTGAAAAACCGCTATGAAAGGATAGGTGTAGACCGAGAATTCATACCCCACATTATACGAATTGTCTTATAAATAATTGTTTATTTATAAATGGACTAACACTTGTTTCTATGATTATTTCAGGAAACAAAATATCAAACAGGACTAACGACATCCAACAAACACAACAACTTTAGTTAGATTAACATCAAGGGTCAAAACTGAAGATACAAAGCTTGAAGGATCAAAGCATAAAAGGAACAACTTCAAGGCACAAAGATTAAATAAAATTGACGGGAGATCTAAAGCATAAAGAATGAAAGATGAAGATTCTAAGTGTAATATTCAGGATTTGGTGCGCTGAAGACTTTTCTGGTGCGCTGATACACCGAAACACGGTTTGTTGCGCAGATGCCCATCCTGGTGCGCCGCGCACCAAACCAGACATTTGTCTCATAAGTCAAGCCACCGGGCTGCTGAAGACTTTGGTGCAAAAACGAAGCTTCGTGCATTGCTTGGCCCCAAGAGTATCATCAAAATATCTCTCCCTCCTTCACCTATAAATAGAGGTTCTCAGCTCTCTCTCTCTCAACACAGAACAAAACACAACAACACCATCATCGCTCTCTCTCTCTCTCTCTCTCTCTCTCTCTCTCTCTCTCTCTCTCACGGTAGAAAGTAAAAGAAAGAAAAAAAGAAAGAAAAGCTCTGCTCTCTCTCTTGCTCTCCTCCCCGAGAAAATAAACCGTTCTCTCCCTAGACAAATTTCACACACACATATAACACAAAGAAACACACGTATTCTTTGAACACGCCCAATATCAAAACGTAAGTCTTCCTTTCCCCGTATCGATAGCGGTGGAAGCACAACGGTCAGGCTACGAGCTAGCTTGATCCAATATAACACAACGGCCTAGAACTTGGCCCGAATTCTGTGAAACGACAGAAGGTAAAATCCTTCCGTTCGTTATTTTATGTATTCATTTTAATATGTAAATAAATACATTTGAATCGTAAATGTGTATATATATATTTTGATACATTTGATAAGTAAATGAATGTATTATAGTTATTAAATTTGAGTTCTGAGCATTCGCTTTATTTATATAGTTGATATTATGTGTATCTATATATATAAATATGTAATATATATATATATATATATATATATATACATACACTTTAAACTAAAATGAATTAAATATAAATACATATTATATTTATTTTGTAAATAATAAAGCATGTATACATTTTATAAGGTAAACGGAGATATAAATCTCCGCGATACGTTTTCTTCAGTCACATAGAATAGCAAACCCGTAGCATATAAATTCAAATATGCAATCATAAGAGACCGAAAGGGCGAGTTGGGTGCGTAATACTTTCCCAACTAGTAACTTAGCCTTCGAATCCACAATCTCAGTTTTTTTCTCGTTTTCTATATAAACGAGGGTGGCGACTCTGTTTTCAATATAAATGTGTTGTGCACATTTATTACACTTTTATTTGGGAGTCCAGAGCAAAAGGCCCAGGAACGATCTCCGGATCGGGGTGCTCACAATAAGGCCTAGGTCAGATGATTGGTACACGCTGTACTGATGTCTTGGGACCCATTGAGATTGAAAGAATCTAGCCTAGGTTCACCTTTCGTCTTTCCTTTTTCTTTTCTTTTTTTTGTTTAATTTTGTCTTGATTTCATGGAAAAGAGAAAGTGGTGAAAGGATTTGTGATCGGAAGGAGCAGAGAGAATGAAGATTTGAATTTAATATTCTGGATTGGGAAAAGGTACATTCGGGTCATCGAACTTTTTGCAAAATTATAGTTCGGTTACTGAAACTTTAAAACTACACTTTGGACCAATGTACTTAAGTTGATATGCATCCGTGCCCATTTTTTGACGGGCATTAGAGTCTACTATTAAATTAACATGAAATACCCATTTTACTCATGTCTTCATCTTCATCTTCTCAAATCTAAAAAAAAAAATCCAAATTGATTTTCTCATCTTCATCCTCTCAAATCTGGAAAAAAAAATCTGTTTGCCAAACCCAACTTCCTCCAGTTGTCTTCCTCAGCGCCGGCTAAGGCCCATCTCCACCTCCAGTCCAATCACTCTCTCCCCATCCCAGATATGCCTACAGCATCACCATCTCCAACCACCGCAGCAACCATCACTGCCACCTCACTCCTCTCCCCATCCTAGATCCAGCCTGCAGTAACCCACACTGCCACCGTAATCCAACGGAGAGAGAGAAAAATATTGACCTTTTCGACGGGGAGAGAAAAATAAATGAAGGCGACGGTGGCGAGGAGAATGAGGAAAAGAGAAACACGAAAGGCGGAAGACCAGGTGGAGGAAACCGCCATTGAAGACAACAACCTTCGGCGCCAAGGCTGACAATCCTTGCCGTCGTCGTTACAGGTCAGGTCTTGCCTCAACGACGACCTTGCTCCCAATCCAACTACGTTCGCCAAATTTAAATCGCTTTTGTATAAATTTTTTAGTAGTACTTTGGGTTAAGCTCTATCCATATACAGATCGAAATTCGTTCAAATGTTCAAAGTGAGATTTTATTTCAGTGATTAGAGTGTGAACAGAGCATTTTCTCTCTCCTCTTTCGGGTTTCTACCGAGATTGTGGGTAGAGGGAGAAGCCCCAATACATCATTCAAAAGGTATTACAGTAACTGGAACTTCTGGTTTTGCAATTGCAATGCAAGAGAAACAACTCAATGAGTGTACTCGTGATGCAAAGCATATGCAAGAGACCTGCTCAATGAGTGTACTCCGACGATGACTACAAATGGGGAGAAGCAAAGGACTCCAAAATTGTGTCAAGGATAGAAGATGCTAGGGTTGTTGAAAAGCCGAGGAGCGAAGATGAAGATGGAGATGGAGACGGGAATGGTTCGAAAATTATATTAATTTTTATTTGTGATATTTATTTTTTAATGTAATAAGGATGGATTCAACATATAGAACATGAATTTATGCAATGAAGGACTTTATAGGTTGGAGGCAGCAATAACAAATGATTGATGGCTTTGGATTTGGATTTGGATTTAGGAAATGGGTTAGGGTTTGAGTTTTTTTATTCTTTACCGGAGAAGATGAAGATAAGGGTAAAATTAGTATTTTATGTTAATTTAACGGCTAAACTAACGCTCTTCCTAAAAATGGGTTCGGTTGTATTATAACTAATGTACAGTGACCCAAAGTATAATTTTAAAATTTTAATTACCGGACTACAATCTTACAAAAATTTGATGGCTCAATTGTACCCTTTCCCTTCTGGATTTGATGAAGTGAGAGAAAATAGAGAATGGATTTGAGATTAGGAGGAGGAGAGAGAGGACTTTTTAAAAAACAAAAAGGTCCCTCAACTTTGTCAAATAAAATGACATTTTTATCCTTGTAAAAATAAAAATGAATGAAAGGACCAATCCCAACAAATATTAATACAAGGGCCATTTAAGTTACAAAATGACTAATCCCAAAAAAAAATTTAAAAAAAAATAACATAAGTACGGGACCATTTGTGGAGTTTACCCTTTTAATAATCATCATTCAAACAGGAAGCGATCCGTGTAGTACGAATGTTTGACAAGAAACTTGATCAACAATGAATAACAAAGAATAAAAGTGACAGCACAGCACCTATAGGGAACAGACTGACTCAGCAATCAAGTTTTGTCATGCGTTAAGTTGGATCAATAATGATTCTAATCAAGCAGGATATTCCATTAGCCGCCCATCACCACCATCACTTTTTGTTTTTTTAATACACACAAAAGATGGCCATGTTTCTATTCTTTCGTAATTGGTACGGTGGTTCTTTAGTTCATTTGTACACATTTCAATTTAATTTGATTGAATATTAAATATTGAATGATTTTATATTGAATTGTGCACACCCATTTTTCAGTGTGATGTATATCAAGATAACCTTTGATTCGATCTTATATTTTTTATAACTTTTGACTAAAATTGATACAAAATTTCTAAATTACCCAAAAGTCCTCAAAATCTAACTTAATCTCATTCTCTCTCAAACCACGTCTTTACCTCTCTCTCAAATTACAAGCCTCCCCTCGTCTTCGACCACGCCGCTTTCTCCTCGATCTCGATATTCTCTCGACCACATCATCACCCTTTTCGTCCATTTCCGACCACATCGTCTCCCTCGCCTTTCTCCTCTTGCTACTATCATGAATCTAGTATATCCTCTCTTGCTATCTCTCTACTGTCATGAAAAACCTTTGAATCTTTTAAACGATTTGTTCGAACGAACCTTAAGTCGTTTGAAATACCTTTGAATTTTTTAAATTACTTGTTTAAACGACCATTGAGTCGTTTAAATTACGCCTTAAGTCGTTTAAAAAAGTGAGTATTTTGGGATTTTCAAATAAAAAAGGTCATAAAAGATATTTTGGAGTAAGAGATGCCATATAAGAAGTTTGGGTGCTTGACTATGTTATATGTGAAAATTTCCTCGTTTCAATCTATGTATTTGAAATTACCTCTCAAGTTCTGATTATAAAGTGTAAGATCTTAGGTTCAATTTATTTTCAAGCCGCCTTAAGAGTTAAGACACAAAAGAAAAAATAAAAATTTCACTCAAATAAATTAGGGATCAATGTTAAAAGATAGTCATGTTTCTTCATATCATTTCAGAAGTAAAAATGAAGAAATTTATTTAGAGAAAAATAAATACTCAAAATTATACTCCCTCCGATTCACTCAAAGAGTCCACGATTGAAAAGTCTAATAATTAAGGGATATATTAATGTCATTGAAGTTTGTCTTAATTACAAAAATATAAATATAATCAAGATGTTTATAACATAAGTGGAGAGTAAAGATGAAAAATTATAAACGTTGTAAGCATAATTTTTGAAAGTAAACTTTTTAAGTAAATATCTCAAAATAGAATAGTAGACTATTTACCGCGGGAACAAAAGCTCCAGGGTATCGTTTTCTGTATGAATAATCAAAGAAATAAAGGGTATGCACGGTTTAGGCTGAAACGAAGAAAGTACTTATTTAAAGATGAAAATAGTAAATACTAATTTTTAAGAAAAAATTATTGTTTTTAGTTAATTATTTCATTTAACGCGTACACGACAAGCTTCTTTCTCTCTGTATCCAACCGACGAAATTGATTTGAAACTTTATACGACCAAATAGGTTGATAAGCAGTTCAAGAAAGTAGAAATAGATTGCATTGAGGCCGAGAATGGGTTACCCCAAACTATGTCCCATCATATTCTCTCAATTGTTTCATTGTCCCACTTTTTTTACTTCTACATATGGACAGCAATGACTAAAATACTCATTCTGTTCCCAAAAATAAATAATCATAATATCCTATTCCAACTTGTATGTTCAATTTTTTTTCAAAATTTTAAAAATTATGCTTTAAATCTCTAGGAGTGTAATTTAGTGATTTGATTTTAAATAATAAAATTTTGTTTTATAATCGAGTGAATGAAAAGTGCGAGAGAGAAAGATAGTGGAACCAAATAAATAAAAAATCACAAATCACATCACTAAAATCCTGTTTGATCATCGTTCGTTTTAGCAAAATGCAGGGATAAAATTAAGCATATCAGCAAAAATTGTGCTTCAATGTGCAACAGCGTTTTGGGAAAGCTGGAAATTCTTGTGTTTCAATGTGCGGCAGAAAAAGCTGCGTTTTAAAACGCTGAGCTTTCCCAAAAAGGTGCTAGAGGGAAAAAAAAACTACGTTTTGAAGTGATATCTCAAACGCATTTATAAATAAAAAAACTGTGTTTAAAAAAACTTGTGTTTTAAAAATGCTATATTTTAAAAATATTGCACCAAACGAGCTCCAAATCAACCAAGGAGGACAAACCCATGTATCTTTTCAAGTATTAACTAAGTTCACGAACCCTTTTTTTTTTATTAATATTTTACAAGTTAAAGGACTATATTAACTGAATTTTTAAATTATTTCATTCAAAAAAATTTTTTTGGGGTGCTTGTATAATTTTTTTACATTGACAGTTTATCAACAATAAACTCTATGTTACATGCATGGGAGGATAAAGTTAATAGGCTATTGATGGTGAACTAGTAAATTTTGACAAGGAGATCTAATTTAAATGAAAATTTCATAAATGAAATATATCACAAAAAATAATGTGCAATTGTTCTCTAATTCATTTGTATTCAATCAAACAAGAATTTAAATTGCTAATGTAAAAAAGAAAAAAGTTTATACTAACAAAGTATTAAAATTTTATTCTATAATATAAGTATTATATATACACAAGAATTTAATAACTATAAACAACTATCAATATAATAATGTATCTTTTTATTATTAAAATTTCAAAACACCTCAACAGTGCTAAATATCACACCTCCCCTAGAGAAAATACGATTTTGCCCCTCATTTGATGTAAATGTGTATTTACACCAAAATGCCCTCCATTTTGTATTTAGCGCAAATGGGCCTCCTATGGCTGGAATTTGGGATGGCTGCCTAGGGATGGGCGGTTCTACCATTTGCCGTTAAAATTTTAATGAATACGTTAACTTTTTAACGGTTGTAACTTTAGGAGTTGAGAACATTAAAATAAAACTGATGGAATAATGGATGATCACCTAGTCTAGGTGGATGTTTGAAATATGACTGTGAAGGGGTGGCGGCCTTATCTAATTTTTCTTTTTTAAATTTCTTTTTTTACAATTATAATATTTGTAAATATAAATTTACACTAAAAAAATATAGGTAAAATAATAAATTCGTCGGAGAGGTGTTGTATTTAGTACAGTGCGAGTTTTGTAGTATTTAGAATTAGCACCGCCCTTTAAATTTTTGTTATAAACTCTTTAATCGTTGCGAAAGGATTGTTTTCTACTACTTCCACACCTGCATTGATTTAAATACCCCCCCCCCCCGGCGGTACCTTACGGTTCATGAAAAGACTTAAAGAAGATAAAGGAACAAGTGGAAAATACTTTCCAATCGTTTTCATACTTCCTCGATCCACCCAATATCATGTGAACCCGGTGGACGCCATCCGAAAACTTTAAACAATTGGGTCCCTCCACTCAAAAGACAGTTTGATTTGATTTCTAAAAAAAAAATTTAATAAAATTATTAATGAAGTATATATTTAAATAATATTTCACTATTTCGAACAAAATATCCACTATACTATTTGAAAATATTTTATTTTAAAAGTCTACTTTTTAAAATTACGTCTTCACTCTTTATAAATCTTTCAACTTTATCTTCTAAATGTGATATAAATATATTAAATAATTAGACTTTTCAAATGTGAACTTTTTGAATGAAACGGAAAGAGTATATATATATATATATATATATTATTAAGTAAGCACTATGTTTGCTATTATTTAATTAACGAGTCACAAAATAATTAAATATAGGTACAATAATTAATAAAAAAACACAATAGGAAATAATTATAGTTATTAAAGTCATTTTTAGAAATAAATATATTTTAAAACAAATAAAAATAGTAAGTATTTTGATACCTATGGGTCAAATACCATTGCTAGACTTGTCCTTAGAGTTGTAAATGAGCCGAGCAGAAATTGAGCTCAAGTCGGCTCCTATAAACTTTAAAGGGATAATGACACTACTAGTCCCTTGACTATGGCTGATTCCACCATTAGTCCCTTAACAAATTTTTTTCATATTTTTGTCCCTTGACTATGAAAATTAGACACGGTTGATCCTTTTGGTGGATGCCGTTAATATTTTCCCGTTAAGTTTGTCATGTGCCTCTCACATGACTTTGGTTAAGGGTATTTAAGGAATTTCACTCTCTCCTACACGGCTACACCCTCCAATTATCATCCTCCCATGGCAATCTCAGCCGCAACTGCTACTACTTCTTCCTCAAAGCTCACATTTTCTCACTCCCCTTCTTCTTCCCACCAATCAAATATCTCAAGTCAATTCCCACTCTCAAATGTCAATGGTACAGACTTGTTTGGTATGCATTTTATTCTACGCCCAGAAGCTGCCGCCGCTCGATCCCCAGTTCAAGACAAGCGAAAATAAGATTCAGGGTTGTGTCTCTCAAGTCTGGGTTCGGGCTCACCTCGATTCTAACAAGAAAAATGTCATTTTTGAAGCCGATTCGACGCTCAGCTCACTAAAGGACTCGCCGCTTTGCTTGTTCAAGGTCTTTCCACGCCGGTTGAGGAAATTTGACGGGTTACTCCCGATTTTGTGGTGTGGGAGTAGCAGAGTTTGTTAGCTTTTAGAAATAATGGGTTCTTGAATATGTTGAATTTGATGAAGAGCAAGGCATTAATGAAGTTGTCTCTGGAAGTCGAAACGGATGAACTAGAAATTGAATCGGAAAAGACGCAATGATGCGAATTCAGTTCGGAAAATGATAATGCTATTGGGGATATTAAGGTTAGGTCAATTCTGAAGAAAAATTTGAGGAGGATGATCCTAAGTCAAATTTCGGGAAAGGGTTTACGGGGAGTAGAGGTGAGAGAATTAAGGAGGTTTTACGAGGAGCTTCTACTGTTGAATTGGAAGTCAAGATATATCTTATCAACACGCCGACATGCCGGGTTAGCGACAAAGAATGGGAAACACATTTTAATCAAGAAAATGACTTTAGCACCAAATTTACAAACTAGAATAAGAAATCGTGCTTTTCGAAGATCTGAAACGGTAGGTATGCCGTCACTACGCCCACGTTGGCTGTGGTGGGACTTGTTATTATGGAAGATGATGATGGAGTTTCGGCGGCGGCGGTGGTGGTTCTGTCTTTGAAGGTGGTAAGGCTTTGAAGTGGGGGAGAGAGAGAGAAAGAGAGAGTTTAGATTGAAGGTGGGGGGTAGGGGGGAGGAGAGAGAGAGAAAAAAAATTGTTTTAAGTATTAAAATTATCTTTGCATGTAAAATTTCTTAAATGCCCTTAATCAAAGTCACGTGTTGGGCACAAGACAAACTTAACGGAAAAATACTAACGACATCCAACAAAAGGACCAACTGTGTCTAATTTTCATAGTCAAGGGACAAAAATATGAAAAAAAATTGTTAAGGGACTAATGCTGGAATAGGCCATAGTCAAGGGACTTGTAGTGTCATTATCCCAAATTTAAATTGCTCAAACTCAATTTCAATCTCGTTTAAAAATCCATATGCTATGCTAAAGCTTGCTCTAACTCATGTTTCATTTGTTCGTGAATGAGCTTAGCTAGCTTATAATGAACATTGCAAATTATTAATAATGAAATTTGAACCATAGTAATTAAAGAAGTATGTTACCTCTATATCAATATAAATTTGTGTATTAATTTTGATATGTATACACACACACGCACACACACACACACACGCGCGCACACACACATACACACACACACACATATATATATATATATTTAATTTAGAAATAATAAAACGAGCTTTACACGAGCATGTTCACGAGCATTACCTTAATATTCAATGTAACGTCGTGAAGATACTAAAATATCCTGCCTCCACATGGTACAAGCGGGACATGTGGCCATGCTTAGCTGGAGCTCGGAAGACAGCTCATCTCGATCCCGAGCTTCGATTATAGCTCGGATCCCAGGTACGTATACCCGCCATCTTGCCTCGACCTCCCCAAGGATCCCGAGGTGGCTAGATGATGCCTTCCAGTCGAACCTGAGGGCCCGCGAAATCCTAGACCTGGGCTACAACACTAAGACCCCCGAGGTCTCCATCCCGGGAACTGAAGATAGTCAACAAAAGCTGCTGCAATTAAGGCCTACCTGCTATTACATCATTTCGGGGCCACAAACCAGCTTTTCATTGGTTGAAAGAGTGACTTGCTCTCTAAGTAAGGCTGCTTCTAGAAGATCTGCACATCTCCCAACAAAGTTCTATCTTCTACATCAATGCAGGTCACTTCTCCTTTAAAGCTCATCAATACAGATTGCGGCTGCCATAAATGAACATGTGACCACCTGTCCCAGGTTGACACCTGGCAGGCCCACCTATCCCAAACCACCATTCTTCCAGTATAAATACAAGGTGATTGCCTTCATTTATGACCTAAGTTCAAATTAAACACACACAACTACCAAGTCTCCAAAACATTCAATGCATTTACTCTCAAAAGAGCAGCTTGAATCCTCACCGGAGACCATAAACCTTACCATATACTAATTCTCTCACCGGAGGGCTTTAGCTGGACCAACGTCCAGCTCCCTAACGGTGCTTCCTTTCATCACAGGTATCTACCGGAGGACAAGTCCCACCAACACTTGTGCCTATTGAGAGCCGGGGCATCCTGCCAACAATCTAGCTGCATACGTGGACATCGACAGATCACCTGAGCACTTTTTGGCGTGATCAGTTTGGTTCTGTTGCTAGGACTACCGAAATTAGATACTTCCAGTTTGAACTTCGTGAAGATGATCATTTTGAAGGTGGGGGAGCGACGGAGATCGGTTCAGCATCAATCGTCCCCTTGGGCTCAATTGACTTGGTAGAGGGGAGAACAGCCTCTACTTCGGCAACTGCAATGTAGGACTGCCTTAAAGCATCTTTGCGGCCTTCGGCAGCCCGGTTTCTCCTTGAGAGGAAGGCGTTCGCAGCATTCACCATATCTGCATCAAAAGTAAAATAGTCAGGCGAATACCTGAGGGAAAAGTACTTCATAAAACTAGACTAAAAAGTATTTTATAAAAGTACAACCCTTTGGAGGAGATCGGTAGTTACTCTCATCCAGGCCGGCACACTCATCACACTGAATAGAAAACTTATTGCCTCGATGGCCGAGCCAGCCTAGAGCGGATCCCATGGGAGGCATCTCACACCTTGGCCTCACATCGTTGAACGCTCTCCTCGAGAGCCCGACCAGGTACAAAAAGCACTCATCTTCGATGATAGCCTTCCAATCATATAGGTGAACCTGCTCCCCGTTCAGCATCTAGGGGGCCTCAAGCACGTCCTTTGCCATAGCGTCGTA
Source organism: Platycodon grandiflorus (assembly GCA_016624345.1). Taxonomy (NCBI): domain Eukaryota; kingdom Viridiplantae; phylum Streptophyta; class Magnoliopsida; order Asterales; family Campanulaceae; genus Platycodon; species Platycodon grandiflorus. Next base: position 67,778,500 of record CM028362.1, read on the forward strand.
TTCCCTCAGACTCTTTAGACACTTGAGCCCGTGCGGCTTGCCTGAGGGAATCTGAAAATTCCACCCCTTGTCGCTTTCCAGTAGAATGACCTTATCAGCCCAGCCATCTACTTTCCCCGGAAATGGGGTGAATAGTTTAGTCCAATGGTTATGGGCTTTACATTGTAAACGATTGTTGGAAGGCCTAGCTTGAAAGTAGTAGCGAAACAAAGAGAGGGTCGGCTCGCATCCAAGCACCCGAGTGCAAGCTGTAAAGCATACCAAGGTCCTCACCAGCCCAAGAGAGAGGTCAAGGGGGAAGGAGGAGGTCTGCTCCATGAACTCACAGATAAAGGGATCCAAGGGCAGTCGAAGCCCGCCAGCGGTGAAAAAGCTGGTGTAGAACCCAACTTTCCCACGAAGGGTCTTCAAGTCAACCTAGTTCCGACAGACATCGGGGATAGAGCCCTGGAACCCGAGAGCTCGGTATAGAATATCCCATGTTTGGAGATCTGCTAGGGAAATCCTGTTGCGCCAGCTCAGCGATGCAGTTGCAACTTGCCCGCCGCTCGGGTCTACCACTCCCTAGCTACTCCTGTCGTCCCGGGTTGTAGCAGGGACACTTGAGGATTCTATCCTTCCTGAAGTTGATTCACCACTCATCCTTGCAGAGGATTCAGTTGGTTGAACTCGTGGCCTGTCAGTAGCAGCCCCCTCGCGAAGTCGTCGGGAGCGATCAAGCCGCAGATTCTGCAAATATGGGGTCATGACGAAATAGCGAGAGATCATGGCAGTAATGACTTGGGGTTTATCATCTAAAATTTTTATTTGAGCAGCGAATGGGAGTGGAGGAACCCAGTGGGGCTCATCGAAAATCACTCGATCTGAGAAGTCAACTCCCCATCGGCCCAGGATATCCCGAGCTTCACTCGGGACCACGATCTCCCAATGGTCCTCGGCTAATCTATATACATTTTTACCCATGAGCGAGCGGGCATATACAGACTGAGAAGGGGAATCTCCTAAATTTATAGGAGCTCGGGTTAATGATGGACTGACACCATCCAAGCTCGGGGAATATCCCGACAACGAGGACGAGTCCGATGATGAGCTACAATCAAGAACCCTAAAACTAACACTCCTCCTACCCGGAAACATATTGAAAAGACTCAAAAGGAAATCAAGTATACAGAAGGAGGTCAGAATACTTGGATCAGAGTAGAAGCTCGGAGGACGACGTACGGAGATCACCTGAAAGGCACGTGATATCGGAATTTAGCACCGAAATAAATGGAAAACGCCGGAGAAGAAATAGGAGTACAATATAGCCCAAACAGGGGTAGAAACGTCCTAAAAATGGTTAGAAGGAGAAAGGAGCTTCAAACGACACTAATCTACGGATTGGAAACGGCAAATGACGGCAAAAACGGAGGAAAAGCTCAAAGATCGTTCGGAGAAAAGGTTGCTGAAAATCGCAAGTCCCCGGAAAGGGTTTTGAGAAGTTTAGGGTTTTATGCAAAGTGAAGATCAACAGTGCTAAAACCCTACTTATACCCCTGAAGAATGACGCCGTTTTAAACTCGGATCCAAAGAATGACCCGAAACCACTTGGATAATCCGCGTGTTTTTTCTTTCAAATGGCGAAACGGCATCATTTGGGTCCAAAACGACGGTTGTAATTTCAAACTGAAAGGACATGCATTTAATGAACCGTCAAAATGTTTCACGCCAATGATTTGACATAGATTCCGAGAAGAGGTGTGTTGGTAAAGTTACTACCTACCACCCTAGCACAAGCGAGCTAATACTTCCCGACTTAAAGGATAAATCCTTACCTCGAGAAGTCGGGGGCTACTGAAGATACTAAAATATCCTGCCTCCACGTAGCACAAGCGAGACATGTGGCCATGCTTAGCTGAAGCTCGGAAGACAGCTCATCTCGATCTCGAGCTTCGATTATAGCTCGGATCCCGGGTACGTATACCTGCTATCTTGCCTCGACCTCCCCGAGGATCCCGAGGTGGCTAGAAGATGCCTTCCAGTCGAACTTGAGGGCAGGCGAAATCCTAGACCTGGGCTACAACACTAAGCCCCCCGAGGTCTCCATCCTAGGAACTGAAGATAGTCAACAAAAGCTGCCGCATTTAAGGCCTACCTGCTATTACATCATCCCGGGGCCACAACCAGCTTCTCATTGGTTGAAAGAGTGACTTGCTCTCTAAGTAAGACTGTTTCTAGAAGATCTGCACATCTCCCAGCGAAGTTCTATCTTTTACATCAATGCAGGTCACTTCTCCTTTAAAGCTCATCAATGTAGATTGCGGCTGCCATAAATGAACATGTGACCACCTGTCCCAGGTTGACACCTAGCAGGCCCACCTATCCCAAACCAACATTCTTCCAGTATAAATACAAGGTGATTGTCTTCATTTATGACCTAAGTTCAAATTAAACACAACTACCAAGTCTCCAAAGCATTCAATGCATTTACTTTCAAAAGAGCAGCCTGAATCCTCACTGGAGACCATAAACCTTACCATATACTAATTCTCTCACCGAAGGGCTTTAGCTGGACAAACGTCCAGCTCCCTAACGGTGCTTCCTTTCATCACAGGTATCTACCGGAGGACAAGTCCCACCAACACTTGTGCCTATTGAGAGTCGGGGCATCCTACCAACAATCTAGCTGCATACGTGGACATCGACAGATCACCTGAGCACTTTTTGGCATGATCACGTCATTTAGCAAAGGAGACATAAGTTTTTGCTCAAGCTTGGTTTAGCTCTAGTTGAATCGAGTCTGAGCCAAGCCTTAAGCGAACCAAGCACAAACTTGTTCATGAACAACTTGGTTCTTTTCCAGCATTTTTGTCGCCCTTTCTATCAGCTTCTATTAAGTTTTTCGCTAAATTGAAGGCACTCTTGTCATTTCATTTCCATAACAGATAAGCAGCAGCACGTATGTTAAACAGGCTCGTCCTAACGGGCTGCGTGTTGAACAGTCCAAATTTTTTTTTTTTTTGCCTCTAATATTACAGACCTAACCCTAACGGGCTTCGGACTAAACAGACCACTATCAGGCCACGACTAAAGATATAATATAACAATATTTTAAAATAGTAAATCGATAAATTGCCCATAAATTAGATAGCTTATTATTTTTTCATAAGAAATATAAATCAGATATATTTTTACATAGATGTGTTATAATTTTCAACTTATTTTTGTCAAAATAAATATTGTAATAGCTTTATTTAGCGATTCTTTACAAAAAATTTGTTTATATTTGAGTAGCTTGCGTCCCATTGTGGTGGAAAATTTTTTTTTTCCACAAGTACACAAAGAAGTCTTGTAGTGCAGAGGATGAATATGTTTGACTTTGGATTAGAAGGTTGATTTTATTCTCATAGTGGTTGTTTTACGTATGTCCTAAACTTTTTATAGTCTATTTAATATTACGCGGGCCAACCCTAACAGGCCGCGAGTTAAACTTTTTGGCCCTAATTTTAAACGGGCAAAAAATATTGAGCTCTAACCATATTTTTTTCCCGGTTTAAATGGGTCAGCCATACGAGTCGTAGCCCTTTTAACATCTCTAGTAACAACAACACCACCGCCGCCACTACCACCACCACCACCAACAACAACCAACTTAACACGCCTCTCTCCCACCTGAACGACATCGTCACATGACTCTATTGTTAAGTTGCCCTTGGTCCGAGCTTGTCTTGATCGACCTGGTGCCTTCTCTAAACTTGAATTGATCTCTGACACAACCCTATGCGTTCACAAAAAAAAAACTCGTCACACCCAGGGGCGGCTCTAACTCTAAGGCAATTGAGGTAATCGTCTGAGGCCCTCCTTAATTTTAGGCCTCAATTTATTGTTATATATACAAAGAGATAATTGAGGATTATATATATAATAACTATATATCTTTTTGGATAATCACATATTCACTCCACTTTATTAGGTTTTGACAAAAATAAACCATTATTTTCCTTTATTAAGCTATAGCAACGAATAAAAAATGAAAAGCTTCCATCGTTTGAGAATTAGGAAGAATTTTTTTTTCCAAATCAACCAAACGTTCCAACTTCCAAATAATATCGACTTTCGATTTTTGACAATACTTATAACGGTTGTTTCGGCCAAAAGAAGTTTTAAAAAAAATCAAAATTAATAAAATTATATCTAAGATTGTGTCACAAGAAAAATTAAGTGGATTAACAATGCTATCAATTAAAAAAGGAATAGTAGAAAAATTAATAATAACTTTGCATCTTAAAAGGCTAGAAGAGTGCATTTTAATTAAATAAAAGGTTAAATAGTTATAAAGCAAATTGAATTAGATCTTAATTTTATTTTTCATGCTCTCATGCTTAACACCCCAATTTAGATAGAGCCGCCCCTCGTCACACCTCCACATCAACTAGCTCTCCTTAATCTTCACCACCCACATCCTATTGCAGGTCCACAAGAATTCAACGCTCGTTTGAGATCACAAATTCACAATGTTGTCATTAACAGCATTAGTTTTGATAGTAATTTGAATTCTAGTTAAAAAAAAACAATGAATAGTGTAGTGTAGGAGTAGATAGAGATCATCGCCCTCGTAAAAGTAATTGGGGATTTTGGCTCTTTTTTTATCCTTTCATTTGTCTGATTCCATCATTCCCATTATGTTGTGATAGAATCATTGGGTGGTTATAAGTGTTGCAACAAATAGACTTGGTTAGTTGCTTTAATGGCTTGTTATTGTACTTATTGGGTGACTCTGTTGTAGAGTTAAAATTTACAAAATGTAAAGTCTCAGATTTAATCTCTTCTCATGTCTGACATAAAAAAAAAAAGGGGTGGTTGTTAAGATTTATCTTGACTTCTCTTTAATTGATTGAAAAAAGAAATTAAAAATTCAGTATCTCAACTTTCTAGGGGACATTTTCATATTTATGGGAGTTAAAATTAGATTTACTTGTCTAAGACTCTAGCTTAGTACTAGTTTGTGATGATCAAAGTCATTCCGTATGTGTCCAAATGTTGCGCCAACCATGGTAAGGATGGATAGAACCAAGAGAGACAGATGTAAAGAGTTAAAAAAAAAAAAAAAAAAAAATCATTATCATTAATTAGGGCTAAATAATTTTTAAAAATGAGGGTATAATAGTCTTTTGCTTGAAGTGTTTGATTTTAGGTGAGAGTAATCATGTAAGCTGCTATAAGAAAGATATTCCTATATTTACAGTGTTAATTAATTGTAAGGTACGGTAGCCTAGTGTGTCAAATTGGTCAAGCCACTTTCTTTTGATAAACATACTACTTCCTCCGCTGCAAAATTATTATTTTATTTAATTTAGTACACAAATAAAAATAATAATAAATGACTTATTTTTTTGGACGGATGAAAAAAAAAATAAGATAATAATTTAGGGTAGGAGAAAAGTAATTTATAGTCTGTGATAAAAAAATTTAATAATTGTACTTGAAAATTTTTAAACAAACGGAATATTATTTAATATTCCATTTAATAATTGTCAAATTTTGATAAACGAAATATTATTTTGATAAACGGAATATTATTTAATATTCCGTTTAAACAAACGGAATATTATTTTGATAAACGGAATATTATTTAATAATTGTCAAATTTTTTCATCTAAGCAGTATTTGACACATTCACCCTTCCGTGTACAAAGACAGGGCGCCGGTAATTAAAAAACAAGTTATGCTAGAATCACCAAGTAGTAAGTACTCCCTCCATTTAAAAAAAAAAAAAGAGTAATGTTATGATAACTAAGTATTAAATTTTTTTGCACCAAATGATGTGTCAGCTGATGTGATACATTAATTATGATTTTTAATTTTGTTTTTTGTACCACATCAGCTGCCACATCATTTGATACAAAAAATTTGATAATCTTTAGGTACTCATAGCATTACTTAAAAAAAAATTCTAACATTCCACCAAAAAGTCCACATTTGAAAAGTCTAATTATTAAAGAATATATTAGTGTTATTGGACTTAATCATAATTACAAAATACCTAAGCACAACCAAGATGATTACAACACAAGTGGAAGGTAAAGATGAAAAATTATGAAAATTATAAGCATAATGTTTTGAAAGTAGACTTTTTAAATAAAACATCCTAAAATAATATAATAGACTCTTTGTCAAGAACAGATGAAGTATCATCTTTCTTTATTAAGGACGTTTCGAAAAAAAAAATTACTTTCTAATTTATTTTCTTGTTTAAATGCTAATTTTATCATTTTATTTTTAATTTAATTCATAATTTAATTAATGCCTCCTATTTGCACATGGGCTCTTTTACCAAACACAATCATTTTTATATTTTCAAGGACAACGAATAAAAAGTTAAAAAAAATGTTACTCGTTTCCTTAATTATTATTTTATTTGATCAGATTAAAAAAATAATTAAATTAATTATTAATATTTATATAATATATAAATTTTTTTAATACTCATATCTATGTGGTTTATAATTAAAGTAGAGAAAAAAGTAAAAATAAAATAATAAAACTAATATCCTAAAAAAAGTTTTTTAAGCAAAATAATTATTTTAAAATGAACAAAAAAAGAAAAAAAGACAATAATTTAAGCACGGAGGGAGTAGTATTTACTATTCCCACCCATTTGGGTGTAGGAGATCACACTCTCTCTTTATTTGCACATGGGCTCTTTTGCCAAACACAATCATCTTCATCTGTATATTTACAAGGACAAAAGGACAATGAATAAAAGTAAATAATTGCTACTCCCTCCATCTCTAAATTATAATTTTGTATGTTTTGGGTATATGCACTAAAAAAAATAATTAATTTAATAATTAATACTCCCTTCATTTTGAATAAATATTTCTTGTTGATAAAATGTATGAATTAAGAAACATAATTAATAATATGCTATAAAATATATTATAACGATAATACCTATGAACCTTAATGGAGTTCAATTATTTTAAATAATTGGATATCTTTAAGATATGTTATATTAAATAAATTTTAAGGGTACATTAGGAAGAATGATAGAGAATAAGTAGATTAAAAGTCTTTAGAAATATTAGTTAGAATATCTCAAAATAAAAAATAGGAACATTTATCTGAGATGGATGGAGTATTAGTATAGTATGTAGTGTCCTTTAATACTCATGTGTATGTGATTCATAAATAAAATACGGAAAAAAATAAAGGTAAAATGGTAAAAATAATATACTAAAAAAAATTTCAAACAAAATAATTATTTTGGAACGGGCAAAAAATGAAAGCAAGACAATTGTCTATTTACTTTTTCCACCCATTTGGGTGTAGGAGATCACTCGCTCTCTCTCTAACAAAAATACTTGAAATTCCTTCCACCACATGTTTGCCTTTTTAAATAATAAGTTAGCATTTTTAAATAATAAGTTAGTATTTTTTATTTTTTGTATCATATCTTATTACAAATACAATAGAATCAATAAGTTTTCAGTAATCTGTGTATTGAGTCAAATACAATTTTTTAAACGAAAGAAGTACAATATTTTGTATATAAGATAATGTGATATTTTATGTGTATTTTAGTACACTACTACGCGATAACAAGTGAAGTCGATAAGATGATAATAGGATACCATATTATTTGTTCATACAAATTTAAAACTTCCTCAATAAAAAAAAAAGTACTTCTTTTCTTTGTTTTCTCTCCAAAAATAATGGTGTTTTTAAAATAGTAATAACTTATTGTAAAAAGTACAAGGAAATAAAGTTACAATCTTAAAAAAAAATTAACTTATCAAATTAATAAAATTATATTTTCGGGATGGCGAAGTATTAATTAGCTGCCTCTGGCATTTTTTTAATGAGCAATGATTAACAAATTTTATACGTAAAACAATCTGATATCCTATGTGTCATCATATTAGTTTTATTACTATATTAAATATAAAACCAATAAACTAAAAAAAAGATAATAAGTATAATGTTACTTTATTTGTAAAATGTAGCACTCATTTTGTGATTCTAGTACACTCCGTTCTTAAATAATTATCTTATTTAACGGAGTATATAAATTAAAAAAAATTAATTGACTTTATTATACTCCCTCCGTTTTATGACTAAAAATTCACTATATTATTTTGGTATATTTTATTTACATAATTCATTTTCAAAAAATAATGCAAATAATTTTTATAATCTTTTATCTTTATCCTCCATTTGTATTGCAATCATTTTTGTTGTATTAAAATATTTTTATAATTATGACCAACTCTAATGACACTAATATATTTTTTAATAATTAAAATTTTTAAACGTGAACTCTTTGGATAGAACGGAGAAAGTAAATATTGGTATAATATAAAATTTTCCTAAATAACATGTGCATGCAGGACTATCATTAAAGTATGAATAAAAAGTTAAGGTGAATTATAAAATTGGTTTCCAAAAAATGAAAGCTTAGAGTCAAGATAATTTATTTAGAACTGATAAAAAGGGAAAACAAAATAATTACTTAAAAAATAGAGGAAGTACTATTTTTTTTATTAAAGAAAGAACAGGTGTAGTAGATACGATCTCATCCAGTTTTGGGTTTGGCGTGAAACATTTGGTTTTGGGACCATGACCATGATGGGGGGACATGAACAGGCGTGAGGTAGCGGGTCCCACCCGCTGCAACTATACTATACGATTGTACGTTCCCGACAAGTATGGATATAGGTGTCGCCGACTTAGGGGATGGCTGTACGTGCTCACAGATCCGTTGAAACCGTCCGTAGTCTGTAGACACATCATCATGTATATCAATACATCTGTATTGATCCGTAAAATAGTGATGCATTTGCACGTGACCCCTCAACTACCCCGTCTGCGGACTAGAATATAACTAGCTGAAATTGTACATAAATAAACCGCGCCCCCACAGTTTGATCAATTCGCTCTATGGAAGTCAAAATATGTGAGGAATTCCTTCTTATCTTTTATGCAAATGGTAGGTTTGATTTTATAATTTTGAAGACTTTAATTTTTTGTAACAATTGGAGATAAAGTAAGAAAAATTATAAAAGAAAGCTAGTGAAAAAAAAAAGAAAATAGCCAAAGTTAAAAAATTAAAGTTACTTACGTGATGAAAAACAAACACAAGATAAACAAGATAATTATTTTGGGACGGACGAAAAAGGAAAGGAAGACAATAATTTAGGGACGGAGGGAGTATTTTATATAAGTGTCAAATATGTAATTAGTTAAAATGTGATATTACATGTTAAGTAATATAATATCTAACTAATACTCCCTCCATTCCACCTAAAGAGTTCATGTTTGAAAATTCTAATTATTAAAGGATACATTAGTGTCATTGAAGTTGGTTATAATTACAAAAGTACTTAATTACAACTAAGATGATTATAACCCAAGTGGAGAGTAAAAATAAAAGATTATGAATATTGTAAGCATAACTTTTTCAAAGTGAACTTTTTAAGTAAATCATCTCAAAATAATATAGTGGATTATTTGTCAGTAACCAAGGGAGTATTAAGATAGTGTGTCTTGTACAAAAAAAAAATGTCTTTATAAGAATGGGATTCATTAATAAATGTCTATGTCAAATTAATGATAAAATAATAAAATAATTTACATTTAAAACATAGAAAAGATATTAAAAAAAAAAAGTAAATATTTAACTAATCTAAAACGCCATAAAAAGAAGAGTGAGACTCTCTCTCCAAACGAAAGGGGTATACTACAAATGCGTTATTGGCGCTATAGGCGCTTTTAGGACGTATATTAACTTTTGCTTTCATTTTTTTTTTTTTTAACATTTTTAAATTTGCTTGTAATCTATAATACAATAGAGCTCAATTTGTACATTGACTCAAGATAACTATTAGCTCAGATTTACCTATTTACTAAAATCCTACAGCCATGATCTTTTTGAACTTTCAAGCATGTGAAGGGCATGTTGCAACTCCTTCCTCCACCTCTCTCCCGTCTACCTCTCCCACGACCATTTTCCTCCCCGCATCCATCCTTAAGTATGCCCACGCCCTCCTTACACCCCTTTCTCCCTCTTTGCAACCCCTTTCTCTCTCCTCCATTCATGGCCGTCACCACCTGCTACCGTCACTTTCTCCCTTCTTGATTCCTTTCTCTCTCTCCGACCCTCTCTTTCTCCAGCGTCACCTTCCCTCAATCGCACCCAATTCATTGCATCGGCAACCTCATACATGATATACTCCTGTGGGAATTGTTGCTTTGGTTGAGAGTGGAGGCGGAAGAACTATTTGGTCAGAAAAAGCATCGTTTAGATACGCCTAGGGTTTTAGTAAAAGACGGATTCTCCTCGCTTTCCTCAATTCCGATTCTCTCCTTCTCTCTGTCAATCCATATTGATAATTCGTCTAATCGCATCCTCTCTGGCAGAGCCGCAGTCGTATCCTTTAATTGAGTATAGAATGATGGTGGTGTGGTCTAACCTGCAAAATTTCTAGCCACTACCTCCATAGGAAGCTTTGGGAAGCACAGCTCAAGACACGAGTTCAGACTTAGGAATCCAAGGATTGGGTTAAAGTTCATTGCATATTAAGTGTTTGAATATATGTCTTAAGTTGCTTGGGGAATAACTTCTTCGTTACAGAATGAGTGATTCTTTTCATGACTACATTGATTTGATGCATTTTGAGTAAGCTTCAGGACTTAGGAATCCAAGGATTGGGTTAAAGTTCATTGCATATTAAGTGTTTGAATATATGTCTGAATGACCTCCAATCATTTTAGCGTAATTTGGTTTGTCTTTTGAGTATATCATGTTAATTTTTAAGTATATCATGTTAATTTTCAAGTATATCATGTTAGAAAACTGGAAGACATGTTAGTTTATGCTGTGCATTTTCAGTCTATTTTCAAACATTAAAAAAAATATTGAGTACTATTTGAAGAGTTTATTAAAGAATATGAGTTTGATTCTCAGTTTCCTAACACCTTAATATTTTTCATCTGTTCTAATTCTCAGGTTTTTTGTGGTTTCAAAGTCCACGACATAACTCCCAATCACAACACGCCCGAGTCGATTTCCTTCGCAAAGTTAGTCCTCTCTCTCTCTCTCTCTCTCCTCTTTGTATGATTCAGCTTTTGTTTTGAATTTGTTGTATTCCCAATAATTAGAACATAAGTTTGTTTGGTTGGAGGAGAGTCAATTATAAGCTATTAGAAGGCTTTAAAAATCAAATATATATCTTTTACCTCTCATTAATAAGCATTTTTTTGGGTTGGGGGAGGGTTTGGCCCTAAATCTTGTACCCTCTCACTAATATATATATATATATATATATATATATATTGGTTGGGGGATGGGGGTTAGGGGTGTGTTAATGAAAATTGAAAATTAAAATTTTAGTGGAAGTTATTAGAAGGCCTTAAAAATCAAATAAATATCTTTTACCTCTCATTAATAAGCATTTTTTTTTGGGTTGGGGGGGGGGTGTTTGGCCCTAAATCTTTTACCCTCTCATTAATGAATTTTTTTCTTGGGGGTTGCTAGGGGTGTGTTAATCTGATTGTACATATACTGATATACTTAAGCAATTATTCAGAAATGAAAATGCTAAAAACATTGACTTTCTTTTTCTAAATAGGCCTTCTAGGTAGAGCTGTCAAAATGGTTTTAGTCCGTTGGGCGAACCCGGACCACCACACAAAATAGGCGGTTGTTGGGTTGGCAAAATATGAGACCATTTATAAATGGGTCAAATGGGCTGAGCCCACGCGGGTTGCGGGCCAAGGCGGTGCGGTCCGGGTTGGGCGGGTTAGCCCGCCAATCTAAGGAGGAAGGGTAAAAATGGAAATTTCAAAATAATAAAAAACCTAGACAGGACTCACATCCTGTGAGCATAAGAAGCCAATTCCTTTTTTTCCTTAATACTAATCCATTGCAAATTTAACAGCAGCTGCCATTTTTATTAGGAAAAACTTTCATTAATTTAATGTTCTCCTCTGTATATTGTATTAATTTAAAATTTTATTTGAGAAGACTTTTATTAATTTTTGGGCTTTATATATAATATTTATATCAAAATGTCAAATTTTTAGCTTAATAATAATTATATTAAATTTTAAATTAATGTATTATTTTTTGATGGCTTGGCCCGTTTAACCCACAACCCGCGACGGTTTGGGTTGACACATTTTAGACCCGTTTCCTTAACGGGCTAGCCCGCACCGCACCGCTAAATAGCGAGTTTATAAAACCCGTGGGCTGGCCCGCACCACCAGCCCGCTTTAACAACTCCACTTCTGGAGATATATATTTGGTTGGGGTGCCTATATCTTTTACCCTTTCACTAATATAAATTTTTTTTTTTGTGGGGTGCCTATAAATTTCATAATTTTTTAACTTTACTCTCCACTTAATTTTGGTTGTGATAGAGATATATATTTGGTTAGGTGGGTGGGTGGGTGGATGGGGGAGGGGGCCTGGCCATATAACTCAAATTTTATAATTACATAGTTTTTATCTAATACATGATTTTGAATAGGTCCCCGCAACTCCGTTTGACACTCCACCCGTAACTCCACATCTCACTACACCTGCAACTCCAACTACACATATGATTATTATATTGAATAATGATATTTAAGAGGATCCGAGTTTTGTAGAAGAAGCGGTAAGTTTTTTTGATATTTAAATTAATCAACTCCTATGCATTAAATATTATTTAGAAATGAATGTGTCTGATATCTTCTTTGTCTCACGTATAGGTGGAAGTAATTAAAAAATGTATTGCATCTCACGTTGCTGAAATAGACATTATTGTGAAGCAAGAGCCTCCAAGAAAAGATTAAGTTTTTATTATTCAGAAAATAATAAAATATTATTTCTTTTATTTTTTTATTATAATATTTTATTATTAGTTTTGTTATAAAATAAATAATTTATAATTATTATTTTTGAGTCATTTAGTCTTTCTCATCCATTACGAATATACTATAATCTGATCTCCTACTATTCCGGTACAACGTCCAATAGACAAGGCCACAAAATCTATTTAAGCATTAAAGACAATCTTTTTGTTCCGCATAATAGAAAATCCAGTACAGCACCGCAGAGAATTCTAGCCTAACACCTACAGGTAGTCCAGGCCGTCCGATTAAGGAATTATGTGATTAAATAAATCCAAACCGTCCAAGAAAAAGATCAAGTATTATCAACCAACTAGGCCAAGTATATACCTACCGCACGAGAAAATATTCAATATTTTTTTAGTACGTGGTATATCATGATAAATAGTACTCTCTCCGTCTCTTAATTATTGTTTTATTTGATCTGATACACAAATTAAAAAAAATAATTAATATAATTATTAATATTAGTATATTATATAATTTTCTTTAATATTTATATGTATTGATCCATAATTAAAATATGGTAAAATAGTAAAAGTAATATCCTAAAAGAGAAAATTTTTAAACAAGACAATTATTCTATGATGGACAAAAAAAAAAGAAGATAATAATTTAAGATCGGAGGGAGTATATAGTTGCACATTATTGTGTTAAAATATTATAAATAGGATCTCACACTTTAAATTATTTTAATACAATAATGTAACACTATTAGTCTAGTACTCATAATATTCTTTACAAGAATAATGATTAAAAAAATGAAAAATGCTAACATATTCTCTATATTTCAAAATAAATGTTGTTTTAACTATATTTTTTGTTTTAAAATGATTATCGTTTTAAGTTTGTAATGCATATTTTGTCCAATTTACTTTTCTCTTCTCCCAAGTCTCAACGATTAATCACTCCTCATTAAATAATTTATCTTTTTCAATAGTTATGTCCTCCTAAATTTATCTTTTTAACTAGTTCTAGCACAAAAACTAAGAATATTTAATAAAAATATATTTATCAATTTATAAATTTTTTAATATGTTTGCACAACTTTAAAATGACACTCATTTTGAAGTGGATGGAGTACTTTTTAAAGTTTTCCCATGAGGTGCGCTCATCCGTGTGACGCAAAGAGATCAAATTATTTTTGTTAAGAGTGAGAAAGAGAGAGAAAAAAGTGATCTCTTTGCACAACATGGATGAACTTTAAAAATAAGTTACTATTTTTCATTTTATACTCCCTCCGTTCTATTAAAAAATTTACATTTGAAAAATCTACTAATTAAGAGATATATAAGTCGTTGATTATAATTACAAAAATAATTAAGCACATCAAAGATGCTTACAATACAAATAGAGAATAAAGATATAAGGTTATGAAAATTATAAGTATAATTTTTTTAAAATAAACTATTTAAGTAAAATATCTTAAAATATTATAATGGACTCTTTGCCTGCCAGACCGAAGAGAGTATATTATTATATTTTATATAAATAAAATAAATAATTTTTCAAGACCACTAAATATTTTTTTTCAAACGCACCATCCAGTCGTCCTTCCATTATTAAAACCAACGGCCACCAATAGACCTTTGCCGATCTCAACATAGAAAAGGGAAGATTCAAGAAAACCCAACGAGAAAAAAGCAAAGGCAAAGGCCGTGATTGACTATGTTCGTGGACCCCACAGCCGATCTGACCGGACTTCAAACACGAATTCAAACCAGTTTAATTCTTAATTAAACAGGAAAACTCAACGGACACGTTCAGGAAAAAATAAAAAAAGAAAGAAAAAAAGAAAAAGTAAAAGTTGTGCAAACGTCCGTGATGGCCGAAGTATCGGCACCCCACGCGCCCCTGCGTCCCCATCACATTTCACCCCCATCCCCACTCATTCAATTTCTCTCTCTCCACATCTTCTCCCTGTCTCTCTCTAACTCTCTCCTCTCTCTAACCTGTCCACTATATAAACTTCGCGTCGCTCATCCACTTTCACCACAACATTACAGCATTCTCCGTATATTGTCTTTGTTCTTAACTCAAAAACTCAAGCATTTGGCTTTGATTTACTTCGCTTTGTTTATTCTCTCTCTAAATTTAGAAATGGAATCGTTGAGCAGCAGGAAGCGAGTCCGTGATGACTCGGACGAGTTGGAGTTTGACCTGCCCGAGGTGAAGAGACTTAGAGACGACTTACTTGGTATCTTTGATGATTCGGATGTTTGCACGGCGAGTCAGGACCTTGACTCGTTCATGAAAAGCTTCGAAGATGAGATCTCAGCGAAATCTTCGCCGGCGGTGTCGGTCGTCGATTTGACTTCTGAGTCCGGCGACTCGCAGCCTGAGCTCGGTTACCTTTTCGGAGCCTCCGATGATGAACTAGGCCTGCCGCCATCAGCAGCATCTCCAACTCAGTTAGAACAAACCGTTGAATCTGATGTCTTGCGAGTTGTGCCCGAGTCAACCGAACTCAGCAGTGAGTTTTGGGGATTAGGTGATCATATCTCGACTTATGACTCGTTTGAGTTCGGATATGAGTTCGCCGACGTTTGCAACCAAGGCGAGTACGTGGCGTTGGAAGATGGATTGTTTGATTATACGGATCTAGGTTTCGGGTCGACTGATTTTTCATGGAGGTCCGAAACTTTACCAGCGCAGTAGCACGGAGTTTCCATTTTCCGGTTCAACTCGATGGAATATTGTAAAGTTTTTCATTTTTTATTTAAGAAAAATATACACGGCAAAAATATACGTAGATTAAACATTAATCGTCAACCTTGAGAAGATCTGGTTTTGTTACTGAAAAAAGTTGGTACAGCTGTGATTTGCGATTAATCTCCTTGCATGAAAAATGTTATATATACATTTTAACTATGAAATGGATATTAAGTTAATTAAAACGGATAAAATTGCATTTCTTGTCACTAATCTTCTTACATTTATCTAATTAACTCGTAAAAGTGTTTATTAATAAGAGCCCGTTTGTTCGTTCGTTTTGATTAAAATGCAGGGTTAAAATGTAGCTTATTTTTTAACTTAGCGTTTCATGCGTTATAAAAAACAGCGTTTTTAAAATACAGTTGCGTTTTAAAACGCTGAAATTTTAGTTTTTTTCTAAAATGTAGATTTTAAAATGTTGGAAATAAAAAGTTGTGTTTTGACATAATATTTTAAATGTATTTATAAAGAAAAAATTGTGTTTTAAATAATCTATATTTTAAAAATATTGCGTTTTTAAAACACTGTATTTTTAAAACGCTACACTAAATGAGCTCTAAGTCGAATAAAGCACAGTTGTTCTTTTTCTTTTCCTTTTCAATGATTCCCACCCTCTTTTTTGCGTCGGTGTTTGGCTGTTAAGGTAAAAAGTTTATTTTTGATATTTTTAAAATTTATTTAAAGTTTAATTAATAATTAATATAAATTTAATAATTTTTACAACGTTATAAAAATTAAAATTTATAATATTATTACGAAAGTTTTTTTAAAAAAATTATATTTTTTAAAATATAAGTAAAATATATAAAATTTTAATTTAATTTAATTACATATTAATTTTTAAAAAAAATTAAATTCTTTACTTTAAACGATGAAAGTATTTTTGTTATAATTAAATCTAGAATAATTTTAAAATTTTATTTTATAATTGTTGACGGTAAATCAAGAAAAAGAGAGAAGGAGATAATTTGGCGGAACTAAGATGGAGAATTTATACTTCGGAGTTCTCTAAATTTCGTATAGACGTATAGACCCTACAAAATTTTGAGTGCAGTTCATAATTGAAAATCACAAAGCCTATAAGAAGAAAGAGAATTAAAAATCGGAGTACTCTAAATTTTAGAAGGGGAATGAAATTCTATTCGTTTCATATAAAAATCAATTTTTTACTTTGAAAATTTTATTTAAAGAGTTTATACTTAGAAATTATGTCTATAATTTTCGTAATCTTTTAACTTTAATCTCTATACATGCGATAAATATCTGTATTATATTTAAATATTTTTATAATTATAATTAATTTTAATTATTTATATATTTTAATAATTAGACTTTTCAATCGTTGACATGAAACAAATAGAATATAAAAGATTCAATAAAACTTGACGGATTAATTTAATTCGGATCAATGAAAGGTATTTTCGTAATATCAAAAGTGTTTTATTTAAAGTACTTTTATTGATTTCCCATAAATAATGGAGTAAATGAATAAATAAAGGGTGAACATATTATTTTTCAATAAATTTAGAGAGTAACAAATGCTTTAATTCAGATTAAATTAATTCATTTAGCATCACTGTAAAAGATTATGGGTGTAATTTGAAAATCACAAATCCTACAAGTATCGTAACTTGTGCGTGAAAGAAAGAAAATCACGCATTTCAATGGTCACATAGTAAATCTTTGGCTCTAAAGCCTACGAGTATGGTAAGTTGTACGTGGAATAAGAAAATCATAATTGTCACATAAATCTTTCGTCGGTTTGCTTTATGTTGGTTTTATAATTGGATTTTGGTAACAGATCCTGTTAGTATTTTGTGCTCTAATGATATACTAGGTTAGTCCCGATGTACGGTATTCTTGTACCCGTCTAATTTGTAAAATCATATCCTAAATTTGTAATACATATTAATAAAAATTAATATTTTTGTAATTTTTATTTTGGTTAATTACAATCATTGTATTTAAAGTAAACATAGATTTCTAAAATATATTAGTAATTAAGAATAAAATAAATGTAATATAAATAGAAATTTTTTTTTATGGATAATGACACTACAAGTCCCTTGACTATGGCTGATTCCACCATTAGTCGCTTAACAAAATTTTTTCATATTTTTGTCCATTGACTATGAAAATTAGACACGGTTGGTCCTTTTGGTGGATGCCGTTAGTATTTTTCCGTTAAGTCCGTCATGTGCCCATCATGTGCCTTTAGTTAAGGGCATTTTGGAATTTCACGTGCCTTTGCTTTGTGTATTATTCAAATACTGGATATCCATTTTTTAAAAAGTTTTAAAGATATTTTAAAAATTACAAAAAAAAAAATAATTTATTCTTTTCTCTCCCCCCAACATCTTCATCCCCTCTGTTACTACCTCTGCCCTCTCCTCTGCCTTCTCCCACCAATCCAAAACAAAAAAATGCAATACCAAAAATTCTACGCGAGAAAACCCCCACAAATATGCAACTTCAGATTACAATTGAGGATTGCCATAGGAAAAACCAGTCAGTAACACCTTAATGAAGACACTAAAGTGCAAGAGAATTGTACAAGCCTACCAATGCAGCAATCTGGACTCCACAAGCTTGAGGTATAAATCAACATACAACTGCTCTACTCGAGTCCTCGCACCAATCATAGTAAGACAGGACAAACCATGATTTCGCAGACTTCAGCAAAGACTGAATCCCTAATTTTCTTGTAGCTGGAAACTCTATGTTGATACTGCCAAACTAACACAAAGTGCTATAATGACTTCGAGATAGCTGTCTTGAAATTCCATCACTCCACAACACGATACCAAAGTCACCAAGGCCACTAACATAAAAGAAGAAGATGATCACATTCCTCTACCTCCGCAAAGTATCAAATTGACCTCTTTTATTTGCTATTCTCTTCTTTGTGATCTGTTTCTTTCAATCCTCTTTCCAGTGCTCTGAAATCAATGTCCTCCCCCCATAAGCTTAGTATGAAGGCTTGCTCAATATTCCAACCCTTCTTGGCTCAACCTGAACCAGCTACAAGGGTTAACCCGCAAGAACATAAACATAGATAATTTCTAGAAGCATAATCCATAAAACATCGTGGTTTCTTATCTGGGGTAATTTCCACAACCCTGTTTAAAATCTTGGGAGAAAAATTGCAAAAATTCCCACACAAGTATATGAAATCAAACACCAAAATAGAAACCCATCAAGAAAATGGTGTAGACAGAGAAAGTGTTAAGAATTTTCAAATGGGTATGTCAAAAAAGCTAAAAAAAATTCACATGGACATCAAGATCAAGAGAAGGGAGGGGAGGGCGGTCACCGTCCCTCAGATCCACCATCTCTGCCATAACCGTATATCTCACCTCCACCATTTACAGTGGACGCCTTCTTTTCGAATTCCAGTTGACTACTTGATCAAACCCCGACCTGAAAAACTCATCGATTTCTTCTCGGGACACGATCTCGTAAAACTGGAATTCGCAGCTGAGTTTTCTCTTGCAGGAACACACCGGTTCGAATCGTTGCCTTTAGGCACCGGTGGACAGCTGAATACTGTCGAAATTCTGTGTTCCGCTGAGGTTGGGGTTGAGCATTCGTCCTCGCCGGTGAAGTCGTTGTCGTGGTTGAGTACTGTAGAGGGGGTTTCTAGCTGAATTGCGGCGTCAGAGGATTGTTTGAGAGGGGTGGTTTTGATGGCGGGTAACCAGATTTGGACCAAGTCTTGGCGTAACGAAAGAAGAAGAAAGAGGAGTAGAAAATATCTTTGCACATAAAATTCTAAAAATGCGCTTAACCAAAGGCACGTGATGGGCACATGACGAACTTAACGGAAAAATATTAATGGCATCCACCAAAAGGAGCAACCGTGTCTAATTTTCATAGTCAAGGGACAAAAATATGAAAAAAATTTTGTTAAGGGACTAATGGTGGAATCAGCCATAGTCAAGGGACTTGTAGTGTCATTATCCCTTTTTTAAAAAAAGTTAGGAGGAGATTGTCACATTGACATCACCAAGAAATGTTTTTGTCAAGGTAGAAGAAAGATAGTGTAAAGATAGAGGGTTTTGAGAAATTAGAGAGAGAAAGATAGAGGAGAGAGGATTAGGCGGGAAACGTTTTAACACAAAGCTACCATACGGCGATTTGACTTTTCTTTTAGGAGTCGTTTGGTAGCAATGATTAAGGCCGGATAGGATTAATAAGCAGAATTGTTAATGTTTGGTACGCAATAGGCGGTCGGGATTAATAGCACGAGCTATCTGGATAATGTCATTATCCCCTTGTTAATAATACCAAGGGAGAGGGTGATATTAATAGCGCCCTCACTAAAAAAAAAACATGTGACTAACATTTTTAATATCAAAACTACATGTGACTAATATTTTTAATCTCAAAACTATCTCCGATATATAAGTGAGGATTAATAGCGATGACGCTAATAGTACCGGGATAATAATAATATTTATCCGTACCTACCTAACAAACAAGCCCTTAGTAGTTATGTATAGATACTCCCTCCGTTTTAAAATAAGTGTCGTTTTAGAGTTGTGCACACATATTAAGAAATTTTGTAAATTAACAAATATACTCCTATTAAATATCCTTGATTTGTGTGTTAGGAGTAGTTGAAAAATAAATTAGGAGGAGATAACTATTGTAATTAGATAGGAAATTTAATGATGAGATGATTAATTGTTTGGTTTTGGGTGAAAAGAAGGGTAAATTAGGCAAAAACATGTATTACAAACCTAAAACTATACTTATATTTTGAAACAGATGGAGTACTACTTTCGTCCTATAATAATTATCGTTTAAACAATTTGCATACAGATTAAAAAGCTTACATAAAGTTTGATCTATCATTATTTAAGTTCATTTATTGTAGATAAGTTACATGAGTATTTTTTTTTTCTTTCCTCTTAACAACTCTCTTTAATGATGGTAGTAAATAAGGGCGGTTTTTGTAGAATATGAGCAAATATTTTTTAAAATCTTATAACGATAATTATTTTGGGATAAAATAATTTATTAAAACGACAATTATTTTGGAACTGAGGTAGTATGAACAAGTAATATTAATTAAGTTATTAAAAATTTGTGAAAGTAATCATTAATTAGAGAATATGCTAATACATATTTGAAAAAATTGGCGAAAGTAAACATGAACTTGTGTGTGTAATCAATGAAATTTTCAATAATTAAGTTGTGAAAGCTATCATTGAATATAAATTACTAGATTAAGGATAAGTAGATCGAATGTTTGTTTTTATTTTGAATGCTTTCACTCTTGATTTTGTTCGGAGCTTTTAATGTCTGGGTTAGCTTCTTCAATGCTTCAAAAGAAATCTATTTTATATAATGACTTGTTGTAGTCATTGGAGAAGGTGAAGTCTTCAATTTAAATTTATATATGGTACATTAAATACAAAATAGTTGTTGATCTGTGGATTCAAATCTTCTATCCCACTCTTTGTCACACTCTTTGTCCCATTAAATCTCAGTCCTACATGTTTTCTTGTAAAAATTGTAAAAAAAAAGACCAGTTAAAAAACAAAGACATGTGTAAGGCTAGGATTAAGTGGGATATGGAGTGTAATAGGGAGCGGGATAGAAGATTTGAAGCCGATATTAAAAACTTTCTTGTCAATCAAAGTTAACTGGCTGCTTAAACGTGCATCAAATGCACCACCAACTTTAGCTAAATATGATAACCTTTGGTTTGTGGACAGAAAGTTGAAGTTCTGCGTTTTAGTCAAAGAAGGAAATGGCTGTAATTGACAACTTGAAGTTTGTAACATTTAATGTGTTATAGTTGTAAGGATAAGTCTGAAAAAGTATATTCTTGAGATATTCGTATCATCCACATAGACATCAGTAAAAACTGCAATTCTTCAAATATCGGCAATCTTTAAGTTGAACGCATAGGTAGCTTTTTGTTGCCAACAAAAGCTGCCGATATTTAATCTTGCCAAAAGCTCAATCTAATACTTAGCTTAAATACTGAACATAAATTAATCTATTCAGCAACCTATTATAGTGTGAACACTTACATAAAACCTAAGGATTTTCATTTAAAACTAAATAATGGACTCAATCAAATTAATAGGAGTTTACATACATCAAAACTAACGTTACTGTTGGGAATATTCACCTATTCACTTATCATAAGACCTCTAAGTGAATATCCCTTAGTTACTAAAGATTTACTTGTAACCATCACCTATCTAGGGTTAGGTTAACTTGTTTAGATTTGATTAGTAGCATGCGTGCTACATACATAGTTATTTAGCCTTAGACCATTCCGACTCATCATGACGGACAACAAATGGAGTGGCTACCAAAGACTCAAGACTATTACGGATCTCATTGGGACACTAAGCATGATAAAAGAAGCTGAATCTACTGAAGCTAAAACTGCTGAAGCTGAAGAAAATCAAAAGAGTAGCATCACCGATTGATGTCCAAGACAAAAGCTCTCAACAAACTCTCAACAACTGATGCCCAACCAATGTCTCGGAACTCACATCAGCGATCAAGATATAACGAACAAAAAGGAATATATTTTTAGATCCTCTAAAAATATATTTTCTACACAAATTTGATCACAATGTACTACTCTTCACGTGGCCCCTGCCAAAAAAGTACTGAGCGATGTGACAACACTATTTAGCTTCTCAGACACGTAAAGTCTTCCCTAGAAGATCTTATTGTCTTCTTCAAAAGCCCTAAATCCCGGACACAACCTTCAAGATTTTGAATTCAACCGCTACAAGACAAAAATCCAACGGTTGAATTAAAACATCTCTCAACGACTACCCACATCTTTCTCCCTATAAATACCCCGAGCGTCTGCTCAAGAAAGGTGTGGAGAAAAGTGGAAAAACGTGTAAGAAATACACCGAGAGCAAGTGCTTTTGGTAAGAGAGAAAGATACATACTGTCTTATTAAGAGCATTTGCAAGTATTAAGTGGCTTAATCTCTTTATGTTTTCTATCTCTTATTAGTCACTTAATTATCAACTGATTCCATCAACAGACTAATCAATCAACTGTTATATGAACTTTCGTTGTCCATACTGATTAGTTAGTATGCCTATCTGATACAGTTGAATACTTGCCATTGGTCAGCTGATTGCATCAGCTGACTGACACTCTAACTGATTTATCTACATCAGCAACCCATACTGATCGGTCAGTATGATCCTTCAGATCAGTTAGTGAAATTATAACTTGAAGTTTTGAAAGAAATTTTAAGTTTGATATATATGCTATTCACCCCCTAGCCTATTTCTGAGCTCTACACTCAATAAGCGGACCTACAATTACGCCTTGTTTATCGAAAAAGACCATCATGATGTTGATGAAACAGTGTTAGAAAAATATTAAGTGTATCAGGTCGTGATAAAAGTGACGTGATACAACTAATAAATAAAATACATCAAATTATCAATCTTGCTAATTTAGAAAGCAACACATTAGCAACCATACTCTCCACATTAACAAACCTTGCTCTCTATATCAACATAGTTAACGATAACATACACCAAAATGTGATGAAATGTTCTTGTACTTAATGAAGGATCAAAATGAAAAAAAGTTTCAACTTTTTATTTTAGAAGTACTAACGTAGTTTGTCTAGATGGATTGTGTTGTTAAGGTTTCTGTTAATGGAAAAAAGTGCATTGAAAACGATCCCTATTGTTAGTTATTTTTAATTTATATTGAGTAAAACTTTAACAACTAGTGCTGATTTCCCAAAAAAAAAAAAAAACGCTTGTTAGCAGGAATCTACTAAGATATATGAAATGATTTTATGCATTACATAACTATCATATTTTGGCTTCACCATATAACCAACTTTTTTTTTATTTCATGGTAACACGACCTATATAATGTAAACTTTAGATTTTGAGCCTCGCAAGTGTTTGGAGATTGGTCGATTACATAATGAGTTTACATTAATTAGTTATAGTAGGGTTAATTGCACTTTATTGCTCTGTAATGTACTCACTTGTCGCACTTGAGAGTCTTTTGTTTTAAGGGCAAAACTGCACAAATGGTGCCTCTAGTGTATGTTTTTTTTTACATTTCGTCCTTGTACAAAAATATTTTTGCCAGTCGTCTTTGTAGCAACCAAATGTAATGCAAATGGTCCTTCCGTCAAGTTCCATCAAATTTTGGCCGTTGAGTCCATACATGTGCCTCTCACGTGGGGAAGGACAAAATTGTCATTTCACCTACAACAGTACATGGACCAACTGTGAAATACTAAAACTATTTGTAATATTTGAAACCCAAAGGGGTTCAACTGAAAAAGAATTGCACCATCGTCTTCTCCGGCAACGACCCTCCCTTCTTCGTCTTTCTCTTCTCTCTTAGTCACAAAGTCTCGCCAATACGACCATCACCGCTCTACCCCTCCCTTCGTTCTACCATGTACACCATAAAAAGAAAAAAGAAACAATTTTTTAACAAACCCATCAAATTTTAACCCACGATTTCATCATTCACATGAAAATGAAAAAGCAAAACCATCGAGCAATTACAAAACATCACAATAACGAGAGAGACAAATAAGAACCAAAAAAACACAATGCAGGGTACACAAAAAATACTAAACCCACAAAAAATGATGGAACAAAATTAATAAATTAACAAATTATTTTTGGCAAGAACTTCCAGCAAAGCTTATCCCCATTATCTCTAATTCGAAATAGGGAGAGGGGTTTGTGGAGTCTGATTGAAATTGGTTTTGAAGAGCCTCGTGAAGGGACTGTGTTGACAGTCGCACGAAGGAGGAGCTGGAAAATACCAGAACAAAGGATCACAAGGTGAAACACTATTTTCAGAGCCATCGATCGAGCAATTTCGAACAAGTCTTGGACAGGCGGACATCTAAGATTGTTTGGGATTCCCTGAAGAGAAAATTTGGAGGTAATGAGCGTGTGAAAAAGTCCCTTCTCAATTCACTAAGAAGGGATTTTGAGGTGCTTAAAATGAAAGAGCTCAAAACCATTACAGAATACTTTGCCAGAGTCATGGTAGTGACAAACAAAATGAGGAGTCATGGAAAGAATATGCCTGACTCGAAGGTGGTGGAAAAAATTCATCAAACATTGACAAAGAGGTTTACCTATGTGGTAGTGTCAATTAAGGAATCAAAGGACACAGGAGCAATGTCCATTGATGAGCTTCAAAGTTCTTTAGTGGTTCATGAACAGAAATTCAAAAGGGTCGTCTGAGATGATGATCAAGCACTCAAGGTGGAAAGCAGTAGAGGAAGAAGAAGATGAGCATTTCAAGGCAGAGGTCGTGGAAGAGGGCATCAATCTTTCAGTAAAGTAACAGTGCAGTGTTTCAAGTATCACAAGTTGGGTCATTTTCAATATGAATGTCTGATAAGTGAGTATTTTACTCATTTATTAGGTATTATTCGAGCTTAGATTTTACTATTTCTCGAGGTTTTTGTGATCTCATGTTTTGTTTTAGTATTATTTTGTAGTTTCAGGGTTTAAGGGGTTAATCATGCAAATTTGGAGGACTTTGAAGCTTATTTAAAAGTTCAGGGGATATTTGTGCAAATTCTAAAACGCTGAAGGAAATATCTGAAAAATTGTTTTCCCCTAGAATTAGGGCCGGCTATTCCTTTAGATTTTGATCCCTTTTGGTTTCCTTTTTGTATTGTATATCCTTTTCCCAAAAGGATTGTACATTAGTAGGGTATAAATATATCCTTTTTAGGCTAGGTTTAGGGATCGAGTTTTTAGAGTCGTCTTTGAGAAAAACAAAGAGAAGAAGATCGTAACAATTCTTCCAAGATTCAAGTATTGTATTCATTACTTTTATCAATTTTAATCTTCTTTCTCATATGCTTAATTTTATATATCTTTTGAATGGTATGGATTTTGTTTGTTTAATTATGAACTAAATTCATAAAGCTAGGTTTTAGGGTAGCCAATTCATGAATATTTAATATTGATTCGACTAAGGTAACAATTTGAATTATAATTGTGTGAGTGTATTTTCTTGTTCTTAATGCTTTGAAAGATTGGCCACCTTTTAATTGATTTAAATCATGTGGATGAGACCGAGAGGAGATTTCATGTGATGGACCGTAGGAATTTACACCGTGGATCTAAATCCATGCTAGAGATAGATGGGTTGATACACGCAATTAGCTATAGATCGTCTCGAAAGCTAAGAGGATTTCACAAACCCTAATGCTTTGTTTTCTTTCTAAATCTACCTAGAGATACGTAGGTTGTCAGTTAACAATAGAATTGATAATGCTCGAGAGAGAATATTGATTAGATTAGGAAATTCCGTTGTCACACATAGATAATCAGTTGATACCCAAAGTCGTTGATTTATTATTTGGAAGTGAATAGGTGAACCTAAACCTAGTTTTTTCTCTCATTGATATCTCTAAATTCTGTGATTACTTTTACTTGCTTTCTTTAGTTTTAAATCACATCTCAAGAATATTGTTCGTCTAGATTAAAGTAAAAAATAATTGATTTTGATATTTGTTGCCAATCCCTTGGGTTCGATAATCCGTAATTTACTTACACTTATTACTTGATCTAGTGCACTTGCTAGTATTCAGTTTTGACCACATCAATGTCCCAAATGGAACAAAGAAGCAAATTATACGGAATTAGATGAAGAAGAAGAATTGCTTTTGATGGCCTATGTGGAAGAGTATGAAGTCAAAAGGAATGATGCATGGTTCTTGGACTCAAGGTGCTCTAACCACATGTGTGGGGATCTAGGTATGTTTTTAAATATGGTTGATGAATTCAAGCATTCAGTTAAGTGTGGCAATAATTCTAGGATGACAGTGAGTGGAAAAGGTTGTGTTAAATTAGAGTTCAATAGCACTTGCTTTCTTGTGCAAGATGTGTATTATGTTCCTCAACTGAGGAACAATCTATTAAGTATGGGACAATTGCAAGAAAAAGGTCTCACCATCCTCATAAAGGATGGGGCATGCAATATTTTTCACCCCCACAGAGGCTTACTTGCGCACACCAAAATGAGTGCCAATCAAATGTTCATCCTTCTAAATAAAAGTCCCACTGTCACAAATCCCACTGTAGAAGAATGCTTGCACACTACCTGATGTGAATCCCACCGACGGACTCGGGTGGATTCGCTCTAAGATCGATTCGAAGATCACACACCTGACTTGAACGCGCAATTAGACTAGTTTTGATGAAAAGGAAACGCAGCAACAAAACAATTGAGAACGATAATGGAGTCTCCCTCGACCCACTAGTCGTGATTGACTAGGAGCCTTGGGTTGCCATTGAGAACCGTTGATGTGATTGTCAACGACCCATGAACCACGGAATGCCACAATATCTCGACTCGTAGAGATTGATAAGTTCAAAAGATGGTCTCTAATCCAAGAAACCAAAATAATCTCACAAACTCTCAGGTTGTGAAGAAAAGAGATGAAATCTCAAGTAATTTGCATAGAAATTTTATCAAAAGTTGTTTACATATGAACGAACAAGCTATATATACCCCTCTCAGGTTCAAACACGAACATACCCAGCAAGACAGCCAAAATTCGTTCTTACAAACCAAAAAAAAGGTAAAAAAGTCCAAAGGTCGAAGAGGCGCATTAGGGCGTGGGGAATTTGCGCTAGGGCGTGGAGCTACGCGCTAGGGAGCATGATGATGCGCGCTAAGGCGCGAAACGGCCTGAAATTTGCAACTCTGAAATTCTGAAACTTCTGGGAGCTGTGCGCGACCTTGGGAGCGCTAAGGCGCGAGAACGCGCTAGGGCGCGCAGAATGGCGCGAAGCTTGATGGAGTTTTGATTCTGAAGTTCTAATTTTTGAAAATGCTGGGAGGTGCACACTAAGGCGCGGATTATGCGCACTGGGGCGCGGGGCAGAATCCTCAACGTTGATCTTTGAAGTCGTTAAGCCTCCGATTGTGCCCACGAACCTCCCTTGATGCTCTAGATCATCCGCGGTATTGACTTGGCCTCTAATTTCTTCCACAAGCATCATCAAAGCCTCTTGAACCCGTTTGGTATGTGCCCGAGTCATTGGTCCTTCGGTTACTGTAGACACCCAAAATTCATATAACTACATTATACAAATTGTCCAATAAACAACTATTTATTTACAAATGGACTAACACATGTTTCTATGATTATTTCAGGAAACAACATACACAACGGACTGTCAACGTCTAACAAATACAATAAACTTTGGTTAGATCAACATCAAGGGTCAAACTCGAAGATACAATAGGACTAACGATGTCCAACACACAAACAACCTTCCGTTAGATCAACATCAAGGGTCTAGACTGAAGATACACAGCTTAGAAGGGCCACGGCCCGACCTGAATTCCAATGCGGAGTCCCAAGATCGACCCGCCAAAACAACATTTAAACAATAAATACAAATAGTAAAAGCATGTAGCACAACACCCTGTGCTTACATCAACCATAATAATAAGAACTTGGATAAAATAAAACCAATCATCGGCGACATTACAGCCGGAACCCAACTAATAAAACACTAGTATAAGATTTTTGAGAAAACCATTTATACCAACAACTACCTCGGCCACAACATGCCGGGAACTGTACATAAACCACAAGTTACAACATGCTTGGGAAAATAATTGAGTTAAAGATATCATAGAGTGCACAAGCTCGACATACACGTGTCGGCTATCAAAAGAATAATAAGTACAACAATGTAACAATACTACCTAAAGTAAAGTCTACATGACTTTACATAACCATTCGTCCTCAGCAAAAGAATTTCTAACACTAATAACAAAAGAGCTCCAAGGGTTACAAAGCAAAAGACCACCTGCGAGCTAAACGTGATTGCTATCCAACCTCACCGCGAACTCCCTGCCTGGCTCGGATCTAAGGAAAAATATATAAATAACAAATAGGGTGAGTCGAAACTCAATAAGTTACTAAATGCAACTATATGTCATGGCATAATGCTCAACTGGTAATTATAATATGGTAATACA
The DNA here is from genome assembly GCA_016624345.1 of Platycodon grandiflorus. Classification (NCBI taxonomy): domain Eukaryota; kingdom Viridiplantae; phylum Streptophyta; class Magnoliopsida; order Asterales; family Campanulaceae; genus Platycodon; species Platycodon grandiflorus. The sequence continues at coordinate 67,807,096 of CM028362.1, forward strand.
TTTGTATATCACAACAGATCATGTAACATTATTATTGATACATAAATCACATAAATCATACGTATCACTTTGATGTTCACATAAGTACTCGTAATAAATCACATTATAAAGGATATCATTTCTCTTTGTCCGTCTTTGCGTTGCTTCTGCAATACAAAAATAACCAAATGTGCCTCGATACTCATGTATGTAGTATCGACATCCCCGATTAATACCATCGAGTTCAATCTATCAAACCAAAGCCATGCCTATTGCTATAACAGTGGGGCTACTTCTCGACTGTGGCCAACAGAAGAGGGTGTGTGAAACATTGATTTATGAAGACTATAGATCGTCCCACCTTACTCGACCAACGACGCCAGCTGGACTTACACAATGCACAAGTAGATGCTCTTACTCATCTAATGCAAATAACCATCAAGTTCAAAAGTAGTGAACTTGACAAATGACAAGTAGATTATTTTATTCTACCTTGAATTATCATTCAACACATGTTTGCAAGAATTCCAATTAACACATTAGAGCCATTTACAAGTCTCTACTTTAACAGTACCAAAACACGAAGGACTAGAATCTCGACCAATCGAACTCTAAACCTCGTAGTAATTTAACAAGTTGTTCGGGGAATCATAATCTTCTTTAAAATCGACTTCTTAGAGTCATTGCTAAAGTTCATAAAATTAGGGTTTAAATGCTATATGCAAGATTACCCAATTTCAAGTCTCAAGTTCTTAATTTATTCAAATCCTAAGGTTAATGTTCAAACCCTAGCTCATCAAACATCAATCAACCCATAACATAGCACAAGTATAATGTACTCATCTCAATCTAGAAATTTGTACATGAAAACAACATCCATAACAAGTCATACATGATTATTGATGATCTAGCACACATTGAAGCTTAAAGCATACAAAAGGGGGTTTAGTAACTTACCTAAAACCGAATATCAAGCCAGTAAAATCACGATCGAATGCTCTATAGTTGCTCCCTTACTCGACACCAACACAATGACGGTCTCGAATCGTCAATCAGACGGTTAGATCTTCAGGAACTCAAACACACACACACACACACACACACACACTAATCTCACCAAAGCTCCCATGCACACACTCTAGGCTTCAATGGAGGGAAAAATGGAGAGAATGAATTCTCTCTACTTGATTTAAGTGGCTAAAATTCAGATTTGGGGGAGGTGGTGACGTGGCTCAAGGAGAGCCACCCAAATGATCAAAATTGTTCAAAAAGAGAAAGACAAGATAAGCTTTCGGTCTTTTATGCGGACGCATAGGGCGGCCGCATAGCGCGGCCGCATAGATTCCAGATAATTGAGGGGTTATGCGCGCTAGCACTATGCGGTCGCATAACTCCCAGGTTTAGTCTAAAATGTTTCTAGGCTGTCCAAAGGTGATTTCAAACACTCCCAAGCCATCCTAAGATGATTCAAACCTTAAACTAAGTCCGAAACAAACCCAACAATGTAGTAAACATAACCATTCTCGTAGATATAAAATGAAACAATGAATTAGGGTATGAATCAACTAACATGCTACTTAAACAAGTATAATATATATGTCTAACATGTCAATCATACAATAAGATAAGCAATTTATACGTAGGAGGAACCAGGGTGTTACAAAAGTGCAAGACACAAAGCCTGAAAAAGCCAAAAATAGGGTTTAGTGCACTGAAGACATTTCTGGTGCGCTGATACACCTAAACAGGGTTTGGTGTGCGGACACCATGCCAGGTGCGCTGCGTACCAAACCAACATTTTGTCCTCAAAGTTAAGCCGCCGGCTACTGAAGACTTTTAAGGCACAAAGGAATCTTCCTCCTTGCTTGGCCCCGAGAGTTTCATCTCCCAGACTCCCCTATATAAGGAGATGATCCTAATCCCAAATTTGGGACATGTTGCTCTGCTGGGAAAATTAGGCTACCTACACTTCGTGATCCACCCACTTTGTTGAGGACATTATATGATGGCACTGATAACCGATCAAAGACATTTTTACAGCACATTCGACAATATAATGCTGCAAATTCCTTTACAAGTCTTGGATGTAAATTAGATCGCAGTGTCCTCATTGGCAGGGGTTCTTATATCTTCACTATCCACGGTGAGTTACGACATCGTACTGGTGCATTATTACCACAACCAGATACAGATCCCGTATATGCCCAACTTTATATATATGATCCGGTGACTGCCTTAGATAGTCGTGCACGTCATAATCTGACATTGAATCGAGAACTCTTGGCCAGCATCCAAGAATGTTTGTTGCAAAACAATCCATTTGTAACTATCTTTCGTCAAGCACACGAAATACTACGACAACAAAATCAAGATGAATCTAATCAAAATTTACCGGCGTATTTGCGCTACTATCCGAGAAGAGATCAACATCGATATAATGCACCAACAGTAGATAAGATTGCAGTAATCTTACCTGGTGATGGTAGTGAAAAGGGGGGATCAAGAGATATTGTTGTACATTACAGAGAATATCAAGGGCTGATCCGGATCAGTGAATATCACCCGGCATACACACCATTGCATTACGTGTTATTGTTTCTGTTTGGGGAGCTGGGATGGGAACCGTCAATGACACTATGGGATGTGAGTAGAAATGCTACAAGTACTAAAATAAGAAATCGTCTCACAATGATGGATTACTATAGTTATTGTCTATTCCAACGACCTTTAAAGTATTTTACCATTTTTAGGGCCCAAAAATTGTTTCAGGAATTTTTGGTAAATGCCTGGGCTGCAACAGAGCAAAACCGTCTTGACTACATTAAATTAAACCAAGGGCAGTTTGTTCGTGTTGATCGTTATAAAGACCTCCAAGAAATCCATGATGAAGAGGGACTAAGACTCGATCAAATTGGCAAAAGATATATTCTCCCATCTTCTTTCACCGGTAGACCGAGACAAATGTATGAAAATTTTCAGGATTCCATGGCTATTACTCGAACATACAAACATCCAGATATTTTCTTAACCATGACAGCCAACCCAACTTGGCCAGAAATTACTGATGCTCTATTACCTAATCAAACTGCTGCTGATCAACCAGATTTGGTTGCTCGAGTTTTTGAGTTAAAGAGAAGACAGTTGATGAAAACGGTAAAAGAATGGAAAGTGTTTGGGCAAATAGAAGCATATGTTTTCACAATCGAATTTCAGAAAAGAGGATTGCCTCATATGCATGCTCTATTTTTTCTCGCAGAACAGGAGATCAAAACACCTGAACAAGTTGATAGGGCGGTATCTGCTGAGTTACCAGATCCAATTAGTAAGCCTGCAATTTTCGACACAGTTAAGAGATGCATGCTACATGGACCATGCTGGAGGAGAAACCCACGTGCGCAATGTATGACGAATAATTTCTGCAAGAAAGGGTACCCAAAATCATGGGCGGAAGCGACTTCTATTGATGACAACGATTATCCAATCTATCGTCGACGCAACAATGGGGTGGTACTGACCGTGAATGGGAAACAATTGGATAATAGAGATGTCGTACCGTATAATCCTTATCTCACAGAGATGTTTAACTGTCATATTAACGTGGAGCTATGTGCTGGATTGAGATGTGTGAAGTACATTCACAAGTACATCTATAAAAGACATGATCGAGCAACAATGGTTTTGGGAAGAGGTGATGAAATCCAACAGTATCTTGATGCGAGGTATGTTGGTCTGCCAGAAGCTGCATGTAGAGCCGGTAAAATTAGCCCAGCCCAATGGGCCGGCCCAACCAACCTGATATTATAGGGGGTTTGGGTTTCAATTTATAAGGCCCGAAAAAATTTGGGCATTTTTGGCCCGGTCCAATAGGCCCGTGGGCTAATTGGGCTCGGGCAAAAAAGCCCGATTTTTCTAAGCCACCAATTGACCCGATATACTTTTATTAAGTTTTCAATCAAACAGTTTTGCTGCGTTAAGTGATCTTTAGTGTTGTACATCGTGTACAAAACAAGTTTATGTGCAATGTTTTTAAAAATAAAGGGAACGGACAGGAGTGTAAATAAAGGGAACGGACAGGAGTGTAAATTATTTGGAACGGACAGGAGTGTATCTTCGAAGTCCAAGACTTGGTTATTTGAAGTCATTAAGTTTATGTTCAATGTTTCCAAGATTAATAAAGGGAACGGACAGGAGTGTAAATTATTGTTTTTTAATTAATATGAAAATATCTCTTATGTTTATGTGCAATGCTTTTAAAAATAATTAGAAAAATGTTTGATTGAGGTTAATGCAAATTTTCAGTCAATTGTTTCTTATGTTTTTAATGTATTTTACACTCCTCCTGTCTACAAACAATTTATATAGTTGTATTTTAATCATTAAGATACGACTTATTATTTAGAGATTTTATTTGATAAATTGTTGACTTGTAATGAGTTGTGAATTTTTTTTTATGTGATAACTTGTAAATTTTGTAAAAAATATGTTTTGGTAGAAATTTGGGCTAATTTAGCCCGAAGGCCCGATGACTTATAACTGGGTTGGGCTGGGCTAGAGGTTTGAGGCCCTATGTAATTTTGGGCTGGGCTGGCCCGACCCGATTTTATGTGTTGGCCCGATGGGCTGAGACTGGGCTGGCCCAGCCCAGCCCATTGCCAGCTCTAGCTGCATGGCTGTTATTTGGAATCGTGTTACATGAAGAATTTCCTAATGTTATTCGATTGGATCTCCATCTACCTGGAGAACATAATGTTTCGTACGATTCAAGAAGTTCGCGAGATCAAATAGGTCAACAAGTTGAGGAGAAAATAACAAAATTAATGGCTTTTTTTAATTGTTGTGCTTCTGACAAATTTGCTCGAAATTGAACTTATCAACAGATGCCATAGTATTACACGTGGCAAAGAAAATTTTGGAAACGAAGACATCGCAACCATCCAAGACAGGGTATTGGTAGAATATATTTTGCTAGCCCCTCCAGTGGTGAGAGATTTTACTTGCGACTATTACTAATTACTGTTAAAGGGCCAACATCTTGGGAAATTTTACGAACATACAATGGTGTTCAATATAATATGTTTAAAGATGTCTGTGTTGCACTGGGTCTTTTAGAAGATGACGAAGAATGGGCTCAATGTTTGGAAGAAGCATCAGTTATGAAGACTAGATACCAATTGAGAAGATTATTTGCGCTTATTCTAACACAATGTTCTCCGATACAACCTGATGTGTTGTGGAATAAGTTCGCAATGCATATATGAGATGATCTTCCACGCCAATTGCGGACGAACTTTGGAATTCCAGTTCCGAATGATGGTCAAGTAACAAATTATGGTTTGCATCTCTTGAATGAAATATTGCAAGAATCAGGTAAAAGTTTCAAGATTTTTCACCGATGCCCCTCCCAATTGAAATTGGGCACAACCTACAGGCAACAATAGATTATTGTGGGAACATAGGCAACTCCAATATGATGATCGCACAACCAGTGCAGAAGAAAATATCAATTGCTTGAATGAAGGTCAACGACACTGTTTCGAAGCTGTGATCTCTTCGGTGACTGAAAATCAAGGGAGAACCTTCTTCTTGAATGGGGGTGCCGGAACGGGTAAAACATTTTTATACAACACCATAGCCGAAAAATGTCGAGCCCTTGGTCATATCGTGATTTATGTTGCATCATCTGGGATTGCATCATTATTGTTGGTGGGCGGTAGAACTGCGCATTCCACGTTTTGTCTACCATTGATTGTGTTGGAAGACACAATATGTTCCTTCACTAAACAGAATGCCCAACTATTCAGGGAGGCGAAATTGATAATATGGGATGAGGTCCCTATGCAGCATCACTATTGTGTTGAGGCCGTTGATCGTAGCCTTCAAGATGTTCGTGATAACAACCACTCTTTTGGTGGGATAACTGTTGTACTTGGTGGGGATTTTCGTCAAACTTTGTCTGTTGTACCGAAAGCATACCGTGAATAAATTGTGGGGTCAACTCTTCAAAAATCAACATTTTGGAAGAAGACACACGTCTTGACTCTATCAGAAAACATGCGATTAAATCGAAATAATTCATCAAATGTTGAATTTGCAGCATATTTGAACGAGGTAATATCAATTTTTAACCTCTATAGTAAAACTTTACATTAATAACCTTATAATTAAAATGAACTGAATTTCAATTGTCAGGTGGGAAGCAATCCAAATGAAACTATCGAACTACCTTCTACAATTCAGAAGTGTAAAGACCTCATTGAACTAATAAGAGAAGTGTATCCACAATTGCATAGAACGGGGACTTCTACAGCGAAATTCTTAACTGACCGTACTATTCTCTTTGCACGTAATGACGATGTTAATGATATCAATGTTGAAGCATTGAAGATATTCCCAGGAAATGTCATTAGTTATCTATCAGCAGACAAAAATGTAGATGATGATATGCGTGATCCAATCATGGCAAATCAATACCCAGTTGAATATTTGAACTCATTGAATCCTGTTGGTCTCCCACTTTCAGACCTCCAATTGATAGTTAGGTGTCCTGTTATTTTGATCAGGAATCTTACTCCAAGGGATGGTCTGTGCAATGGAACGAGATTGAGGGTAGTTCATTGTGCGCTACGTATCATTGAAGCTAAAATTTTAACATGAGATAAAGCTGGCAATTTGGTATTTATACTAAGAATTTCTCTTACTCCTTCTGGTTCTAAACTTACTATTCCCATTACAAGACGACAATTTCCAATTAGGTTGGCCTTTCCAATGACTATAAATAAATCACAAGGTCAATCTGTTAAATTTTTCGACATTGATCTTCGTATCCCAGTGTTTACTCATGGTCAATTATACGTTGCACTATCCTGATGTACAACATTCAATCGGATAACAATTCTCTTACCATCAGAACAAGATACTTGCACAACAAATATTGTTTATCCTGAAGTTCTTCTATAATGCTTCTACATCAGGTTTGATACCCAAAATTTTCAATTATATAAGTAACATATTCTGATATTCTCATTCTTTCATAACATGCTTCAGCCTTCAAGTTTCACAATTAAATAGTTTTTATCTAACACATGATTTCAATTAGGTCCTCGCAAATCCATATAACACTACACCTGCAACTCCATCACCCCCTCGACCTAATTGCGTTGATTATGATTCTGTAGAAGTGTTTGTAAATATAACTTATTTTTAGATAAGTGTTAATAATTACATATAATTTAAATTTTATAATTACTTAGTTTTTATTTAATATACATGATTTCGAATAGGTTCCCACAACTCCGTTTGACACTCCACATGCAACTCCACCTCCCCCTACACCTGCAACTCCAACTACACATATGCCTATTATATTAGATGATGATATCTGGGAGGATCCGAGTTTTGTAGAAGAAGCGGTAAATTTTTTTGATATTTAAATTAATCAACTCTTATGCATAAAATATTATTCAATTAATGTGTCTGACATCTTCTTTGTCTCACGTGTAGGTGGAAGCAGTGGATAAATGTATTGCAGCTCGTATTGCTAAAGCAAACATTGTTGTGAAGCAAGAATCTCTGGAAGAAGATTAAGTTTTTGTTATTGAGAAAATAATAAATTAATGTTGTTACATTTCAAATCATTTTTTTTTACAATTCTAATATTTCATTATTTGTTTGCTTACAAAATAAATAAATTAATAATTTATTATTTTTGTGTCTTTCAATATTTTCTCCATTAATCAACAACTCAAGAATTGAAAATCTTATAGTTCTTTTGCAGCCATAGTTATCAATATGAGTTCGGATCAATGCATGCTCGAGGTTTTGTAGGGATGACTGCCCAGAATATTAATTGAATTCGACCCCTACAAAAATCTCGAGCATGCAATGATCTGATCTCATACCGACACCGTGTCATAGGCACGGACACAAAACCTAGTCTAAACTATGCCTAAGATTCCCAGAAAAAAACTACAAACCAAAAATCCCATATTAGACCCAAAATCATTCCAATTTTTTTTTTTACTTCATGGTAATGCCACCGTAATAAATTACTCTCTCCGTTCCAAGCAAAAAAGTTCACGTTTAAAAAGTCTAATAATTAAAAAAATATGTTAGGGTCCGTTTGGATACATCGTTTTTTAATTCTATAAATATTAAAATTTTATGGAATTTAAATAATGTGGAATTTCCTTTCAAAATCATAGCAATTCCATGGTTTGGATAATGTGTGGAATTCAATTGTAATTCTAGATTATAGTTAAAATAAGATTTCAATAATATGTCAAATATCTAGTCTAGCTTAGTGGTAGTGGTGGTTAGTGATTTCAAATGGCAAAGGTTCAAACTTTACTAACAATAAAATTATAATCTATTTATATTTTTAAAAATAAATAGCATATAGTGATAGTGGTTAACGGCGGCGGTGGATGCCAGAGTTAGCGGTGGAGGGGTGGCGGTCGGCGACGATGGTCGGATGTGGTGGCCAACAGCGGTGGTCGGTGCCGATGGTCGGACATGGCCGGCGGTGATGGTGGTGGTGGTCGGTGCCGATGGTCGGACGTGGCCGGCGGTGAAAAAATAGAACAAAATTTTGAATTTAAATTCTTAGGTTTTAGTATAGAATTAGTTTTATGGAATTGAGTTTCAATTCAAAATGTTAATTATGTTTCCAATCGACGAAATTGGTTTTGGAGGCTCCAATTCCAATTCCAAGCAATGGAATTGGGGTATCCAATACGGCAATACCTAGTGAATTTGATTATAATTACAAAAATGTTTGAGCACACGCAAGATGCTTATACCACATGTATATGGTAAAGTTAAAATTTTTTAAAATATTGAAGGTATATTTTTTGAAAGTAGATTCATTAAGTAAAATATTCTAAAATAGAATATTAGACTCTTTGTTTGAAACGGAGAAAGTATTATTTAGTTGAGTCTTACAAGTGGTTGGAGAGGGAGTTTTTTTGTTGTTGTTGTTGTTGTTGAGGGGAAGGTTGGAAGGTTGGAGAATGGTTTATTGCATTATGAGTTTACATTAATAGTTATCAATAATCAGAAAATAAGTTCCTAATAACCTTGAAGTAATAAACTACTTAATCTTAGTCTAAGCATGATGAAAACATGGCCCAAAATTGTTCCTGATCATCTTTAGCTAATCCAAACTAGGCCTAACATCGGCCCACCCCCCGTGTGAAATAATAAGAACAAACCATGAACTTTATACTAGTCCCAAAATCATTCCAACTTTTTATACTTCATGGTAAAAACGACCTTAATAATATAATATTTGGTAATTAAGCCTCACGAATAAATGGTTAGAGATTCAATTGCATCAAGAGTTTACTTTTGGAATAATTGCGGGCCCATCTTCTTTCACAGATTTTCAACCGCTTTAGTATCTTATGATTGTTTTCAACCGCTTAAATTTATTTTAAGTTATAAATTGATAAATTGTTCCTAAATTGCCACTGTAACAACTTATCACGTTTTTTAAGCTGCCTCTTCCTTGATTTACTCCTGTAAATTCCGTATTTATTTCTCTTGCGATTTCTTACCAAAATTTTCATCCATATCAACTTGAAGAAACTAAAAAATGAAAACGAATAAGCAAAATATCGAATTCATTGTGAAATCGAAATTAATTGATTCAATGAAAACTGCTATCAAGTTATTGTTGAAATTCAGAGGAGATATCATTGTTTAAAAGGTTTCAGATAATTTTTGTTTATCTGAGTTGATCGAATGCATTAGAGATAAATATTTCAATTTTCAATCGAATAATTGTACTTTGAAATACACTGTAGGATCACACAACAATTGTTGTTTAACCAACGAAGAAGATTTCAAAAACATGGTGTCATTGGCCGAAATTTTATCAGTTTGTATTATCGTTGTTGATGTGTTTGAAACTAATAATGGTTTGACTAACGAGATTAAAAAAGAAGGCAAACGTGGACATAAGATTGCAGAGAACGCACACGATGCTACAGTTACTACAGACGATGCACAAGTCTTGGACAAAGGCAAAGGAAAAGTTGTGCATCACGATGCACCACATCTATTTGGCGATGCACAACAATGTAATGAGCAGACAGTCAAAGTAAGTGTACCAATTCTTCATGTTCTGAAAGCGATAACGAAAGTGTCCCATGTTACGACATATGTCCTATTCAAACACAAAAGGAACTCTTGAATTCTGGTTGGCCATCTCTTATTACTGGTCTTGGTCAAACATTTAAAAGTGAAATGGAAAATTTTCGTTTGCAACTTATAAAGTATTCATTCAAGATTGTATTTGAATTTATTTACATTAAAAACAACAATAAGAGGACTGGTGTTGCATGTGGAAAGAAATTCAGTAATGATTGCAGTTGGTTCATCAAGGCATCTTCATCGATTGATGAATTAGTATCTATATACAAGTGTAACCGTTCACACAGTTGTCACCATGATTGACGATAATAACTCAAAAAGGATGCGATGTGGTATAATTGCGCACTTGATTCTTGACCATGTTCGCAGTCGACCAAGCTATTCGCTGATTGATGTAATTGATCACATGAGGACCAATTATGTCATTGAGATATCATATAGTAAGGCATGGAGAAGCGTCGGGAAGGCTCAAAAGAAGCTTTTTGGTTGTTACAAAAAATCTGTTTAGGAGTTATAGTGGTACGTTAAAGCGTTGCATAATAGTAATCCGGGTAGCTTTGCTTTTTTAGAATCGGACGATGTTACGAATCGTTTCAGTAGGTTGTTCATTACATTTCGGGCATGCGTAGATGGTTTCAACTACTGCCGTCTTATATTGTTCATAGATGACACATTTATGACATCTCGATTTAAGGGTACCCTTTTGTCTACCACGATAAAGAATGGAAATCAATGTACGTCCAATTTTTCTACATTTTTTCTTTGTTTCAATATTATTTTGATTAGTATCATAGTGTGTTCATGTTTATGCCCCTGTTTGTACTTGTATTTAATAAGAGAATACATTCAGTACAATTGTGTGCATCGAAAAAAAATTTGTGCATCGCGATGCACAAAATCAGTACTTTGTAGTACACTTTTGTGCATCGCGATGCACACAGGTATGCATCGCAAATGTTATGTTGTTAATTTCGTAGTATAATGTGCATCGAAATTAAAAGTTGTGCATCGCAATACATAAAAATAGTAATTTTTTAGTACAAGTATGTGCATCGCGATGCACACTTTGATGCATCGCAAAGGTAATTTTGATTAAATATTGTTCTTATGCTACAGGTTTGTTCTCGTTTGCATTTGTAATCGTAAGTTCTGAAAATATGGATAATTGGGGTTAGTTCTTCTAAAAAATAAAAGGAGTCGATCGGAGTGTTGTTTGTATCCGATCAAAATGTTCTAATGGAAGCAATACGCGACGTGTTTGGGAGTTCCAAGTATTTCTTTTGCTTGGTGCACCTGTATCGAAACTTAAAAGAAATGTTTACCAGTAAACGTTATTCTAACGTGTTCGCATCAATTTAGGTTCAAGACTCAAGGATTGCGCGTATGCCCCCGACATTAGAATGTTTAATGAGAAAATTAAGATATTAAAAAAAAAGGGGGGGGGGATAGGTTGCTTGTGATTTCTTGGCCACCATTCCATACGATAAGTGGGCGATTGCACATTGCCACGAGAACAAGTATGCCAAACTGACATCAAATGCCGCGGAATCGTTCAACAATTGGATTTTAGAGGCTCGTGGTCTTCCCGTCGCTCACATGGTCGACTGTATAAGATCAAAAATCATGAAATAGTTTAGGGAAAGACTTGGCAATGGAAAGAGATAGATAAAAAGGGGAACGAGTACCTTAATGTTGGGATCACATGGCAGATTCGTATGGGTCCCAACTCTATATACGAGGTTATATCCGATCCAAGCGTCCAGGTTGATTTGCTGAATCACATATGTTCATGCTATCAGTGACATATTAAAGGATTCTCCTGTTGCCACGCAGCTATTGTGATTGTGAGATCCAGAAAAAATATTGAGGGATAAGGTTGATAATTACTTCCTAACAAGTAATTACATCAAGTGTTACGAGGGAAGCTTAATGTCAATTGCAACTATGGATAGGTACGAGCTACAAAATTCTTGTGATAGTGAGACCATTTTACCACCAATAATGAAGATATTACCCGGATGTCCGAAGAAGACAAGGATCCCATCAAATGGTTAGTCAACAAGCAAAAAGAAAAGAATATATAGTAGATGTCACAAGCTTTGTAACCACAACTCGAGGTCATGCAGAGAGGCTATACAAGGTTAATTTGTTATGTTTCAATTTTTGAAGTTCATTGTCCTGGTATTGTGCATCGAAAATAAAAATCATGCATCGCGATGCAACAAACATACAAATATACAATACAAATATATAATATTATGCATCGAGAATAAAAGTTGTGCATCACAATGCAAGGAAACAGTACAAATTTGTACATCGCCATGCACACTTTTATACATCGCAAGTGTAATGTCAAAAAATAAAGAAATTGCTCAATTTTATCAACACACATCTATAAAACTGCATATGAAATCAAGCCTAAATTAGTATTAAAACACCACAAAAAATTTTCCAATGACACCATTTTTTTTCAAATAATGCATCGTGATGCATTAAAAATAGAATTCTTATGTAAATGTATACATATTTCACTCTATTCAGGAAGTTGTAATCAAAAAGTACAACTATAAAATGTATTACATACCTGAAACTTTTTCAACTTCGTATTTTTGTGTTTTTCTAGTTCTAGTGCTCTGTTGTAGTTGTGAAGACATTTTTGTTCTAGTTGTTAGTAACTCACCACAATGTTTTCAAATCTTTCACAAAATCGCCGAATGTTGCTTGCTTTGAAATCACCGGATGTTTTAAGTGTTTTGGAAGTTTAGAGGGTTGTTGGGAGTGTTTTTGTGTTAAACATTCAATAGTGTAGGTTTTTTTAGTTAGAAGCCAATGCATCACGTACATGTTAGAAGGAAGGGCATACACGATGCATCAATTTTTGTTTTGCGATGCATAGCGTGTCTGTTCCGTGTTTTTTAAGGGCATAGTTTCGCAACAAAAGTGTCATTTTTCGGTTTTAAACAATTATAGTAGACTAAAGCGGTTGAAAATTGTGTACAAGGGAACGGCCTGAATTTCGCCCTTTACTTTAATTAGTTATCAATATTTAAAATATGGATTCCTAGCATTTCTACTTAATCGCTTATCGAAGTTTGAATAGAACGAGGCCCAATATCAATCCAGCCTACCTAAGTATTCGAACTTTTTTTTTGTTGCTTCATGGTAACATGACCCTAATAATGTACTACCTCTGTTCCAAAATAATTTTTGATTTAGAAAAGTTTTTTTGTACCAAAATAATTGTCGTTATAGGACTTCAAGAAATATTTTCCCATAATTTGCCAAAATTGCCTTTATTTATTACTCTCATTAAAGAGGGTTGGTAAGAAGAAAAAGAAAAATACTTCTACAACTTATCTACAATAATTGAACTCAAATAAGAGTATATTAATCTTTTCGAAAACTTTTTTAATCTGTGTGCAAATTGCTAAAACGACAACTATTTCGAGATGGAGGTAGTAGTTTTAGTTATTGAGCGTTACAAATAAGTGGTTGGAGATCGATGATCGTATCATGAGTTTGCATTAATTAGTTATTGTTGAACGTAAACGCACACGCGGGTAAGAGTACCCGGTCGTAACAAGTAATAAAATAAAGTGTCAAACCCACGAGGAAGCAAATCAAGTACGTTGCAATTTTGACTATATCTAGACAATCGATTTTGAGTGATTTAACTAATTAATTATGCTAAGCAAGAAAATAATAAAAATAATACTCCCTCCGTCCCTAAATTATTGTCTTCCTTTCCTTTTTTGTCTGTCCCAAAATAATTGTCTTGATTGAAACTTTCCTTTTTAAAACATTACTTTTACTATTTTATCCTTACTTTTTCTTCCTACTTTAATTATGGGCCACATACACATGGGCATTAAAGGAAACAACACACTTTTTCAATATTATTCCAATATTAATAATCAAGTCAATTGAGTTTTCTTAATCCGTGTGCCGGGTCAACCCAGACAATAATTTAGGGACGGAGGGAGTATTAAAACGGGGTTGATTTCAATGAGAGTGGGTCTAGGGTTTTGACTTTCAATTAGCTCTTCCGTTGTGATTCAATGAGGGATTCCTATTAATGCTATTTTATTCTTGGAAGTCGGGGATTCAAGGGTCACCGCTAAGGGCTTTCGCTTCATATAACGGTGCTAATTAAGGGTATAAAGTCATGGGCTTTCGCTAAGTATGAATTTATCCACTAATCGCTTCTAAACGCAAAACCCCAATTGACTATCTTAAGGAGAATTTGTAATGTGGACTAACCCAACCAAAAGACAATTATATTGTATTTTTCAAAATCACTAAGTCACTTTCATGCACTCAATAATTTTTAAAATCATGTAATAGGTGATCAAATAATTACAAGCATTAAGAACACAACATAATACCCAAAAATTGATGAATAAGAATAATAGCAATACCCCAATTAAAGTCACAACATCCAAGCCAATTTCACATCAAAACCATAGGCAAGAATAATAGCTCATAATGCTAGTAAAATAACAACCAAAATCTTCGATAGAAAGCATTAACATTAAATAAAAGTAGAGATTAAAGTGTACAATACTTTCAATGGAGAGAGTGGTTGAGATCCCCTAGCTTAATCTTGGACAAAATGTGAGTAAATATGAAGAGAAATTGAGCTAGTGCTGTTACTGTTCGGCCCCTTTTTCTCTCTACCAATCTGATCTCTTTTTTCCCCTTTGATTCCAAACAAAGTCTAGAGTATTCTATAAGCTAAGGAGAGGCAAATCTCTAAAAGAACAAAGGGAGGCTGCTGATCCAAGGAGAGAATGGGCTGAAATGTGAGACAAAATGGAGCGTGGGTTGCGGCACGTAGACGGGTGACTCAGGCTTCAAAAAGTGCAGACTATCCATGTGAATTCGGGTCGAGATGTGAGGTGAAGTGGTAGGAGGCTGGAATATGGGGCTTCGTACGGCAAAGACGTGGGTCAGATCTGGATGGACGGAGGATGCGTGTCGCGTTGTTGTGTTGACAGCACATTAATGAGAGCTTTTGTAGCGGTGCCCTTGAGGTTTGATAGATGGCTGCTAAAACCCAATCCTTCCAGGCTTCTCATTAAGGTCCTCCGTCAGCCTCCGTTAACCTCTTTTCTCTTTCATTTTAGTCATGCCCTTTGCAAATCATCAACGGAGGGCTAACGGAACTCAACCAATCTTCGATTTTCTTTCAATTTTGCCTCGATTTGCATGCATTGAGCCTTGAACCTTGAATATCTTCGAGAAATCTACATGAAGCACAAAATACATAAAAATAGGATCTCGAATGCAATTAAATCTTAACCAAATCCCAAAATATCAATAAAATCTCGGTAAAATAATGAAAATAAAAGGAAAATTACAAGCTTATAAGTTATCAATGTTCAAAAAATGGATTATTGCATGAAAGTAGAGGTGGTAAATGGGTGGACTGGGTGGCTATGAGTAGCACCCATGTGTGCGACGGACTCAAACGGATGGGCAAGTGAGTGCCCAATTAATTACACGGGCATAAATGGACGAGCCTTAAATGGACTAAGCACCCATGGCCACCCATTTAAAACAAAGATGAGACATCATTCATTATTTTGCTTGAGATTTTAAAACAAAGATGAGAGGAAAGTTGATTATAAAGGCAAGGCAGAATGAGGACTTAACATGAACATTTGGCTCCTTCTCGAATTCACTGTTAATTTTGTTCATAATCAAAGCATACACTCTTAGACTACCCTACTGTCGTTCTTGATGCTAGTAACAATTAATTACATTGTTGAGTTGGTATTATGGGTTGTTGTGCAACAACGTAAGCGAGCAAACAATAGATTGAGCAATAATCAATGATCAAACGATTAGGGATTGGAAGAAGAGAGAGTATTTGAGGTTTTTTGACTGTCATATATTGATATGATAATATTAGCCACGTTTTAGGATTACAACTTAGATATATGATATAAGACCAAACCCTAAGCCGATACAAGCAAGGAAACTGAAAAACACAAAAATCGATCCAAGGTGAGCGCCCTCTTTCCAGAAATCTTTCTGCGCTTTTGTGTGGCTGCGTAGAGCAACCGCTCTTTCCTGTGCCCAAGCTGCTACCAATGGAGCGACCACCCTCTTTCCAGAATGCCCATCTGTGATTTCCTTGCCTTACACGATACCCACAGTCTATACTGCTCCATGAGCTCGCTACGCTCGTTTGTTATGCTTCGGGAACTGGCCTACAATCTGGAATCGAGCCATACATTCTAACATAGGTATCAGCATAAAATGACATATGGGTTAGATGAGTGCCCACTTAAACCCATATACACCCACCAAAATTAATGGTCTTAAATGGGCATGCCCATTAATAATTTGATATATGCCCATACCCATTAATTAGTAGGCGGACTGGGCAGGCATTTGGACATGGACAAAAATTGCCACCTCTATATGAAAGTAAGGAATAATTGCTCGTCGTTCCGTTTTCACATATTTTTAACCGCTTTAGGCCCTCATTTTTGTTTGTAACCGCTTAAGTCCATTTTAAGTGTTAAATTGACCAATTGTTCCAAAACTGCCCCTGTAATAACCAAAACAATGTTTTAATAATACGAGCTCTCGTACTATAGGAATGTGAAGAACCAGGGTCTCTCGTACTATAGATAAAGAGAGTACCTCCCACAATTGCTATAGACTCGGCGACCTCTCGCTGATCAAGTGCTAATACACGTCCCTGCACTTTCGGTCTACCATCACTACCTCTTTTCGTACCTGAGGACTGCTGACCAACATTCTCAAACTGCTTGTTTTTCCATTTCGGGAACTCATTCTTGAAATGATTGATGTCGCCGCATATCAGACATTTACCCAACTTTAACTAACATTTATCAACATTATGGCCCTGTTTCTTACAGTAAGTACATGACTCTCCTGTTCCTTGCTGACCCTGAGTGTTCTCTGTCTTATCCTTAGATTGTCGTCTCCCATGTCCACCTCGACGGTTACCAAAACCACCTCGGTTATTCGAACCTTGGCCTCGCCCATGTTACTGGGAGGACTGTTGGTTCGTTGGTGCTAGTGTTACTGATACATCTTTCTTCCCCTTGTGTTTCTCTATATCTCTTTTCAAATCGAAGGCTCGATCAATTGCACTTCGATAACTAGTGAACTCAAATGGTAGAAGTTTCTCTCGTAGCTCAGTTTTCAATCCCTTAACAAATCTTCTAGCCTTCTTAGCTTCATCGGGGATCAAATGTGGACCATGTTGAGCTAACTCGATAAACCTCTCCGCATACTTGGCTACACTCAAGTTTCCCTGTTCCAAGGTGAGAACTTCACCTCTCTTCATTCCTGCACTCCTGCTGGCACAAACTGACTATTGAACTCTTTCAAGAAGTTCACCCAAGTCCTGGGTGTTCTCTCCTGATCCCACTTGCCTTTTAAAAGTTTCCACCAATGCTCTGCAGCACCTTTTAATTTGAACACAGCAAGGACGGCCTTTTCTTCCTCAGTAGTACCCAATGCTTCAAAGATCTTTTTCATCCCTTCAATCCACCGTTCATCTTTCACTAAATCAAGTTCCCCATCATAGCTACGGGAATGCATTTTCATGAACTTCTCAATGCCTGCCACTGGACTTGCATTTCTAACTTCTGGTTGGGTCAGCTCTCTAAGCTCGCTTGCATGTACAGTGGTGCTTGATATTCTAGTGCAGTTACCACCCTTTCCAGTATCCTATACATATATCCCATATTAGTCTCATTAGGGTTATTAGGTGCTTCTGCCCTGGGAGCATTATGGCTATTGCTACTCTCCGCTCCCCTGCGGACTCTGGACACACTTATTCCTGCTCCGTGCCTAGTTTGCACCATTCTTACAACCTACACACAAACGCTTAGCGTTAAAACCAAATAACACAATTACACCATCTAAGCCAAGGACCTTATCCTGGCTTGTAGCTAACTATAGCTCTGATACCAAACTGTCACACCCCCATTTGAGCTCCTACGTGGAACCCCAAATGGAGACGTGAAACACATACATCATAATTAAAATGCACCTGTATAAGCGAGCTAACCAGCTTGACGCAAACATAAGATAACTAAACGGCAACATGTCGTTGTCACAATAGTACGGAGCTACACAAGCTCACAAACACAAGTATAAACAACAACCTCAACGAGCTAACGAGCTCGGAGTCAACTGAGATAAACAAAGTCACACAGGAAACATGTCATATATACAATGCCACGACACCACATGTTGGCACAAAAGGAAGTAACGAGTAACAATATACAGATCGTGTTACTACTACCTAAAATAGAGTTTAGATAACTCTATCATCCATCGTCCTCACCGAGTACATATGTATAATGAGCAAAAGTAACTACCCCAAAAGTTCACCACGTGCACCAATGTATCGCCTCACCGATCAGAACTTCCGGGTTCCTGCGATCTAAAGAAAAACAAAAGAAAAGGATGGGGTGAGTCAAAGACTCAGTAAGTTACTACCATGCAACTACATAAAATACTGACATGCTGAGCTGTATAACAAGAATCATACTGCATAGTAAATAATAATATCATGTTTCTGTATCACCGTAACACATATTCAACTATATAAAAACAACTGGATAAACACCTTTAAAAGGATACAGTGTCGAGGTACACCTCCGATAATATCCAACCTTATCACATCTTCTGTATCATGTGCTCGAGCAATAACTGAATAACTATCTCTTTAGTGGTGCGCGCGCGAATAACAATCATTTCCCCGGCCTCGTCGACGGGTTTATGACGTCAGCAAACATTTCGGCTAGCAAGAAGTGTGTCTTCCTCGAGGTCAACAATGGGCGTAGGTCAAGCATACGGACCAACCACGATTAACACTAGCCCCTGCCCTCGTGAGTCACCAGTGGTCCATACACCCCCTGGACTGGTTTACCAGCTGGTTATGACTTATTGAACATTGATGCTTGTCACAATATTATTTTACAACTAACTGGTTCACAAGTATCAATTACTGATTTACACGTAATTGCCACTAAATTGGGTAAACCCATAACTAGCTCGCAATTACATATTAAACACGTTATTACTTTTAGCGTATTTCGATAGAGGTATTTCTACCCAAAATAATATTTAATAATCGTAGGAATTAATCCTACGTCCCCAACATAATCAAACGTATCGACAATAGACTCCGTGGAGTCAAATCATGACAACTCTAAACGTCGGTATTTTAGCTCGTGTTCATAGTACGTCAATTTAATTATTCCATTAAGCTACTTAAACAAGTAGAGCCATTATTTAAATAATTCAAGCTAATTAAAATTATACATGCATGAAACATATAATATTTCATCACAACTAACTAGGTTACTAGCATGGATCAAACTAAAATTAAAATGAGATAATTTTATATTACAAGCTAAAAATAGTAACTTACTAATATTGCGAAACCATCGATTAAAATGCAAAATCTTTCGAAGATATTGATCTACTAGCTAAACACATCAATCTTACGGTGTCCATTCGTCGAAAGCTCGAAGAAACGAGAACCAAATTGATCACGTAGGAAGAAAATGATTTGCGGGCTTAGAACGAGAGAAAGAGAGTGACGCGAGTGTTGTGTGTGTTCTAAGGTGTTTGTGTGTGTTTATCTAGGCTGAAAGTGAAGTCTTCATCTATTATATTCATGCCATGGTCAGCCTAGTCAAACAAAGTGGCTAACACATTTTAATTGGACAAATTGAGGCGATTACTTATATAAAATATTAATATTAATCAACTTTTTTTATTCTTAATTAATCACTATTAAAACTAATTAAACTTAATTGAGTCTAATTATATTTTATTAATACTAATCATATTTAATTAATAAAAAATATCAAAGTAAAACATATAAACACATTAATTGTCATGAAATGCAAATGACGTGCAAGTAATACGAGTACGAAAATCTCGAGTGTTACAATTTTGTGCATCGCGATGTACACTTTAATGCATCGCAAGTATAATGTTGTGCATTAGTTCTATTTTGTACATTGTAATGCACTTTTGATTCATCTTAAGTGTAATGTTGTGCATCGCGATGCACAAAAATAGTATTTTTTTATGTATCGCGATGCAAAAATTTGTACATCGCGATGCATCAATTTGTGCATCGCGATGGATCAATTTTGGAATGGGCGTGAAGGCCAAAATTATAAGCGTGACTCCCATTTTGAACTCGTAAAGAAATTTCATGCATCGCAAAACAGCAAATTAGTACTTTTTAGTACAATTTTGTGCATCACGATGCACACTTTGAACTACGATGTATCAATTTTATTTGCGATGCATAGCGTGCATATTCTGTGTTTTTTAAGGACATAGGCAATATTTCACAACAAAAATGTCATTTTCTGATTTGAAACAATTATAAGATATTAAAATGATTGAAAATTCTTTAAAAGGTACCGGCCAAAATTTCTCCCAAATAATAACTACAAACCATAAATCACGTATTAGGCCCAACTTACTCCAACTTTTTTGGCTTCATTGTAGCACGCCCGTACTAATGTTATGTTCAATTATTGAGTCCCACAAGTAAGTGACCCGAGACTCGTCGATTTCACCACGAGTTTACCTTAAGAGTGGGGTTTTAACTTCCCTCTTTTTACTAAATACACCCCATTTCTTTTATTATAAAAATACCATCATTTTAAAAACAGTTCTTGCCCTTAGATTGCGATAGAAAAATTTATGGGCCGATGTTGTTCGACTATGGTTGACTGAGCATTACAAGACAGTTCAGCTAGTGCTAGCCAAACACCACTGATATGTTTGATTAGGGCTAGCCAAACATTTTTGTGAAGTTCAGCTGACCAGAGCAGAATAACACCAACCCATATTTTTTTTTCTATCTCAACCTAAAACTGATCAACACCAAACCGCCTTCCTTGAGCTTGAATCCATTCTTTTAAGGTCAGGAGATGGATTCTAGTCAGCTGCAAGCATGGGCGAATTCTTTTCAAACACGTAAGATGAATAATGAATTTTCAACTGCTTTAGTATTCTATATTTTTTTTAAACCAAACAAAAGCACTTTCGTGCATCGCGATTTCAAATTGATGCATCGTGAAAGGCACTTTCATGCATCGTAATTCCAAATTGATGATTTCGATACACAAAAGTTTTTTTTTCCGATTTTTAAAAAATATAAGATATTAAAGCTGTTAAAAATCTAACAAAGTCACTCAATTGCTTGTCTGAGGAAATTTGAGCACAAAAACAAGGCCCTAAACCATTGCAGCCCATCTAACCCAAGAACCCAATCTTGGGCCTCACCCCCAACAACAACTACAGTCTCATGAACCACACCATGTTAGGCCCAATAATCTGGACCAAACTCAAAAGCAATCCCAAAAGCAGTAAATTCATGCGTGAGATAAGCATGACTAAAAGACTCCTTGTCAGACACAAAAATCTAGCTACCTTTAATTCCCTTTTAAAAGCTTTAATCCCCCAAAACCCTTAAACCCATCCCAACTCTCCCACCCCGAACTCTCCCAAACACGCGCCCCAAACTCATCCAAACCCCCGTGCGCGTACCCTTCACACACCCAAACCCGCGTGTCACACTCTCACCCCCGACCTTCCCTTGAGGGAAGTGGGTAATAGACTCTTGTAGACAAACAAGCGTCTGGAATATAAAAGAAAATCCCTTTCACCGAATAGCCGATTCTGATTCTTTCTCGCGCTCTCAAGTTTCCTTCAATCTACTTTGCACTAGTACACAATCGGAGGTTGCAGATCGACAAGGGGACGAATCGTATATTCAATTCATCAGTTTTCAATATTTTTGGACAACGGTAGAAAACGATGAAGGTCTTCGTCAAAACGTTGAAGGGCACTCACTTTGAAATCGAAGTTCAACCTCAAGACACGGTTCGTTCTGATTCTCTCTGGTTTAAGTTTTGGTGTTATTATATGTAATTCTGCTTTTAAATTTCATTGATTTAGGGTTTTATTGTGGTAATTGATCTGCTATATAGACGAATTGGCATTGGTTTGGTTTTACTTGCGTAATTGAATTGATTTTCTCGATCTATTTATTGAGTTTGGTTGTGGAATTGGGGTTTCGGAAGGTATCAGAATGTAGTCAGTAGTTCAATTTGGGATTCATCGCAGTAGTTTGTTAGGTCTCAATTATGCGTTTGATTTTGGGAGAATTGTATGTGTAATTAGTAAGGTTGTCTTGGATGATTAGAATTCGGCAGGTTCAATTGGAGAGGGTTTTACGCTTGACGTTTGTGATGACTAGGTTGCCTATGCTAATCTTATGCTTTTCACAACTTTTCATTGCTCAATTGTTGCAAAACTTAAGCTAAACAACTCCTATGGTGCAGCGAATTTACATCTTTATTATATTATGGGAATGAGTCGGGCCAGATTGTGGGCCCTAGTATATGCTAAGTAACTGTGACATTGGCCTATCTGTTAAAACAAGTTGTAGGGTGTACTAATCAACAGCTATATATTAAGAATTAAGACCAATTTTTTTCCTCTCCCAACAATAAAGATGAATTAAAAACCCATGGGTTATGTAGTGATCAATTTGTATGCTGCAATCCTACTGTAGTTGTTTCCTTTGTTTATTTGATTTCAATTACAACTCTCTTCTTCTTTGGAGGGCACGCCTTTGAATATTATTTATGATTCACTTTCTTTTGCTTAATGTTTCTTGAACTATTTCTTTAGAACACCAGTCGAGGTTAATAACCTGCTTTCCAGGTTGCTGATGTGAAGAAAAATATAGAAACAGTTCAAGGTTCAGATGTCTATCCTGCAGCACAGCAGATGCTTATCCATCAGGGAAAAGTGCTTAAAGATGGCACTACATTGGAAGAAAACAAAGTTGCTGAAAATAGTTTTGTAGTCATCATGCTATCTAAGGTGAAACTTTATTACACAATTGCGCATTGATTTTCCCATTCATTTTACTTATGTACCTGAAGGAACCTACTGCATGATTGATTGGCTTCATTCAGAATATTACCACAGCAATGGGCCCAATTAGTATGCCCATTTATGGTGTACCAAAATGTGATATTTGAAAATTATACTCCCTCCGACCCAAAAAATAGTCCCATTTGACAAGTCAAACTGTTTAAAATTGTAGCTTTACTTGCTTAGTTGCTTGTACCTTCTTCAAATTGCACTAAAATTATTACTATTTTTAGAAATAGGACTATTTTTTTGGATAAACCAAAGACGGAAGACGGACTATTTATTTGTCTGGAGGGAATATTACCTTTTATAATGTGTTCTATCTTTCTTTCATTTTTGGTGTGTTTTTATTTTACATGTTTAGCTGGAAGAGACATGAGATTCTTGCCGATGTATTTCTTTTCTGTGTTCTGAAATCATTTACTAGTTCGATGATATGTCTAGACTGTCGTTTTATCATTTTAAACAAATGATTTGTGGATGGTGAGTCTAGATGTTTGTTTTTGCGCGCTTGGTATGCTCTTTGAATTGATGGTGCTGATTGACAAATGATATTTGTTGTGGAATTGATAGTATTGATTTTACATGAGACCTAAAAGGAGATATCATCAGTTATAATTATCTTAAGATATGTGTTAAATAACCTATGATACAAAATTGAGGCTAACCAATATGTATCTTATGCGCGTATCCTATATGACAACATATCATATAATACATTTATCGTATCTTAAGGTGAGGTAGCGTATCTTATGATACGGTTTTGTCTCATAATATAGAATCATACCAAATATAATTATATTATAGCTTAGTAAAATCTTTCTTCTTGCAAAATCATCGTATAGAGATTGTCGGAGCTTTCTGAAACTAAATTATTTCTTGAAACTTTTCAAGGTTTTGATCTCATTAAGTTTTTGTAGTTTTTATATGCAAAGCATATCCTACAATATGTAGAACGTAGATTCATATCGTGAAAATGAAATTGCGATACAAGATACATATCCTGATTCAATAATTATGGGGATAGCTACCTATCGGTTTCTTCTTTTTGATTATACTGTTCTTCTTCGCGATATAGTGGCTTGGTTCGCGGTTTTGAACTTTATCTCTCTTGGTTACACTAGCTTTCTCTTCATCTCTCTCTTTTCTTCAATCATTCAAAAAATATATATGCAACCCCAAAATCAAGCCACTAATCGCGAAGCCAAACAGACCCGTTATGAGTTAGTTACTTATGGGTCACTTCCAGTTTCTCATGGATGATTGACTGACATGATGATAACGTGGTAGCAAAGGGTGTAGATTCGGATACTAAGAGACCACTTCTGCTCGTGGCAAAACTCTATTAACAAAAACTTTTACTGAGAGACACTTCTGCTTGTGGGCAGAAGCCGCAGATCTCTTATTAGCAAAATGTTACAACCCTTGCAAGTTGCAAGTAATTGTGCTCCTTAGGATCTCATCCAAAGTATTAGTCGTTTAAGAATCTCATTGTTGAAACCTATTGGTTTCTATATTCGTACGAGTATGTAGAGGTTTGCAGTCTCCTATTCACTCTTAACTCTTTATACCTGTGAGGTTTGGTATTATGAGTGTGTTAGTTATTCGCCAAGGGTTCAGTCTTTCGCATGTTTCTTTGTGCACCAAAAATATATTCACTCCTGTCATAAGAATTCATATACGGTTACTTATGATCTTTTCTGTATTCCAAAATGATTCCAGAGCAAGAGCTCAACTGGTGAAGGTTCGACCACATCAACTGCCGCGACAACTAAGGTTTGGACACTTTTAAAGTGTTTTCTTTTGTTATTGGCCGCGTGTTCTTTGCTATTATAGTTACTTATGGCTCCCTACTGTTTGATTTCAACCGTTGTTGCTATTAGAAACTTCACACTTATTTACGGTAGCTATGTTGAAACTACACCTCTCTCTGGATTGTGGATGAGCAATATTCCTAAACTTCTGTTTCTCTCTGATTTCTTAGTTTTTTGAGTTTGTACTATTATCTTTATTTACGGTTAATGATACAGAAAGGTGATGGAACTGTTCTTAGTGAACTTGATGTGGTGCTATCAGCTTATGAATTCTTATTTTGGTTATTGCTTTTTTAATCATATTTCGTGTCATCTGTTTAGAATGGCATATGGATCAGATTATGTACTATGAAAAAGTGCCCTCCAATTTGGCTGGGTTTGGACTTGATTTTGTAGCCTTTTGTTTGGCATTGGTTCTTGACCATTACTGAATGTATAGATGGGATTTATTGGAGATGAATGTAGAAGTCTACTTTGTGTTGATTTGAAGTTGCGAACTGTTCTCCATTTCTTAGGCTTGTGGTTTGATAGTTTTTAAGGGTCCGGACTCAGTTCTTGATTTTGGGCACTTCTTGAACTCAAAGATCAACAGCAGAGAATGCAGGTTAGCTGATTAGTATAGAGTGCAGGATGAGAGTTATGTTCCTATGGTAGGTAGTTGATTTAAGGAATGACCTTAGTTACATTTCTAGTTACCCCAACTCTAATTCTCTTTTGAGTACTCCGTGCTCATCCTCTCTTGTACGTGTTGTCTATATGCTTGAAGTTTGATGCAGGCTTCCTTTGGTCAGGCTGGTGAAGGAGCAATTGGTTTATCTCTTTCGTTGGTATTCGGTGTAGGATTTTACGTTGCACGACTCGCAGCATCTCTGTGCTAGCTCTTTCTTTCCTCAAGTTTTGAGAGTTTTCATGAGTACTGAAAGGGATCTGCTACTAGGAAGTGGATTTGTGGACAACATTGTCTGTTATTAAGGAATTCTTTTAGGGTTGTTGTAATCATTACCCTTGAATAGTCTCATTTACCATCTCATTCTTGATACCTGAATACTAGTGGTAGCCTTGTGTACATAACAAATATGCATATACAGCTATCATTAGAATTGAAAAAGTAAAAGAACAATGCAATAACCCTGTCCCTGCCACCGCCTAGACAAACTCTTTTTAACTTCTCATTTTTCACTTGCCGCCGTGTTAAATTGTAGTTAATCCTTTTCTTGATTGACAAATAATGTGTCTTGGTATTGAAATTCGATAATTTTTTGAAGTAAGATATTATGCTTTTTTTTAGAAGCTTTACATCATTGCACACTGTGCAAGTGTCTGAATTTGTGCATATGTTGTGGCAACTCTTTTGATTGGTTTGATCTAATCCTTTTCTATATGTTTATGTTGATCTCTCTTGCATTTGTAACATAATTCTATTCATGTCTTTATTTTGTGAGTTTTCCATGTGAGGACCATCTTAATTTGTTGAGTGGCATGCAGGCACCTCAGGCAAGTGCCGCTCCTCCTCCTGCTTCAGCTCCAGCACCAGCACCAGCGGCCCCTCAAGTTCCTGCTGCAAATGTGGCACCGTGAGTTTGAGTTTCTCTCAATAATTTGCTCGAATATTTTATTCTATATTTTGACTGTGTGCGGGTCTCATCTTTTGGTTCATGTTTCCCATTTAAGTAATTTTATGGCATTAATGGTGCCACATAAACTTGTTTTGCCTATGCAGACCTACACCTGCTCCAGCTGCTGTGCCAGTATCTTCTGTTACCCTTGGGTCAGTATTTTTATAACTAAAATGGGACGAGCAACAACTTCCAGTGCCATGTTCTGCGTTCTTACAGATTATATTTAGAGCTTTGGTTATCTACTAACATATCTAATGCTGTTTATTTACCCAGGTCAGAGACAGATGTATATGGCCAAGCGGCATCACATCTGGTTGCAGGAAACAATCTCGAGGGTGCAATACAGCAGATTCTTGATATGGGTGGAGGAACTTGGGACAGAGACACAGTAATCCGTGCTCTTCGTGCTGCTTTCAACAATCCAGAGAGAGCTGTTGAATATTTGTACTCTGTAAGTGCTTGAGTTTCTCTGATTCGGTATTGTTTTTGTATTTTTCCTTTTTAAGTATTATATTCCATGGTATTTTGATGTGGGCCCTCGTTCACAAATTGGTCAAAAATGAAATTGTAGGTGCACTATCTCCAATCATTAGCTGTTACTATTGCGATATTATCATTTTTCAAAGTATAGGTACTAGTCCGTGCCCATTAGGATGTGTTTTCAGTTAGGCATCATAGCAGTGTGTTCAGCCGCTTGCTCTTGAACATAAATATGTCACATAATAAGCAGAAGTTCTAAGATCTTGGTGTATTCTTCCTTTGGTAAGCTATGCTAGGGGTTGAGGTTGTATTTGTGCACACCTGGTGTACTGTGAGACTCCATTTTTCGTCATCATCCCCATTTTCTCTTAAGTTATTTCTAAGAACCGTCATAAGATTGATACATAATTATTGAATAGGACTTCTTTCTTTGGATGTTCCAAATGGAAAAGGGGACCCTTGCTTGAAAGAGTGAATATACTATTGGTGGCATCTGTTATGTTTACTTTTGAGTGGTATGATAAAGTTGTTACTCGATACTCTCAGGGTATCCCTGAGCCAGCTGAAGTTCCAGCAGTTGCAGGAGTGGTGCCAGGTGCTCAGGCTGCCAACGCCCCAGCTCAGCCCGCACAACCAGCAGCTGTTCCTCCAAGTGGACCAAATGCAAACCCCTTAGATCTCTTTCCCCAGGTATGCATTTGGCTGTCATTGCTATATTTCATTGCGAGTATTTTTAATAATGAGATTCCATTTTTTTGGTCCAGGGTCTTCCGGACATGGGTTCGAATGCCCCTGCTGGTGCAGGCAACTTGGATTTCCTACGCAATAGTCAACAGGTATTTGCACGCCAAATACACGGACTTCCTGGCCCCCACTTCCTTTGTTTGTATGGCACCTATGTTCATTTATGCATCCATTCATTTAGTATGTAAAGTTTTTTTTTTTTTTCCCTTTTGCAGTTCCAAGCTTTTCGAGCTATGGTGCAGGCTAACCCACAAATCTTGCAGGTATTTCTTCTTACCTGGTCTATTAATTTCTTCTCAGTTTGTTTATAGCATATACATGCATGGATATGCACTCGTATATCATGCTGCTCATATTTGATTAGGGGTGAGCACGGGTCTCCTCGGTTCGGTTTTGGGCTAAAACCGCCACCAAACCGGTTGGGCTCGGTTCCAAGACCAATAGGCCCGAAACAATTCAGTTTTTTTGTTTCAGTTCATCATTTTTCGGTTTCGGTCGGGTTCGGTCATAGTTATTAAAGGCGGAAGGCGAGAGGCGGGCGAGAGGTACTTTTTGAAGCGAGAGGCGGGCGGTCGAAAGGCGAGCAAAGCGGAAAAATAGGAAAAATATATATATATATATATATATATATAGTAAAATTAAGAGCAGATTAAAGGAAAAAAAAAACAAACAGTAAGATACAATTTGTAAGATTAAGATCAGATTAAAGTAAAAAGGAAAAAAAAAACATGCATTATAATGGTCAAAACAGTATTATATGGAATATCTAATAATATTAGAGTAAAAAGAGTTAGTAAAGTAGAATAGAACAAAAAGAAAGTCCAAAAAAAAAGAAAAAGAACTATGACAGTAAATTAGAAGAAAATAAATAAATTTAAAATGTATATATATAAAAAAAAGAGGAAAAACAACTATGCTAATGACATGAGTCGCGTCTCTGTTAAGAAGTAAAAGAGAAAAGAAAAAATAAAGAAAGAAGAAAAAACGACGTCAACTCGAAGAGAGAGAGAGAGAGAGAGAGTCGAAAGTACCTGTTCGCTTCCGGCTCCACCGTTGCCAACGGTTGCTCGTCGTCCCTCGCCATCGTCATCTCAGTCCCTTGCTGTCGCTGTCTCAGTCCCTCGCCGTCGCCGTCTCAGTCGACGTTCAAAGGGTTAGGGTTTGTTGCGTCGTGGGTTTTGTTCGTAGGTAAGTTTTGGATTTTGAAAAGGGTTTTGGATTCTGATCGAGAGAGATGGAGTGAAAAGGATTTTGTTTTCTCACTTTCCTAAACTACGACGTTTCGTTAAAAAAAATCAAGTTTTTAAGCTTGTCGCAAAGGCGTCGCTTCTCGCCGCCTCTCGCCTTGCCCGTAGTCGACGAAGGCGAGTGCCTTTGACCCGCCTTTGTGAAAACGCCTCGCCTGTGCCTTTTCAAGGCGTCCATGCCTCGCCTCACGGCTCTAGGCGCCTCGGGCGGCTGAGGCGACCGCCTTTAATAACTATGGGTTCGGTTTCGGGTTTTCTCGGTTTATTGATTTATGGACAATATGGGGGCTCATTTGCTAAGCCCATCTGAATCTTTTAGTGGTGCTCCAATGGGTCACGTAACGATAATAATACTCCCTCCGTCCCTAAATTATTGTGCGGGTTGACCCGGCACACGGATTAAGAAAACTTAATTGACTTGATTATTAATATTGGAATAGTATTGAAAAAGTGTGTTATTTTCTTTAATGCCCATGTGTATGTGGCTCATAATTAAAGTAGGAAGAAAAAGTAAGGGTAAAATAGTAAAAGTGATGTTCTAAAAAGGAAAGTTTCAAACAAGACAATTATTTTGGGACGGACGAAAAAGGAAAGGAAGACAATAATTTAGGGACGGAGGGAATAATATGCAGGCCAATGGACCATTCAAATTATCAAAACAGCACATTAGACATCTCCATTGATCTGATCCAACATTTTAAACATTCAAATAATGTACCATAACATTAATATACATATTAAACTAGTAGAAAACATGTTTAAGCAGCATCAAATTTATTGAGTCTTTTAATAAACAACAAAAATAAAGTTATTCCCAAGCTTAATTAAAAAGGTATCCAAAACTTTAAGACATTTTTGATGAAAATTCATTTGTTCTAATTTTCAGACTTGATGCTAATCTTCAGAAATCATAGATTAGCAATCATCCCAAGCAGCTCCTTGCTCACAACCTCACACCAAGCCTGACATCAAAGGAAAATTAAAGAAATAAAAATACAATACTTAAGAAACCCATTATCAAGCATAATTAAAAATACAATACTCAAGAAGCAGAACAATCTTTCTAACTTTAGTAATGAGATCTGAATTTACGAAAAGCCAGATATACTGCTCATATTGCATCAACGATGTGAAGAGCTAAATCTGCGGAATGATGAGAGAAGTCTCAGGACCCTATTATTATTACCAATTGTTATTGCCTTA
Organism: Platycodon grandiflorus; assembly: GCA_016624345.1. NCBI lineage: Eukaryota > Viridiplantae > Streptophyta > Magnoliopsida > Asterales > Campanulaceae > Platycodon > Platycodon grandiflorus. The sequence continues at coordinate 67,837,306 of CM028362.1, forward strand.
TACCCTCAAGTATTATTGCCAAGTTAAGCAATGGTGCCTCCAAGGCCCTCCACAAAATACCAAGTCCATAATCACCATGCGCCAAAGGTCCATGACTTTTCAAAACCATTTGGCTTATCAATCTTAAGCTTCAAATAATTATAGAATAATTATAAAAATTGAATAAAACAAAAGAACTTAATTATTACGGTGCAAACAACTTAATTCTTTGAAAGACAATATAATGTTGAAAATCATAAAAATTGTATTAATTTAGTAACATAATTTATTAATTTCACAACCTCGCAATAATTTTTTTTGAAACATAAAACTAATGAAATAAAAATCACTGTACGAAAGTTGCATCTACAAAGTAGACATATTTTTTTATTTCATAAAAGAATAGAACTTAAAACAAGATGTAGGACTGTTTCCCAATGTCCAAATTCCGAATTGATAACAACACCGGATAGCCACACAATTTTATTAAACAACCTTTAAATTAAAAAAGCAAAGCCACAACCAATTTAAAATAAAAAAAGATTACTCAACACAAATCTATTTTCAACAATCTAACTGTTTTGAGTTAAACACATCAAAATTAGAAGAGGGCACTAGTAGAGAGAGAAAGAGAGAGAGATAGAGAGAGAAAGTGAGAAAATCTGTGGGCTTCTTACCTTGAAACTATGGTCGAATGTCGATGATGTCCAATTGAAGTCGAGGAAGAGCTGTCGAAATCGGAATCGTCGCCGACTCGCTGTCCGATTGAAATAAGGAGGAAAGATGGTCGCGAAATGGAAAACGTCGCCTCTGTTAGGGTTAGGGGTGAGAGGGATACTGGATTTGGGATAACGTGTTGGTGGAATTGGGAAAGGTGTGAAAACTGGAACATATAGGTATAGGTATATATATAAATACATAAAACGGCATCATATTAACATATGCGGTTCGGTTCGGTTTAATACGGTTCGGTTTTATTAAAGAACCGAGCCGAAGCTGAATTCATCGGTTTCTTAGAATGGGAAACTGTCCAGCAAACTGCATCACACGGTTTGGTTTTTCGATTTTTTTCTGGTTTTTTGGTTTTTTATGCTCACCCCTATATTTGATTGTTGGCTTGTCACTTTGTCCATGTGTTGGTACGCATTAAGATTGTTGGAATATTTCATTCTTGTCATGTTGACAGCCCATGCTTCAAGAGTTGGGGAAGCAGAATCCTCACTTGGTGAGACTTATTCAAGAGCATCAAGCCGATTTCCTTCGCCTGATCAATGAACCTGTTGAAGGCGGAGAGTATGTTTTCTGTATTGATTCTTATTTTTTGAACTTATTTGAATCCTTCACAATGCTAATTCTTTCCTGATACGGTATCAGGAATGTACTTGGGCAGCTTGCTGCAGGTATGCCACAGCCTGTAACTGTTACACCCGAGGAGCGTGAAGCCATTGAACGAGTAAGTCATTCCTAATCCAGCTCTTGATTTGTATGTGAAGGTGTGTGTTGTGATTGTCTTCGATGGATCTTGGATAGACTGTTTGTGCATAATTCCCATGCTTCTTATCCTTTTGTTTTCCTTACAAGTATCTATCATTTGGGAGAGTGATGACTTGAGGTGATACACATAATTTGGCTTCAGGATTGATTGGTTCAAACTTGCTCAGTAGAAAATCTCATCCGTGTGCTTTAGATTTGTCCCACTAGGTCAGCGTGCGAGTTTGCTTCCTCTTCAACGTGTACCAGTGCATTCATTTTGTGAAAGCTAGTTACTTTTACATGCTTTGTACATCTAGGACTGCAAAGAGAGTTTAGGTTTTAGAGTTTCTGATTTGGGTGAATTTGACAAATTATAAGGTGTGATTTTCAAAGGTATTATCCCAAATATCCAGCACATAACCGAAGTGCCACTTTATTAAATGGTTGTATTAAGGTGGCCTTACTCTTCAAATGATGAATATCATTTTTAGTCCACATTCGTTCATACACGGTCTAATAGCAAAAATTTACTTTTTCATGTCAGACATAGATGTAATTGAGCTAACTTGTCTCCTTGGAAAACATTATCTTTGTTGGAATCTCCAATACCAAAGTTGAAATTTATTTGTGTCATGTTGTGAGTGTACAATCCAAATAAGTGGTAATCGTGCTAGAACATCAAATGATTTCGTAATACACTGAAAACATTCAAAATGTAATACAAGCACTAAATAAGTTGCCAATTGTATACTTATTGCGTGCATGTTTTACCTGCCACATATCATTAAGAGTTCCCTTTCTCAAATATTAACTTTTTGGCCATACGAATTACCCTCAAGAATGCTTATTAGAACTACCTGCCATTAATATCTTCACTTTCTTAACAGATGGGGGTTAATATTAGGATAACATGGAATTTGTAAGCTTAACTTTGTCAGACCCAAAAAGAAATGGAAAGGAAAAAGAAACTTAGTTTAGAAAAGTGCTCTTTTAAATAGGAGTATGAAAAAGCGATAATACAGATTTCTTAAGCTTAACCCTTATTAAAAGATTGGATAACCTGTGTTTGAAGGCCTATGTGACAGTGAGATAACCATCATCTGGTCTTCAGGTAAAACTGACAAATGGAGTCCAAATATGTAATTGATAGGGAACATTCGCTTGTCTAAAGGCTGTAGATAATGTTGTCAAAACCATTTTCTCAATTTCAGGGTTGACATTTTCTCGCCGCAGCATGAATAAATTATTAAAAGGCAAAACTGTCCTTTTGCTACGCCAGTGATGAATAATTTCCAGTAGAAAATCTGATCTTTGGTTTGCACTTAACAATAGACTGAGGTTTCCTGGTGCAGGTATTTGTTATGTAGAAGTTATATTTGATTGTAGTATATTATCTGTGCGGCCGCTTTATGAAAATGCGGTAAGTTTTGTTGAACCTGAGAAGGTTCACTATTCTAGTTAGCAATAGATTGAGTTTTCCTGGTGCAGGTATTATTATGTAGAAGTTACATTTGATAGTAGTATAATATCTGCTCGGCAGCTTTATGAAAATGCGATAAATTGGATTGAACCTGAGAAGGTTCACTATTTTAGTTAGCAATAGACCGAGTTTTCCTGGTGCAGGTATTTTTATGTAGAAGTTATATTTGAGATTAATATATAATTTGGTCCCTGAACTTTACCTTTCCCCTTAATATGGTTATAGATGTTTAAAGTTTTCTAAATTGGTCCTTGAACTCTTTAACATTTGATGATGTATTAGTCCCTCTTGCCGTTATCTCAAACAAAACCGTTGAAGTTTTCATAAAATGCCAAATTTACCCTCACTTGTGGCTGAGTGGGATGCCTAGGTGAAAATGCGGCAAATTGGGTTGAACCTGAGAAGGCTCACTATTCACGTGGCATATAGCTGGTCATTCAAACACCTCAATAAAGTTACAAGTTAGGAGTGAGTGCTTATGGTGGAAAGAGTCGACTTGGATGCTTACCCCCACATCTAGTGATTATATCTGGTGAGAGAACAGAATGATGGCATACACTGGCAATCGTGATTCCTTGTGATTGAGGCTTGAACAATGTGGTTTCGTTGGGTTTTTCTACATATTTTTTTTTTCTTTGGTGGCCAACAAAAGACAGTCAAAATAGCTATGAACGTGCTTAATTGACAATTTCATTAACTCTTTATGTGAGATCCGTTTGGTTTTTGGGTAATCCAGCTTCGTTTAAACCCCTGCTCAACGTGATTCTTTTGTTTCTCTTTTATCTCCAGCTTGAAGCAATGGGATTCGATCGAGCACTTGTATTAGAGGTGTTCTTTGCCTGCAACAAAAATGAGGAGCTGGCTGCCAACTACCTTTTAGATCACATGCACGAATTTGAAGACTAGTGTTGATATCCAATAGACAAATTCTCTCGTAAACTCTCCTTTGTTCTTTTTCCCTTCATCTTCCTTTTCTTTTAAGCACATATACTTCAGGATTGATGGACAGTGGTGGGGCAAGGCATTGAATGCCAAAATGTAACTACATGATTTATGCTTCTGTTCTTGTCTTCTAGCATCATATCTGTTTTAGAATCTGTGGTGTCTTTGTAGTCTGTTATATACTTATGTTTTGTGCTTTCCTTGCTCTTGTGGTTATGTTGAACGACTGTGCTCTTGGCACATACCCTTATAAATTTTAGTGGTTGGGGGTTCTTCCGTTCTTGGTTCATTTGTGTTAAGATTGTTCAAATGTTAACTTGCGCAAGTCATTTGTGACCGACTGGGTCTTTTCCCTACGTCCATGCACAATTTTAATCCCTCCTCGTGGTGTTGTCCTCTTAGGGTCGTGAAACACTTGTACTTTCCAACCCTGATAAGAGCCATTCCGCCATTGCATTTGATACTGTGTCCATGTTTTAGAATTACACTTTTGGTGTTACTTCACTGAAGTGCAATTTTTTTCTTCTTTATAGAATGGATGAACCTGGTTTGATGGTAAATTTGGATTAGATCACTGACAATTTTGAAATCTGGGAGTTATTGACGTGGACACTAATTCATAATTTGGTGATAAATTTGGAGGCTATTTTTATTACCATAATTACTTAATTCACTATACTCATTAGTAACTACTTTAATTTTGCTTATGTTTGGAATAAAGATACCCTTAAATAGTCAAACAATATAGAGTATTTTCAAATTATATTTACTTCAGTTTTTTTAATTTACAAGGCAGCTATTTTTTCTTTTCATGTTTTGAGGTAAAATTACGCTTTGTATTTTTGAAGATGATTTTTTTTTTTTTTGATAAAATTATCATATATGCTTGTACATAACTACGATTATTTTCTTTTAATTTTTTTGTTGCACTTATCGAAGTTACTTTTCAACACTATCTTTTAATTAAAATTTTGTTTTCTATAAATCCAATGACAATTGTATTTTCATTTATCCTTTTCTACTTGCTTGAAGGATCATCTAAATTACAAAAGAGCTCAATCCATATGTGCACAATGGACAAAATCAAGTTACTGGCCAAGATTTAGTTCCTCGATTTCTTTCACTCTCTCCAACCATTTCATCTCTTATTTTCAATCGCTTCCAAATTCTCTCTCTCTCTCTCTTTTGCAAAGACAAAACGAAGGGGCACCCTAAAAATTGATAAAACTAAAGAAGTCGAGTTTACTACAAAACCAACGGCACCAAGTCTCTTTTGCGAAGAAGGTCGATTTCTCTCTCTCTCTCTCTGCACTTTTGATTTCTTAAATTTGTCTTTGATTTTTTATGCTCATAAATGAGAAAAATACTGCATTTTTAATTTTTTTTTTCTAATAATGGAATTTTGTTACTAAAATAAAAGGTAAGATTAAATATGAATGTCAATATTATTATTAAGATTTCTATTTTTTAGAATATTATTTTCTGATATTGCATAATGAAATATATTCTAGTTTTTATTTATGTAATTCATGATAGAAATAAAATAGGGGTATTTTTGTCTTTTTAAGTTTAACTATAGATGGATGTAGTGGATAATTAATTATTGTAGTGAAAATAGACTCTTTTATTTGATGACTATTTTAATATTCACATTTCACCAGGTTTCGGCTTTGAAGTTTTATTTGGTTTTATTGAACTTTTGTTGAATAAAAAAACTGCTCCCTCTGTTCTACCCAAAGAGTCGATATTTCAAAAATTTAGTAATTAAGGTATAAATAACTAGCATTAGAGGTAGTCAAAATTATAAAAATACTTGAGCATAATCAATAGTTAATATCAAATCTGTAGGGTAAAGTTAAAAATGTTTTCGAGATCATATACATAATTTTTGAAAATAAAATTTAAGTAAAATATTCCAAAATAACATAGTGATTCTTTGCCTGGAATAGAAGGAGTAATACATAATCAAATTACTCCCTCCGTTTAGTGTTATGCGTTGATCTTTATTTATTTGTTTGCTTGTTCTTTTTGTTGTTGTTGTTTTTTTTTTATCAAATTTTTTTTTTTTTGTGTTCTAAGGGGGTGTGGGAATGGATCGAACTTGAACCTCACACCTTATGAAGCCTCAGCTCTACCACTGGGCCACCCCTTAAGTTTTTTTTTGTTGTTGTTGTTGTCAAACTTAGAGTTTGTTTGGTCGTGTATTTTGGCCAAAAAACGCAACTTATTTGCAAAATTTGTGGTTCAATGCTGCGGCAGAAAAAATTGCGTTTTTAAAACGCAGGTGCGTTTTAAAATGCTAAATTCCCGGCTTTTTTTCAAAATGCACGTTTTAAGACGCTAATAGGAAAAAAAAAACTACGTTTTGAAGCGATATCCCAAATACATTTATAAAAAAAAAAAAATTACATTTTAAAAACGTTGCATTCTTAAAATGCTTCATTAAAAATGCTGTACCAAATAAACTCTTATTCACAAAGTTTTCATAAAACAATTCAATCTTATCAAGAGTACTAACGAATGAAATGGTTAGTACAGTGAAATAAGATAACTGAGTGGATTTTAAGGCTAAAATCAGTGTTTACATAATTTAGGTTAAACAAATAGGTGGACTTAAAAATGGGGTTATAAAATTGCGGGTCGGTACCTTTTGTGAAAAATTCAACCGCTTAAATTCACTATATTTGTTTTCATTCACTTAAGTCGCTTTTAAGTAATAAATTGATTCTTTGTTCCAAAATTTTCCCCGTATCAACATATTACGCTTTTAAATATATTTTGTGCATCGTTATGTGTGTGAAATGTGAATTGTCAATGTATTTTGTGATTTTTGTGTTAAAAAATGTGCAGCGAATCGCATAAAGTATAAAGTGTGCATCGTGTGTATCGTCAATGTAATTTTGTGATTTTTGTGTTAAGAAATGTGCATCATCAAGTATATTGTTGTGCATCGTCAAGTATAACATTACTATTTTTCAGTATATTTTTTGTAAGAAATATGTATCGTCAAGTATAATTTTGTACATCGTCAATTATAACAATACTATTTTCATTATAATTTGTGCATCGTGAAGAGAATTATTTTGTGCATTGTCAAATGTACTAACTATAAATTTATATTTTGTTTCTAAATTGCCCCTGTAACAATCTATCACATATTTTTAGTTGTGCGATTTTCTTGATTTACTGCTTAAAAAATGTGCATCGTGTGCATTGCGATGCAACAAACAACACTCTTTTGTTGAACTGTTTGTGCATCGTGATACACAATTATTGTGCATCGGGATACGTGTTTAGTATTTTTTGTAGTTAAGAGGGTTTTTTTTTTCCAGTGCGATGCATAACTTTTTTGGTGCATCGCAAGTGAAAAAAGTATTTATATTACGTCTTTTGTTTTGCGATGCACATAGTGTGCTTCCATGTTTTATGTGCATTGTGTTGTGTTGCGATGCATCGTTTTTTGTTTTGTGATCCAGAACGTGCACTGTTCCGTGTTTTTATAGAGCATAAATGACATTTTACAACAAAAGTGTCCTTTAACGATTAAAAACAATTATAATAGATTTTAGCGAATGAAAATTATCTAAAAAGACTGACCCGAATTTTACCCTTATGCAAAGGATATATAAAACTTGCTGATAAGGATAAGTAAACAAAGTCTACTAATCTCGCACTTGTTAAGCAAAATAAATAACAAGTAGAAACAACAAATATTGACCGGTTCAAATATAAAGTTAAATGAACATGATAATGTGAACTACGTCAACTATCTCATTTTTGAATTTGAAAATGTGCACTTATTTATCTATTAGACTTTACAACCTACAAAACTACGATTCTATAACAGGAGTTAAAGATTGAATCTTAAGTTCAATAACTAACTAATTGTGGGATATAGATAGATTTTGTATAAAATATTTGCCTGTGTTTGTGAATGATGTGTTCTTCTAACCAGCAATGTTTTTGCTTGTGGTTGTACAATCAATCAGGCTTTCAAAAACTATAAGTAGGAAAAGCCATATTTGATTGTACGAGTGCTTGGGCTATTGTCATATTTGATTTTTTTTTTTTTTTTGGTTAAGCAAAATATTTTTTAAATGTAAATTTGACGTATATATTTTTATTTTTTTTAAATTATAAAGTACGTAATTCGTAGTACATTTAAAATATTACTCCCTCCGTCTTGTTTGACCCGACACACAGCTTAAGAAAAAATAATTAACTTGATTATTAATATTAGTATAATGTGTAATTTTTTTTAATGCCCTTGTATATGTAGTTCATAATTAAAGTAGGGTAAAATAGTAAAAGTGATGTCCTAAAAAAGAAAGTTTTCAAACATGATAATTATTTTGGGACGGATAAAAAAAGAAAGGAAGACAATAATTTAGAGACAGATGAAGCACAAATTACGGCGTTTTATAATTTAGAAAAAAAATTTAAATTTGTATTTAAAAAATATTTTATTTGACCAAAAAAAAAAGTCAAACAGAAAAAGGAAGTACTTTATCAGATGACACCAACTAACTATCTTTGACATTAACGTATTTATTAAGAGAATAACGAGAAATGTTTGTTAAAACTGAAATGAAAGCACTGTAAAGAAGAAGGAAAAATTGTGATTAAATTAGTCAATGTTTGACCAATAGAAGTAAAAGATACGCATTGTTACCTCATCATGTCTCATCATGTTTCCACTCCCCAAGATCATTTAAAAACCAGGGACGAGCCAACAAAAGAATAATCGCCCACAGTTTCGGCCTCATTGGCCGCCCCCTCCGTCCCTGTCGAAGGTCCTCTTGGAACCACTATATAATCATCGTCAAGTGTGTGTGTGTGTGTGTGAGTGTGTGTGTGAGAGAGAGAGAGAGAGAGAGAGAGAGAGAGAGAGGAAAGAACAAAATGCAATCACTGCAGCAAAAGGCATCGGAGTGGAGTGGGGTTGAGCAGAGCGACGCGTTCGCCATTGATGAAACTAATCTCTTTGACAAGTTAGGCCTCCAGTCCTTCATCAATCTCTCCACCAATTTCTACACCAGGTCCCTGTCTCTCTCTGCCCCCATTTTCAATATTTTATCTATCATTTGATTTTTTTTTTCTTTGTGCTCTTTTGAATTCTATTTTGTTTGTTTGGTTATTTAGAAACCACGAGTAATAGAGGAAACCCATATAAGTATTTCAGGCTATGTTTTTAGAAATGGAATTGGATGAACAGTTTGAGTTCCACGGAATTCAAATTGTTCTTCCAATTCAATTCCAAACAAAGGCTATGGTTCTGTAGTTTTGGATGATTCACTGTACCCTCCGTACAATATAAATAGTTCATTTTGACTATTTATAAGTCCATTTGATGATTTATTAACCAAGATTTGATATGGATTTATGAAGATTATATTTGTAAAGTTTATAAAGGTTACTTGCTTTTGTAAAACTACAAATTTACTATTGGTAGTACATTTATGAAGTTTACAAAAGGCTAGATTTTAATCTCTATAACCAAATATATCTATGTGGAGTGACAAATATTCATTATAAATAATGGTCAAATCACAAATGCACTTTAAATTTTAGTTACTGTAAATTGGAATCACTGCTGGAGGATTTGCTAATGATATCAACCAAGAGTTTCCAATTGTGATGTGTTGGTTTGAAATATAAAATTGTGTTTTTCTTTAGTAATAATAATGCAGAGGTATTCTGTAATGATTTTTGGGTTTTGTTTTGAAATGTAAATGTAGGGTTTATGATGATGATGAAGAGTGGTTCAGGTCGATTTTCGCAAATTCGAGTAAAGCCGATGCAATTCAAAATCAATATGAGTTCTTTGTGCAGAGAATGGGAGGGCCTCCTCTGTATTCACAGAGAAAAGGTGAGCCTGTTTTCGGTATATACTATAATTACACTATTAGTCATCTTTTTGGGTGAATTAGGGAATTTTTTGCTTATAGTTCTTTTGCCGCCTTATTTGTATCATTATGGAATTTGTGTTGTTACTGGTTTTACCAGTCATGTACGTTTTCTTTACTTGTTACTACATCCAAAGTCCTAACTTTTTGTTAGCAACCAAAAAGTCTTTGGTACGAAAGCAGTACATATTTGCAAGATATGTGCCAAATAACAAGTATCAACATATTAACAGAAGTACATTCACTCCATAATCTCATGCTGCCTGGCTCAGGAGCTGTTAGAATGTGAGGGAGGTCAGTTTGGAAAACTGAAACAATACTCCATGCGTCCAGCTCACGAAGTCCATGTTTGAAAGTCAAAACATTTGAAGGATTTGATCACTAATAATACCCTTACTTTTAGGGACAAAAATCATTTATTTATTTATGTTAAGTTTGATATAAGGGTTAACTTGGAAAGCCATAAAATGTGCTATTTCAATTTTAGGGTAAATTTTGAAGAACCTCCCTTTGGTTACATTGTTTTTTGAGGGATCTTCCTGTGGTTCATTAATAGAGCCTGCCCATGGTCAAGCATTCCTGCAGATGGTCAAGCATTCCTGCAGGGTACCTCCTTGTCGTCATATGTTCCATAAAAATTAATCGAGGGTGAATTGAAAGTTTCATGTAATATATACCTGCATTGTCATCAAATGACTAAAAATTATGATTTACTTGAATGAAATACCACTACAATATAAAAATGCTGATCAAAGTGTATGACAAACACATGATTCACATGAAACTCATTTGCAAAAGAGATATATATGTGTGATCAATCATAACATTCATAAGAAATACATTTGCAAGGAAGTCATACAAATTACTTGATCTTAGGAAAAAAAATTGACAAAGCTATAATCAATCTAACAGATAAAAGAGGCAAATTACTAGTTATTAGTTGATAATCTCACATAGTACGAAAAACATACCAAAAAAAGTCCATAATTTCTAGTTATTAGTTGATTTTTTGCATAGCCAATATCGTTTCACCAATCTCTAATCACTTTGCAAAAAGCAGCAAACACAAATATGATGGTTTCCAAATTACTTGGACAAAGAATCAACAAAAATAAATAAATAAAGAATGAAAAGGAGTAGGAAATGATACCTACTCATGTTTAATGTTTAACTGAGAGTATCCAAAAGAATGAGGATATGCCAGAGATACAAAAAATATTTACTTTAGCAAAAAACTCAAAAGTTCTTAGCACGTGATCATCTATCTGATGAAGGGTAAATGTGTCTTTAAACTTCCAAGTTTATCCCATTAGGGAGGTGTAAGAGGTGTATACAGGAGGCTTAACCATAGGAGTCTATATGCGTATTAATGTCCTTAAGGGGGGCTTGTCGTAGAGTTGGGGCTTTACAAAGTGTGAGGTCTCAGATTCGATTCTTTCCCATACCCCCATAGGACATAACAAAAAATAAATAAAATATATATATATATATATATATATATATATATGCGTATTAATGGACCATGGGGAGGTCCTTCACATAAAGGTGTAACAGTCTAACCACAGAGGTTCTTTGGAATTCACCCTAAATTTTATGAGTGGAACGACCTAAAATAGAACTTAGGACTCCTTGAATGGAACGGAGGGACTATTACAGAAGCATATGCAGTTAGTTAATCATACGAGCAAAGCTAAATGAACAAATTCCAGGAAAACAATAAACAAGGAGTCCGATAAAGGCAGAAGTTCCAATATGATTTTCTTTAGCCTCCTGTAGACCAAAAGTATAAAACTTTCCATCATGTTTGAAGTCCTATCCTTTTTGAGTTTCATATATGGATGCTTTGAAACTCAAATTAGCACGACCTGACCCTATTTCTAACTAAAGGAGTTGAGATATCAAACTTTCCTGTGAACTTGCTGTTGGCCAACAATAGAGACAGTGGTATTGTATGACTGACAACTGAATCTATACATCTTCACTCAGGAACTTTTGGAAAAAAAAAATAGATGTCACTCTAAAAACTTTTTGTTTCTTCCTCATTCTCAAGAGGGAATAATTGAATGCTTCTTTGATTCTTTCGGTAGGTTCTAACCAAGAAAATCATTGTACTGGATCACAGTACCAAAATAGCAAAATTGCTGCACATGGATTTTACATTGTTGTTAATTGTTATCATATTTAACAACTCTAGCTGCTATCTATTTTAGACTCTTTTGAACATAAAGTTTTCTGTTGTACTTTTACATGTGGGCTATATAAGTTGGTTTTGGGACATGAATGTGACAGATATATTATTCCTTTTCTTGAAGCAAGAAGCCTCATGCTAAGTTTCTGACATCGGAAAGATAATTACTTTGGAAAGTGAAAAATGTACTGCCCTAACATCACACAGGAAAGTTCTGTGAAAGAATCTTTCAACGTGTCACAGGCTTGGGGTTCTCTAAGACAGGTCATTTTGTCAATACAAAGAAAGATCAATTTTGTTTATTGTAAACTTAGTAAGTTCCCCAAGTCAATGACTCTAACAGCACCTGGCCTGGATTTCTTACTGGTATAAATGTTTCCAAAAGTCCCATGTTCCTACTCATTATTCTCTATGATTTCAGTTTTTAAATTGGATCAATACTGTTGTCTTCATGCCTGAGTGACCACTATTTAAAAATATGATGACTTTAGTTCTAAAATGGTAAATCCAAATGTATATAACTAAGTTACTGAAATTAATTCTTTTGGGGTGGCTTGATATCCAAAATAGAAGTTTTGGAAAGCCACTGAACACAATTACATGTCTATACAACTAGTCTACTGCAATGTTTGTTTTGAAATAGCATGTACTACTTTGGTTGTAGAGTGACCATGTTCTGTCAATAGTTTGTGGTGGGGTCAATACACGTGATTCCCATTAACATTTTTTAGGGAGAATTCCCCCCACACCACACCCCAAAAAAAAAAAAAGAAATCCAAAAAACCTGTAAATTGTTTCTTGAAATTCAGTGGGGTCGTTCCCACTGAACTCTTCACTCCTACATAGTTATAAAACCCTAGTAGTTTTAACTAGATCTAAAATTTTCCCCTTTGAGATCTAGACATATTTTTCTAGATCTAGACAAAACAACTCAATATTTGACCAATCCAAGGCTACAGTGGTCATCGCCTTGAGGAGGCAATCAATTTGTGCCATTTCCACCGTCAGTTCTCACCGGAAAAAATTACCGGTGCCGGAGAAACCTTGCCGGCTTGCGCAGACAAGGTTGCCGGCTCCTGCTCTGGTGACATCCGAGAATGGTTGGCTGGTTTGAAGAGTATCACATGGTTTCCTATCATTTTTTAAGAAAAAAATGTAATTTTTGTTATAAATACTAAATAAACTTAAAAGTGTTATTATTATTATTTGTGACCTTAGTTACTGGAGTTAATTTTATTTATAACTAGTTTATGAAATATTTTATAATATATAATTTTTAAAATTATTTTTCCCCTAATTTATCGCCTTGCTCGCCTTTTGGTCGCCCACCTCACGCCTTCCGCCTTTAATAACTATGCTCCTACACCCCAAAGAGGAATCACATTCGATAATAATCTTCACATCATTCTGCTTGTAATTTTTTATCATCTAGGTTTCTTTCCTTCCTGCAATTTTCTTGTCGGAAATCCTGTCTATTACTAGGTACTTCATATCCAAGTATATTACGATGTACACATAATTTTCTGTCCTTTTGTCTCTCTTGTGGTTGGGAAAGTGTCATATAGTTCTGAATTTAGAAGTTCAGTACAAACTCATAAATCTTAAGAGTTTTCATTTAATTAAAGCGTTAAATTACGTAAGAAAAGGATAAATAGATGAGAACTATCTGCATACTCTGTAGGCTGAAAATAATAGAACTCTTTCAATGACAACAAAGCCTATAATTGACTCATGTTATGCGCGGGGACCCAGCTTGATTGATATATAATCATGTTAGACTCCTACTTTACTAACCATGTGACTCTTTTTTCTGTTATTTTCTGTACTTAATGGCAGTTAAGTTTTGGAATTCAAAACTAACTAGTTAAAGGAACTATGATTTTGGGTTCTTTTGTTGATGGATTTCAATAGTTTGGTAGCAAAATGAAGCCTTGATTTTGGAGCTGAAACTTCCATTTTGTTCTTTGCTCATACTTGCTTTTTTATCTTGCATTTTTTTTCATATGATTTTCTGCAGGCCATCCCGCACTGATTGGACGCCACCGCCCATTTCCCGTCACTCATAGAGCTGCAGAGAGGTGGTTACATCACATGCAACAAGCACTAGATAGCTCCACAGACATTGACGCGGACTCCAAAATCAAAATGATGAATTTTTTCAGGTACAAGGTTTCACGCAAAATTGCCAGTAAAACATGCACTATTTCCTGTTGCCAACTAAACAAGCATAAAACTTAGTCTAGGCAATTCTGTATTCTAGGCACACGGCATTCTTTCTGGTAGCTGGAGATGAGTTGAAGAATCAGAACCAAGGAGCTTCTTGTAAGCATGGAGCCAGCAAAGCAGCGGCAGTGTAACTCTGTAACATAATTATCTAATCTGATTATTATTTTTTTTTTTGGTTGTCATGAACGGACAAGATAATGCCATTGATCACAGTCGTGTTAAAGAAATCCATCTCATAAACTTTTAAAATATAAGTTATTTATCTGCAACTTTTAGTCATTCATGGTCTTTTGGTGCTTTATAGAATTGATCTTATACGCTCGTTTTGATTTGTTATTATGGAAGTGGCTGCCACTTATTGTTCAGACAATAATACTGCTTCTGGCTCTAAACAAGTATCAGTTTTGACTTTTTAAGTTCTTATTCAGAGATCCCTGTTTAATTTTTAGCAAAGAAATTGACTTTAGGTCATTTTAGTACTGTATATATTTTAGGACTGCATATACATGAATGCCTTTACTATTTTCACTATAGTATTGCAAGTACACATAGAGACACGACAAATAACCAGTGTCCTAAAAATCACTAGGCGGGCACTAGGCGCCAGAGCAGGGTTTAGCGCCTAGGGGCCTAGTCGGGGCCTAGGTGGGGTTTAGACGGGGCTTAGAAATCGAGGCATAATTATACTATAGGTCTATACCATACTTGCTGCAACAATATTAATAATTAAATATAACTAAATAAACTAAAAGTAATGGTCACATTACAAGATTAAAAGTTAAAAATTAAAATTTAATTCAATAATCAGTACATGCTGTAACAATAGTTATAACTAAATATGACCAAATAAACTAAAATAATGATCATATTATAAGATTAATAGTAAAAAATTAAAACTAAATTCAATACTATCATTCCAAACTCCAAAGTATAAACTTTAAAATAAAATAACAATACTTCAACATGTAAGTATGGAAAACAAACTTACTTAACTTAAGTTTTTCTTTTTTTTTAAACCAAAACGACGTCCTTTTTTGGGAAAAAAATTTTAAAAAAATGTAATTCGGCTAGGTGGCTAGGCGGCGATTTTTTTTTTGTGACGATTTTTTACCCAATTTGACCCTAGTCGTGGCGTTTTGGAGGCGCTAGGCCGATTTTTCAAACACTGCAAATAACAAATGTGATCTTAGTAACTTAATAGCTTAAGGGTGAATGTTCCTTTTATTTAGAAGGGTTTGCCATTCCGATTTAGATGTTGAATTGCCCAACCGACTTGCGAGTACAATATAAGAAGGGTGGATGTTCCTTTTGTTTGACGCACCAAAACAATGGATTGCTTGAAAATTCGGCCAGCAAGTATACCGCGGCGAAGAAAGAAACACATTGCTCTTCATCTTTTATTTTCAGCGCTCTGCAAGTGTGCGACAGGAAAGTTCAGAAGTGAAAGAAAGAGCCAAAATTTTGCCATTTTGGTTTGGCTTCTTGAAACGTTAAACAACACATCCACCGCACCTCATCCTGTATTCAATGGAAGAACACGGAGGATGATATGGATGAGTATGAGAAAGAAATGCTTTCGGAGGCACGAGCCCTAGCCAATACCAGTGGGGAGGCAAAGAAAAGAGAGAACTGAAGGCTGCTGGAACCCCGTTTTGAGATAATTTCAAGATATTATAGTTTAATTTTGATCTCCACCATCTTTATTTATTCTACTAATTTGTGTTGATAAAAAAGTTTACATAAATCTCGTTTAATTTGTTAGATGTTAATATTTAACTTTTATACAATTCGTTAATAATTATTTCTGATTTAAAGTATTCAATTAACATTATTTGATAAATATATTTTAGATTTTCATTTGCTTTTTTAGTTGCTATCAAAGTTAACTCCTTTTAACAATTTTCTTCCAAAATCTTTGACGAAAGTTGATGGAGTGTCTAATTTGACTTTGAAGTTGAAGTGTAGTAATGAAGTTGACGAAAAAGATAATAAAGTGATCTTAATGAATAATCTACGGTGATGAACTTGATATTTAAACTTAAAATTATACCCCATATACAATTTCCAAAATCCCACTCTGCATTGCGCAAAAGCTGTTAGGCTGTTATGGGAGTTTGAAACTGTAACCTGATAAGTGCTTGCTCCATAATACAAGCAAAGCAAAGTCAGGGAAAACAAGAAACAATGGAGAACAATAATCCCCAAAGTTGCAATATAGGAGTAGATTTTTAGGCTTTTGGCTTCTATTTACTGAAGACTCTTTAAACATCAAGTTTTCTGTTGCACTTTTTCTCGAGGGAGGCCCTTATAAGGTGGTTGCGGACACGGATGGATGTGACTGAGATATATTGTTCCTTGTTTGAACCAAGAAGCCTCGTGCGACGTTTCTGTTTCACAAGCATAATTACTTTGAAAACTCAAAACATACTTAATGGGGCACAAAATGTTGCGGACATGAATTCTCTTGGATTATCTTGAATGTATGGATATTTGGGCTTTGGCTAAATACCTGAAATAGACAAGAACACATACTAGTGTGAATGCAGGGGCTTGCTAAAACACTCTGGTGTGAGAGTAAGAACTTGCTTTCCAATCTGACAGAGTTTTAGCCTGTGAATAGTAAACGTACCTGTCATTAAGGGGTGGCCCAGTGGTAGAGCTGGAACTTTACAAAGTGTGAGGTCTCAGGTTCGATCCCTTCCCACGCCCCCTTACGACATCATAAAAAAAAATTAAAAAAAATAAAAAAAAAAGAATAGTGAACGTACCTTTAGCCAAAGACTTGCTTAGCTTTTATAGTGGAACGGAGTGATCAGTGGGCTAATTTCGTGGGATATCTATCTCTTTAAGTGAGGAAGAGAAACTTCCGAGCGTGATTGGGGTCAATCCCTAAATTCCAGCCAGAGATCTCGGGCACGATCAGTCGTGACCCCGAGATTCTCGTATTCTTAGTCATGGGTGATCACGACTGTCTTTTCCTCTTATGCTTGGGTTTCTGATATGTGCTCGTCGAGTCGAGTAAGCTCGCTGGGATTGAGCCCTACCCGCATGTTTCTTACTCGCTTGCAGCTTATCCTGGGCAGCATTCCAAACTTGTGTTATCAATACTGTTATATCATCGCAAGGTTTTATTTTTGGTTAAAGATCTGATGTGATAGAATCTTTCAGTATGCTACCAGAGGGGTTGATTTGATATCAAGAAGGAAGGTCTTCTCTTTCCCCCCTAACTCTATATAAGCTTCATTCTTGATCAACGGCAAAACCCCAACCCATATATAGCTAAGCTACTCGAATATACTTATTTTTGCCTGGTTCATAAGAGTTGCAGAGAGGTGGTTAAATACCTATATCACATGTAACGAGTGTTAGATGGCACCACAAACATTGACGCATACTCAAAAATGAAAATGACGAATTCTTTCAGGTACAAGTTTTCACGCAATTTTGTGAGTAAAGCATGTACACTGCATTCTTTCTAGTGGCTAGAGATGAGCTCAAGAACCAGAAAAAAAAAAAGCGTCTGTAATTACGTGTGCGTGGAACCAGCAAACCAGCAGCCATGGCCCATGTCTGTAACAAAGTTATCTAATCTGATTTTGGTGTCAAGAACTTACGAGATAAATGTCATCGACTGCAGAGTACAGTAGTAAAAGGAATACATCTTATATAGCTTTAGAAATATATATATTTTTTTAACTGTAAAATTTGATTTGTAATAGTAATCTATTTCCTTTCATTGAGTAAAGAAGTATTTATACAAAGTATTGATTACAAGAGACGTGCTAAAAGTTTGATGTAAATATATAAACAAATAATTACAAGATCTCCTAATTATGGTAGGAATCATGCTGAGATTGTCACGAATGTGTCCGAAGATGTGGCGACATCCACCATGAAAGATTGCTATTGCAAATCAAATTTTACATGGTATCAAAGCTTGCTGGATCTAGTCCTGTGTTGACGGCCCTATTCGTTGTGCTCTGTTGGGAAAAATTGCCTTAAAAGGAATCACATTTTCAGCAAAAATTACATCCCTGGATGTGAAGACTTTGTTCTGTTGCACATCATAGACACGATAACTCTTTTGTGCATGAGGGTATCCAACAAACATACAAGGTCTCCCCCTTTCACTAAATTTATCAAGCCCCTTTTTATTATCCTTTGCATACACAAGGCACCCAAAGACACAGAGGTGGTCATATGAAGGTTTCTTGTTAAGCAAAACACGAAGGTAGTCATATGAATGTTTCTTGTTAAGCAAAATTTCATATGGTGTTTTATCCCTAATGACTTTTGATGACAATCTGTTTATGAAGTAGGTATCCGTCAAGACACACTCACCTCAAAAACTGATGGGCAAACTTGCTTGAAATCGCAAGGCTCTTGCAACTTCGAGTATGTGTCTATGTTTCCTCTCCATTACCCCATTCTGTTGGGATGTATCGGTATATGAAATCTCAAATAGAATTTCGTGGGTGGTGGTAGGCTTAGTCGCACGCCCACTAAATTAGACCTAAACTCGGCCACTAATAATGTAATTAGGGTAAGTCAGGGTCGATCCACGAAGAACAGTGATTATTTGCGAACAGTCACTTGACCAGATTGGGGGTTTAAATTGAGTTCTTGATTAATTCCTACAACGGGAAAAATAAACTAAGTGTTTAAAACAATAATTTAAAGGAACTTGATTTGATCGTCACCGGATTATAATTCTAATATCATTGATAATTCTTTTTCACCATAATACTTATTCACTTGATTACGAGATATATTTCAATCTCTGTCTCTTCTTTCAGTTTAGTTTATAGCAGTGGCACACTCACTATAAACCCTAATTAAAATTAAACCTAAACTGGCACAGAAAAGGTCTAAAGATTAATTGATGTTATTTTAAGAGACTAAAATCAAGAACGCTTTCTAATGTTAATTAGATAAACGTCTAATCTTGCCTACTTCCCGAATTGCTATGGCACATAAACAATTCGTGAAGGCTACAATGAAAACTCTAATTCGGCACGAGCGAGTAATCTAGCAAAGATTAATAAAGAGGACAAGTGAATTGGCCAAATCCACAAACCTAGAAATCAATCTAAATTAATACAAGCAAGATTATGAACAAGAATTAATTAAGAAAAAGAAATACCTCAATAGAATTAAGAATCCGGATCAAGATCTCAAATCCAAAGTTATGGAGTTTAGTTCTCCATAGAAATTCAAAGCTTGAGTTTTTGATTCTAGGAAAACTCTCCAAAATAGATGATAACCCTAAAACTAATAAAAGAAATAGTATTTATACTTCCTTCCTAAAACCTAGATAAAAAGAAAAGAAAAATAAAATAACTCTAAATAATAAAAACTGCCAAAAATACAGCAACCACGATTTCAGTCTCGACAGGGGACGACTCGTCCCCCAGGGGACGACTCGTCCTGAACCTTCCCTTCGAATCGATCGTCCCGATGGGGAATAGTTAGGCCAAATGGGGACGACTCGTCCCTAAGCCTAAAATCCCGAAATCTTCAATTTCCTCGTGACTCTTTAGCTCGCCGGGTCTCTTTGGTTGACTTTGTCTTGACTTTGTTGACTTCCATCGATGTAGGATTAATGATCTTGAGCTTCTTTGAGAACCAAAAACGATTACACAATAAATCTCTAAATTTCTCTCGAATTACATTGATTCTCTCAAAATCCTCATAAAACATAATTCACTCAAAAAATACATCAAACCTATACTAGATACATGGAAATAGAGAATAATAAGGATGGAAAACATAGGAAAAAGATAGTATAAATCCGTCCTATCAAATACCCCCACGCTTAGACCATTACTCGTCCCTGAGTAATATCCTAAACTCCAATCTAACACCGGTCTAAAACAGATGCATGGAGGGTAAATGATTCCTAGTCTCCTCTAATCCGCCAACACAAGTCCATCAAAAGTCATAAACTGAGTACAAGAAACTCCGTCTCCTTATATCACCAATAGGAATCAACAGTGAGAACAAGGACCTTAACTTGATACCAACTCCCGATATAAAACGGTATCCAAGCTACGGTCCACACACAAAAGCCAGGGGAACTAAATATGACCTATGTTTCCCCACGCTTGGCTCACACTACATCATCCCTCAAAATAAAAAGTTGTTCGGGTGTTAATCCCTCACAACTACCTCATGGAAAACTCCTACGCCCCCTTATTACTCCAAAACGAATGAGGATTTCTATCCTAACTCCACTAAACCAATCCTCCTACTCCCATGAAATATCCTACCCGAACTTCGAATCCTCCCTTATGACTCCACTCCGGTGATATGTAAGATATGAAAACAAATCACTTCCCTCACCTTTTGCCTAGGTGCCGTTTCCGATTTTCACCTAGCCTCTCTTTTCTTTTCATTTTTTTTTTGTTTTTGTTTTTGTTTTTTTGTTTTTGTTTTTTTGTCTTTTTTTTTTTTTTTTTTACATTTACGGATAGATAGAATACGTAAAGATAGAATACGAAAGAAGCATCCCCATACCCCACGCTTAAATCGCACAATGTCCTCAATGTGTGAAATAAAGCGTAAATGCGATAAAACGAAAAGGGAAGGAAAAAGGTATACCCTCACCGACGAGTGGAGCCTTCCCCGATAATAGGATTGCGGGAAGAACGCCTCTTAGCACGATCAGCGGCTCTCGACTGCATCATAGCCAAGTAGTCATCCAAGACTGGCTCATAGCTCCGGGGTTCGGGCTGCATCGCCCATGCTTCTAACTGGCGAGATCGGGCTCCCAAAAGGGCAACATCATCCTCCAAACCCTCAAACCGATCCTGCACCTCCGCCCATCTAACATCCTCTAGAGCTTGTCGGCTCTGCTCTCGAGCTAGCCGAGATCGCTCCTGCTCCTCAAGAAAGGCTCGGATTTTAGCAAAGCAATGGAATGAGGGATAGAGATTTTGTTGTAGGGATGGGAGGATGATGGATTTAGGTGGTGGCAATGGAGGATTTTGGGTGGTTGTTTGTAGAGAGAGAAGAAGAAGAAGTAGAGAAGGGGGAATAGGGAGAGGGCACGACTCGTTCTTTATTTTTTTTTTTTTTTTTCGAACAGCGTGACTTCTCGGGGGACGAGTCGTCCCTCGCTTCAAAAGCTCCTGAATCAGTCGTCCCCTGCTTTGGGGAATAGTTGGTGCAATTGGGGACGAGTCGTCCCCCTTTTCTTCACAAGTTCCTGATTCAGTCGTCCCTTCTTGGGGAAGAGTTGGTGCAATTTGGGACGAGTCGTCCCGTGGCCTTTTTTTTTTTGAACAGGCCCGGGCTTTGATCCATTCTCCCTTGCTTCTCCTTGCACACCACCACAAAACCAATACCTTTAGTAGCACCGATTCATAATAAAATACAACAATTTCCAACTAAATGAAAGAAAAACCAAAAATAAATAAATAAAAACTAAAAAAAAACGAATGATTAAATCCCGGGTTGCCTCCCGGTTAGCCGCCCTTCTTTACCGTCTTTAGCTAGACCAAATGCCGGGAAAGCCCCCGGCTAGCATCAACGTTTAAAGTCTTTGACAAGACTCGACTCAAAGCTAATCAAACATATACCGGGTCTTGGAGATCAATTACCTCCAAATACGCGGTATTCACAACTTCGCTCTCAAAATACGATTTTAACCGCTGACCATTAACCTTGAATCCCTTGCCCTCATTAGGACTAGAGATCACCACCGTCCCAAGCGGGGACACCTCCCTCACCACATAAGGGCCGGTCCACCGAGACCTTAACTTGCCGGAAACAAACGAAGACGGGAATCGAAAGAAGGACCTTTTGACCAACCTTAAAGTCCTTTCTAATGATCATTTTATCATGCCAAATCTTCGCTCGCTCTTTGTAAAGGAGGTTATTCTCATAAGCATCTCTCCTAATCTCATCCAATTCACTCAATTGCAATTTTCGCTCCTCACGGAACCCTCTAAGTTCAAGTTGAACTTTTGACCGCCCAATAGGCTTTGTGTTCGAGCTCAACCGGCAAATGGCAAGGTTTACCAAACACCAACCGATATGGTGACATACCAATCGGTGTCTTATATGCCGTCCGGTAAGCCCACAACACATCATCAAGCCTTTGACTCCAATCCTTCCTATTCGGGTTCACTTTTTCAAGGATGGATTTAATCTCTCTATTGGATACCTCGGCTTGGCCATTTGTTTGGGGATGATAAGCGATCGACACCTTATGGGTGATGTGATATCTCTTGACTAGAGCTTCAACCGCCTTATTGCAAAAATGAGTCCCCTATCACTAATAATGGCCCTTGGCATCCCAAACCGACACAAAATGTTGCTCCTAAGGAAGTTGACCACTACTTTTGAATCATCGGTGCGGGTAGGGATGGCTTCCACCCATTTGGACACATAGTCAACCGCAAGCAAAATGTACACAAACCCACAAGAATTAGGAACGGACCCATAAAATCTATTCCCCAAACATCAAAGATTTCACAATTCACAATGAGGGTTTGTGGCATTTCATCACGGCGCCAATATTACCAACCCTTTGGCACCTATCACACGACCGACAAAAAGTGACCGCATCCCGAACAAAGTTGGCCAAAAGAAGCCACAATCTAAGACTTTTCTAGCGGTCTTTTTCGCACCAAAATGACCACCACACGCATACTCATGACGAAGTTAAGAATAGAGGACACCTCACTATCGGGAATACACCTCGAATGACTTGGTCGGCACAATGCCTCCACAAGTTGGGCTCATTCCACACATAATACTTGGCATCACTACGGATTTTGTCTCTTTTAGATTTTGACATCCCGGAGGGAATCTATTAGAGACAAGAAAATTAACCAAGTCCGCATACCAAGGGGCCACGAACTAAGCGCCCAAAGAACCTCATCGGAAACTCACCGGATTGGGGCTTGTTTATAAGGCTTGTCCTCCTCCATTACAAGGCGACTCAAATGATCGGCAACTAAATTTTCATTTTTATCCTTAACCTCTATGTCAAACTCACTCAACAAGAGAATCCACCGAATGAGCCTCGGTTTAGCCTCTTTTTAGACATTAAGTACTTAAGAGCGGCGTGGTCGGTGTAAACAATGATTTTAGTGCCCAACAAGTAAGACCTAAATTTTTCTAGTGCAAAGACTACCGCCAACATCTCCTTTTCGGTTGTGGAGTAATTTCTTTGTGCCCCATTCAAAGTCATAGACGCATAATAAATCACATGCGAGGCACGCTCCACTTTTGACCCAAAACCGCCCCACGGCATAATCACTAGCATCACACATGATCTCAAAGGGACGAGACCAATCGGGTGCTTGAATAATGGGGTGGTTGTCAACCTAGCCTTCAACTCATTAAAAGATTGCTTGCAATTATCATCAAAATTAAAATCAACCTCTTTTTGCAACAGGAGCATAGAGGTGAAGCAATCTTTGAAAAGTCCTTAATAAACCTCGGTAAAACCCGGCATGACCAAGAAAAGACCGGACTTCACGCACATTAGTAGGGTAAGGAAGTGAAGAGATGACATCAATCTTAGCCTTGTCAACTTCAATACCCTTTTTCGACACAACATGACCCAACACAATGCCTTGCTCAACCATAAAGTGACATTTTTCAAAATTTAGGACCAAATTAGTTTCAATGCACCTATCCAACACTAGTCCTAAATGAGCAAGGCATTCATCAAACGAGTCTCCATGGACGGTGAAGTCATCCATGAAAACTTCCATAAATTTTTCCACAAAATCGGAGAAAATACTCATCATACACCTTTGAAAAGTCCAGGTGCATTGCACAATCCAAACGGCATTCTCCGATAGGCAAAGGTGCCGAAGGGGCAAGTAAATGTAGTTTTCTCTTGGTCTTCCGGGGCAATAGGTATTTGAAAATACCCGGAAAAACCGTCGAGAAAACAAAAATACGCCCTTCCGGCTAACCTTTCCAACATTTGATCAATAAAGGGAGGGAAAGTGGTCTTTACGAGTTACCTCATTCAACCGTCGGAGATCAATGCACACACGAATCCCCGTTTGCTCCGGGTTGGAACCATCTCTCCATTTTGATTACGGGAAACTGTGATCCCCCCCCTCTTGGGCACACACTGTGTGGGGCTCACCCACTTTTGTCGAGATGGGATAGATGATCCCCATCCGTAGTAGCCAGACCTCCTTCTTCACGCCTCCATCATTGGCGGGTTAAGTCTCCTCTGCGGTTGCCTCACCGGCTTCGCACCCTCCTCTAGGTTGATCCGGTGCATACACAAAGATGGACTAATGCCCTTGAGATCGGCAATAGTCCAACCAATAGCAGATTTTCGCCGGAGCACCTCAATCAACCTCTTTCTTGATCCTCGGTCAACTTGCTAGAAATCACTACGGAAGCGTCTCTCCCTCACCTAGATAAACATATTTAAGGTGCTCGGGGAGGACCTTCAACTCAAGTTTCGGTGCCTTCTCTATAGATGGAACAAGCTTCTCCATTGGAACCTCTAACTTCATGTGACCATGACCGGTGAGTAGCAAACATGGCACTCTCTGTAAGACCCATAACCGCTTCCTTCAACGAATCTGAGATGTCAAACTCCAAATTAGCATACCCCAAAGCGTTCTCTAACGCGGTCTTGAGATCATCATCACCACTAGACACCTCAAATACCTCCTCTACCAATGGCTCGATCACATCGACGAAACACAGTGACTCCGTATCCGTAGGGTATTTCATAGAGTCAAAGATGTTGAACTCCATTACTTGCCCATCAAATTCCATTGACAAAGAACCATTGGTCACATCGAGCTTTGTCCGAGCGATCGACATAAAAGGCCTCCCCAACAAGTATAGGAGCTCTTGGATCCGTCTCCATCTCAAGCACATAAAAATCTGCGGAAATATCATCTCCCCACTCTAACGAACATCCTCCACCAATCCCTTCGGGTAAGCATTCGACCTATCCGCTAGCGTATCACAACTCGGTGTCTCGGTGGTCCCAACTTAAGAGTTTCAAACAACGCATAGGGCATGACGTTGATTGAAGCCCCAAGTCTAACATCGCCTTATGCTCGAAGCATCCCCAAAGTAACCGGAATCACGAACATCCCGGGTCACTGCACTTCTTAGGCAATTTCCTCTGATACACTGCAGACACGTGCTCTTTAACCTTACCCTTCTTCTTACTCCTCTCTTTCTGATTCCTCTTCATAGTACACAACTCCTTCAAAAACTTCGCATACCTTGGAACAGTCTGAAGAAGATCCAAGAAAGGAATATTAACCTCTAACCTCTTGAAAGTATCATAAATAGCCTTGTCGGGCTCGGCTTTCGATGTTCTTTCAAGGCCTCGGGAATGGAACCTCGGGCTCATATACGGAGCCTTAACCTCGAGTGCAACTTCGAGATCTGGTTCCTTTGTGCGGCTCGAAATCTCAACCTCAACCTCAGGTTCCTCGCCTACACCCTTATCCGCAACTCCTTACCACTTCGAAGAGTGATCGCACATGCATTCGCTGGGATTCGGCTCGATCGTGATGGCAACTTCGAATCCCTAGCCTCCATCCGTCCCACCGCATCGCCTACGACCCATCTATTTCTCCAAGTTACCAATGCTCGCATCGGTGCGCTAGCGATCTTCTGGAAATTCGGTTCATAGTGCTAACACTCGTGCCAAAGAATTCAGCAATGCCTCAGGTCCGGAGAATTATCTTCTGCTGCTGCTGCCTGCTATCCATATGGTGGCCTATAAGAGTTGTCTTGATTACCACGATCTCTGCTGCTGATAACCTGCTGATTACCAAGCTGTCACGACCACGGTGATTCGCTGTGACTGTACCCCATCGAAATTGGGATGATTTCTCCAGTGGGGTTATAAGTGTTACCCATTGGTCTCGTTGTGCAAACCCAACCGCATTGACATTCTCCATATCACCCGTCGCAAAGAAGGACACGAATCGTAGGGTGCGTAATTTCATAACAAATCCCACACGGCCGGCGTCGTCCCGAACCAACTGCTTTACCATACCCTTGAGGTCCTCCAAATCTGTCTCGAGCTTATTGATCGACCCACTGTTAGAACCCATGCACTAACTCGCCTCATATTTGACCTCTTGCCATGGGTCCTCGTACTCTTAGCTAGCTCCTCGATCAACTTTTTAGCTTCATCGGTGGTCTTATTCGAATACTCCCTCCACAACATGAATCCACTAATCTCTTATCTGAATGGTCAACCCTCCATGAAAATAGACAATCAGTGGTCCTCGGTAAACCCATGATATGGACAACTCCTACAAAGCTTATGGAAGCGATTGTAGTAGTCGTATAGGGTCTCATCGCCTACGCTCCATATTACGATGTCCCTCTTCATAACATTAATCGGTCTGAGGAAGAACTCTTCTAGGAATACCTCTTTCATCTGCCGCCATGTCGTGATGCTATTAGGTGGCAAGTGATAATACCACCCATTCGCGTTATCTTTTAGAGTGAAAGAAAATGCCCTCAATAAGATGCTCGAGCGGAAGCACTGCGGCTTCATACTCGACATATTTGCACAAAGCGAGAGATGCTGATTTGGATCCTCTCGGGCATCCTGTGAAGTGCGGAAGGCGATTGTAGCCCGGCTTCAACTCAAATGTCACTCCGGCAGTAAGGCGGGAATTGGACGGCATGTGGTTGCTCGTTCCAATTCGGGCGATCCTTGCCTCAATGTCCGTGGTGGGCTGCGTGTCCACCACCACCGCATTATCCCCTGCTTGGTCACCACCACTGCGTTATCTCCGTTCGCATCTCTTCGACTAACAATATCTCCTTGACTCTCTCCTTTGTTGTCGTCCTTTCTGAAAGATCTTTCGATTTCGGATCAAACGAAACAATCAAATTTTTAGTAGAGCGAGTGTGGACCATAAACGGTTCCACACTACGGGATAACAAGTAATAAATATAACTAAAGAGATAACAATTAAAGAACTAAAGGAAAAATAAAACAAATAAGAAAAGAAAAAGAACGCAAACAATAACACCGTGCCCCGGCAACGGCGCCAAAATTTGGTAGGCTTAGTCGCACGCCCACTAAATTAGACCTAAACTCGCCACTAATAATGTAATTAGGGTAAGTCGGGGTCGATCCACGAAGAACAGTGATTATTTGCGAACAGTCACTTGACCAGATTGGGGTTTAAATTGAGTTCTTGATTAATTCCTACAACGGGAAAATTAAACTAAGTGTTTAAAACAATAATTTAAAGGAACTTGATTTGATATGTCACGGATTATAATTCTAATATCATTGATAATTCTTTTTCACCATAATACTTATTCACTTGATTACGAGATATATTTCAATCTCTGTCTCTTCTTTCGTTTAGTTTATAGCGGTGGCACACTCACTATAAACCCTAATTAAAATTAAACCTAAGCGCACAGAAAAGGTCTAAAGATTAATTGATGTTGTTTTAAGAGACTAAAATCAAGAACGCTTTCTAATGTTAATTAGATAAACGTCTAATCTTGCCTACTTCCCGAATTGCTATGGCACATAAACAATTCGTGAAGACGCTACAATGAAAACTCTAATTCGGCACGAGCGAGTAATCTAGCAAAGATTAATAAAGAGGACAAGTGAATTGGCCAAATCCACAAACCTAGAAATCAATCTAAATTAATACAAGCAAGATTATGAACAAGAATTAATTAAGAAAAAGAAATACCTCAATAGAATTAAGAATCCGGATCAAGATCTCAAATCCAAAGTTATGGAGTTTAGTTCTCCATAGAAATTCAAAGCTTGAGTTTTTTATTCTAGGAAAACTCTCCAAAATAGATGATAACCCTAAAACTAAAAAAAGAAATAGTATTTATACTTCCTTCCTAAAACCTAGATAAAAAAAAAGAAAAATAAAATAACTCTAAATAATAAAAACTGCCAAAAATACAGCAACCACGATTTCAGTCTCGACAGGGGACGACTCGTCCCTGAACCTTCAGCCCTTTCTGAATCAGTCGTCCCTGATGGGGAATAGTTAGGCCAAATGGGGATGACTCGTCCCTAAGCCTAAAATCCCAGAAATCTTCAATTTCCTCGTGACTCTTTAGCTCGCTTCGGGTCCTCTTTGGTTGACTTTGTCTTGACTTTGTTGACTTCCATCGATGTAGGATTAATGATCTTGAGCTTCTTTGAGAACCAAAAACGATTACATAATAAATCTCTAAATTTCTCTCGAATTACATTGATTCTCTCAAAATCCTCACAAAACATAATTCACTCAAAAAATACATCAAACCTATACTAGATACATGGAAATAGAGAATAATAAGGATGGAAAACATAGGAAAAAGATAGTATAAATCCGTCCTATCAGGTGGCATACTAGTCCAACATGTAATTTGACTTAAATTCCTCATCATTGTCACTCATAATTCTTTTGACGACCTTCTCAAATTGAGTTCTGACCATATTGCAAAAGCTAGTCAAATGGTGACTCATTTCGAATTTATGCTTCATTAAAAACACTCAAACTCCACGACTATAATCATCAACAAAAAAACAAGAAATAATGTGCACCCGATAAAGAAGTAGTTTTATAACCTCCCAAAATATCGCAGTGAAATAATTCAAAACATGAACTAGTTTTAATACTACTAATAGGAAATGAAGCTCGAGTATATATTGCCCTCATACAGGAATCTCATGGTTCATTGTTAGATCTAAATTTTTTACCAAGAGACTCGACATGCTGAAGTTTTGTGTCTGACGCGTGACCTAATCTCTTGTGCTAAACTTCCGACCTAACTAAAAATGACATATTGACCCCCTAGTCTTCACAGGCTCCATGCAATATAGACCATCGCAGCATTTACCCATTCCAATCAGGTTCCTCGAGGGTAAGTCCTATATAATACAAAAGTCCGAGAAAAATATTAGTGCACAGTTAAAATATTTCGTTAACTTGCTAACTGAAAGTAAATTGCACTTGAAATTTGGAACATTCAAGATATTGTGAATTTTAAACTCATTTGACAAACAAGTTTTGTCAATTCCTTTCACAAGAACACTGTCTCCATTTGGTATTCTAACAGGCATCCTAATCCGATTTCGTTTGCTCCTCAAGGATCCTTTCAGCACAAGTGATATATTTCGTTGCTCCAGAATCAATCACCCAAGGCCTCTCAAAATAAATCTTACCAGCCATGCATGTTAGCAGTGGGTAATGGCCGAATCTGTCCAGACTTCTCAGATGTTGCGGCAGATGTGGTATGGGAACATCACCTTTACAGAGGCACTGGATCAGTTTTACATATTGTGTTGAAGTTAATCCTGGAAGGGGGCTTGACCGGAATTCCACGTTTGCTGCCTTAGGGATCACCCTCTGTTCACCCTTCTTACCATCGTCACGGGTTACCTTTCTCCACCCAAGAGGATACCCGACTATTTTGAAACAGCCTTCTACGGAATGGCCCATCTTGCCACAATGACTGCATGTTGGTTTGTCTCGCCTTCCTCCCTTTCAATCGCTGTCTTCTTTCTCCGTATGCTGGTGTCTGAAATGCTGTTGCCTCCATCCCGTGTCTATGAGATGCCGTAATATGGCGTTGTTGCTCGTCTTGCATTACAAGATGGTATGCTGATCCAATCAATATAGTAGGTTTTGTGCTCAGAATCTATGTCTTCACAGTCCCAAAAGCTTCATCTAGGCCCGAAACTCATAAAGCTGCTCCTTCTCACGCAGTGTCACAAATTGTTTAGGTATATCACATGTGCACTTTGACATGGAAAAAATTGATTGTATCTTGTCCCAAAGCCCCTACAAGCCCCTTCAATTTGGTGTAGTAAGCCGAAATCGACAATTTCTCTTGTCGTGTTTGTGTCAACGCACGTTTTAAATCGTACGCTCTTGGTGCACTCTCCTTCCCAAATCTCTCTTCCAGGTCACGCCAAATTTTCGTGGCAGTCATAGCGTACTTCACGCTATTCCTTATCTCCTTCTCTATAGTCGTGTTCCACCACCCTTTTACCATTGCGTTGCACCTCTTCCATAGCATTAATTTCGGTGAGTCTTCGTTGGGTATCGGAATCAAGCCGTCAACGAAACCTATTTTATTTTTAGTGAACATGACATTATTCATCTCATCAGCCCAATCGCCATAGTTTTCGTCGCGGAAGAGATCACCAACGTAGAGTTGGTCAGGGTTGTGTAAAAAGCATAGATATAATACGGAGACATGACGTCCACGGTGGTGTGACTGGTAGAAGCCGCAGCAGCTTGTTTCCCATTGTTTGGTTCTATCATGGTTGACGGAAAAACGTGGAGGCTGGGCGGCTGGAAGAAAGGTGACGACTGAGGTTAGGTTTTTTAGGTTTTGTGTTAAACTTACTTTGATACTATGTAAAATTTGATTTGCAATCTATTTTTTTTAATTGGGTAAAGGGGTATTTATACAAGGTATTGATTACAAGAGACAAAAGTAAGATGTAAATATATAAACAAATAATTACAAAATCTTCTAATTATGGTAGGATTCCTACTGAGATCGTCACGAATGTCACGAATGTATCTGAAGATGTGGTGACATCCCCACGACATCCATCAAAATCTAATTATGTTTTCGGCAATTTTAAGTCATTCATCGTCTTTTATTGCTTTATAGCATTATTGATTGTCGATGCACTTATTTTCCTGTCAGCAAAGACAAATCAAAATATTCTTACGCAAATAGGTTATGACAGTATGGTGATAACTGCCATCTTGAAAGATGTCAAATTTTGCGGGCAGTTTAATTGCTGCGTACACCAAATCAGTTCGTACACTTTTCAATTCACAACTTGGAGCCAGATTGTTTTGAAACTTCCAATGGCCTATCCGAGCTGCTAACTGTTATCCCCATCACATGGGTAAAAAGAAAAAGAAGAATTCAAAAGTAGTTTGCTACTGGTTTCCTTGGTAGCAGGATATAAGAAACTCGTCATTTTTTAGATAGCTATTCTAAGGTTTTTGTTTTTTCATATATTACCTAGTCAAACATCAAATTTTTTAGATAACGATTCTAAGGGTTTTTTTTTTTTTTCATATATTACCTAATCAAACATCAAATTCTTATATAGCCCAACTTACTCCAAAACATATTTTAAGGTTTTTTTTTTTTGTTTTTTGTTTTTTGTTTTTTTGTAAAAATCCCATAATATTATTTTTTTTTTTAACTACTCATAGCAAGTCGTTCGAATGACCCTAGGGTTTGTTCAAATGACCCTTGTGTCGTTGATGAGTCGTTCGAACTACCCTAAGGTTTGTTTGAATGACCTAGGTCGTTAAACGAGTCATTCGAATTAATAATTTGTAAACGAACCCCAAAGAAGAAACAATGGAGGTAGTGTGTGTAAAAAGAACAATGAGAGAGAGAGAAAGAGAGAGAATGACATACCTGTATTTCAAACCAAATCAGTGCTTCAATGGCAGGAGGAAGAAGCAGTAGAGAGAAAGAGTGAAGGCGTGAGAAAGACACAGACTAACGTGAGTTTTAAAAACGATATTTTGAGAAGTTTGTTTTAATTGTTGGTCAAAGACCATAAAAATTTTATATAATTAATTAGATCAAAAGACTATACTTGATATATAAAATATTTTATATTTTATTGTTCTTTCAATTCTAAGATTACATGAACATTTGGAGGTCCAGGGGATCCATAAAACTGCAACAATATCATCATCACCTGCACTAACAATCCAACTAGCATAAGCGGGATTAACGTTTCTATATTCAGAAAGAAGCCAATCTCCGGTGCAGATCAAAGCTTGGACAATCCATAGGGAATACAAGAACCCCACCCGACACCCGTTGCATTAATTAATTGTGGCTTCAAATCTTCTATCACACCCCCTATCACACTCTCTGTTCCATTAAATCTAAACATACATGTTTCTTTCTAAAAATTGTAAAAAAAAAAAAAAAAAAAGACAAACTAAAATAACAAGTACACGTGTAAGGTTAGGATTAAGTGGAACACGGAGTGTGATAGAGAGTGAGATAGAAGATTTGAAGCCATTAATTGTTAAATCGAATTCTACGATATTAGAAACCCTAACTACCTTCTTTTAGTAAGCCTCGTGGACAAAATTACTTTTTACTCGAAAAAATTTGGAAGCATAAAAAAATCAATTTAATCTTATTTCAAATGTATAATTATATGTTATACCTATTAATATATTGCAATTCTGTTGCGTATCAATTTAATTCAATAATAGTCGAGATGGATTCCAACAAACGTATTGAGGTCCAGTAAGTAAATACTCCCTTCGTTTCAGGCAAAGAGTCTACTTTTAACTTTTTTTGGTCAACTAAGCTAAAGTTTGACCAATAATTAACATAAATCTAGTGATTTTTACAAAGTTATTAAAGTTGTAATTCATAGTATTATTAAGATAATTTTTAATTAATGAAATTTTATTTCTTAAAACATAAGTAAAGAATGTAAATTTTTTATTTGATTTAGTCTTATGTTGACTTCTATAAAAGAAAAGTGGACTCTTTGCCTGAAACGGAGGGAATATGAAAAATAAATTAAGGATTATGTCTTGGAGTTTCATAATAAAGGTATATATATGAAATGGTTGCCTAGAATAGATTGGCCAAGTCATTTATTTTTTTAACAAAAAAGATTGGGCATTCTTTTTACTACACCAGGACAAGAGATCCTATCTGTGTTAGGTGAATTGAACTTTATCCACTAGATCAATCTTTTATCTCACTAATATAATTGAAAATATATTCTATTTTTTTTTATGTTGTATTCATAAAATTAACTTTTTGCGGATCTAGATTACTTCTTTATCGCTAAACTAGAAAATAAAAGTAAATAAATAATAAAATAAAATAAAACTTTTTGCCCATTAACGGAAAACAAATACTAATCTAACAATTTGGTCCTTCAATGGCCTTACTATTTTTGTTACAATAGCACGATTTGCATTAGATAGGGGTTTGATTTTGTGATTCCATATAATACAAAACTTAATATTTTAGATAATTAGAGAAAAGTTTTTTTTTTCTTTTAAGAAATCTAAAAGTCAATATTTATTAAATTAAATAACACTAGGAAGTCCAACCTGTTCAATCTTGATGGTACGAGTGAAACTCGACAAGCAATTAAAATATACATCTAAACAATTTATTAAATTTATTTACGGAAGACAACATGTAATTTTTTTTTATTATTTTGTATTATTGCCTGATATTTTTTAATTGATATGAAAATTCTGGTAAGAATAAAAAGGAAAAAAGTCTATATAAAATTATTTCACGACGAGGAAGAAACTACATCAAAATTGTATTTTGACCAAAAAAATTCTAAGCTAGGAGACAAAATTTCTTAGATTAAAGGTATTTTTAATGAAGAAATTTGATTCCTAAACAAAAATTAGTAATTGGCGAGGAACTTAAGCTCGTCTATTAGAGTTAACTTTTTGTAAAGAAAATAAAATGTTTCCTAGTTAAACTAGAAAAAAATAATTTAGCGCAATGCTTTCCTGAGGTATTTTGCTTTGTAACATTAAGGCTATTAAGGGTGAGGAAGTAATTTTGTAGTAAAATAATTTTTGGTTTGGAATTTTTATTTTTCTTATCATTTCTCTCTCTCTCTCTCTCTCTCTCTCTCTCTCTCTCTCTCTCTCTCTCTCTCTCTCTCTCTCTCTCTCTCTCATTTTAAGTCTCTTTAACTTATTAAAGTCATATTGATCATATTTTCAAATAAATTTTGGAGGATGGCTATTAACATTTAACACCTCAAAAACCTCCTAGTACACCCCTTTACGAAGAATACCTCCTCCAATATTTCTAAGCCCAAAAAAATTTAAATACACCCTCCTTACATTCCTATTTTACCCCTCTTATATTTTTCACAAAATCAACCCACTTTACCTTCATCTCCACCCCTCACTTCCTCCTCACTCCTCCCAAGTCCCAACAATGATGTCCGCCTCCCCCTCTTCCCTTTACCGTAATTGTATCAAGAGAAGAGGGAGTTTTAATTTAGATCATATAGAAATCAAAAAGAGAAAATTGACTTACAGGTTGAAGTGATAATTGCAATCTTCAAAAGATTGGAGAAAACCAGATAGACACGAGAAAGGGAGACTCGAAGGAGGGTTTGCAATTGAGGTACAGAGTGAAAAAAGGTCGGCCTTCTATTTTTTTAATTTTTTTTCTATTTTTTTTAAAGTTGTTCGCTACTGTATGACCGAACACCACTCTTGGTGTTCGGCAACCCTTAATTGAACACCCATATTGGTGTTTGCCACCTCTTACCGAACAACTTGAGTGCGTTTGGTGGGGCTAACTCCAAAATATCTTTTTCGACATTTTTGTAATAAATGAGTGGGGGTGTACTTAGAGGTAATAAGAGTGTTAATAGCAACTCTCTAAATTTTTATTACGATCATTGAGAATTTACTTGTTTTTCCAAAAAAAAATTAAACACACCATATCCAGAATACTTTTAAAATTACTTTTATTCTCTATATTAGTTACAGAGTCTATGCTTCACACGAGTTTAATTTGATTTTGTTATTAATTGATACATTTTAGAAATAATTTTGAAAAAAAAATTATCATTATTGAATATATACATTTGTTGACTTAATATTTGACTAAAGTTAAGTATTGTCAATATATGCAAATTGGTAGTCATTTATTATAATATTTTTATTTCAGAATAAGTATTTTTTATTAGTGGTCAATATATGTATTTTCGTTTCTATACATTTTTTAAGTATCCTTTAATGATTTAGTAAAAAAAAAGTATCCTTTAATGATATCAAATTGTTGGGTTTTTTTTTTTTCATCTTGCACTTAATAAAGATATTTTAGATATATATTTGAAGAATTTTTAAAAAATTAAAAATAAAATATCGACTTTAGGACATATTGAAGAAAGATAACA
Organism: Platycodon grandiflorus; assembly: GCA_016624345.1. Classification (NCBI taxonomy): domain Eukaryota; kingdom Viridiplantae; phylum Streptophyta; class Magnoliopsida; order Asterales; family Campanulaceae; genus Platycodon; species Platycodon grandiflorus. Next base: position 67,872,414 of record CM028362.1, read on the forward strand.
TTTTTCTGAAGAAAGGAGAATTGTATAAGGATTTAATATAATTATATTTTTAAAATAATTTTTGAAGATGATTCAATGATTATAAAATATTTAGTTGGATACTATATTTACATATTTTTTATACACTATCGGTGTGAAAAGAAATCTACAAAAATATATATTTTTTTTGATGAAATGATTTAGTTTTTGTTGATATGTATCACATATTATAGACATTATTTTAGGACTTCTTAAATAAGAATATGTGACCCATAATTTGACATGGAGAGAGTAACATTTATAAAAATAAAAATTGGTTGATTTATATTATAGAATAATTTAATATTTTTTAAATCCTTACATATAATATAATTGGTTGAGTTGGTTTAAAGTGTATATTCATATTTAATAGGGTGTGGGTTCATATCTACTGACAACATTATTTTGTTCATCATATTATAATTAGAAGAAGAATAAATGAATAATATATAGTTATATTCTAATGACTTAGAAATGAAAAGTCATCTCAATTCATTACTTGGAGGCTTGAAAATCCATATATATATATATATATATATATTAAAGTTGGTGAGGAGGCCTATGAGTTTGCCACCTATACCATTTTTGTTAAATCTTCATTTTGGTGAACTTGACTCTTCAAATTCTTATTTATTAGGAGAGGAAGTCATTAGGTAATAATATTACCTAATAATATTACCTATTATAAAGAGTATATATAATAGTGAATAGTAATAGGTGAAGAACTTTAGGTATTGACAAGGAAATCAAAAGCAAATGAAAAGCAAAACAATATTTGTAATGAAATTAAAACCCACAACCTTTTATATATGCATACTCACCTTAACCAACTGAACCAATTATATTATATGTATGTTTTTAGAATACTATATATATTATGGTTAAGTGGGGGTCACGAGACCCATGTACTATAATATTCACTTATTTTGATTATTATTTCAGTGTATAAAAAATAAACTATTTTGTAAATATAGTATCCAAGTAAACTTTTTCTAATCATTGAATGATCTTCAAAAATAATTTTATAAAATATAATTATATTCAATCCTTAAACAATTCACATTTGTTCAGAAAATAAATATCTTTCTTTAATAAATTCTAAAGTAAATATTTTATTTTTAATTTTTAAAAAATTCTTCAAATATATGGCCAAAATATCTTTATTAAGTGCAAGATGGAAACAAAAAGAAAAAAACAAAGCAAAGGAAAAGCAACCCAACAAAAATGTATAAAAATGAAAATATATATATTGACCACTAATAAAAAAAACTTATTTTGAAACAAAAATACTATACTAAACGTTCACGCCTATATCGAATAATGATAATTTTATATAAAATTATTCATAAAATGTATCAATTAAACACAAAAGTTAAATTACACCCATGCAAAGCACGGGTTCTATAACTAGTTGAATGAAATAGAAAGAAATGTTTGAGAATTGAGAAAAATAGAAAGGAAGGTGAGGTGACACAATCATATTCCTCACCAACTTTAAATATATATATACTAGATCCATAGTATTGGGTCTGAATTAAAGTATGCTCCAGGTTAATATAAGCTCAGGGTTTTGTAGGAGTGAGTAAGACTAAATGACACAAAAATAATAAAATTATAATTCATTTATTTTGAAAAAAAAACTAATAATAAATATTGAAATTAAAAAAAAAAGTAGATTTGAAATGTAACAATTATTTTATTGTTTCCTCAATAACGGCAGCTTAGTCTTCTACTGATCGAAGGCTTTGCTTCACAACAATGACTGATTTAAAAACGCGAGCTGTAATAATTTTTTCCATTATTTTCACTTACACTTGAAATAGAGAAGATTTAACTATAAAAAATAATAAAGCAAATGAAAACAAAGAAGATATCAGACATATTCATTTAACTATAAAAAAACGATAAAGCAAATGGAGAGTTGACTCAGGGTACAATTTAAATAGTTCAATTGGTGAACATGTGAAATCTTATTTATAATGTTAGTCTAAGAATCTTTCCACCCTTGAACGATGCAAAGAAGTCATGCCATATAACAGATTATGAAATTTAATTGAGAGAAAAGATAAAGCGAATACTTGGATCTATGTATTGTATACAAAATATTTCAAAGCAACAGCAGTTCTAAGAATTCCAAAAATAGTTTTAATTCATATGTCTTAACATCTTAAGAATGCAATTTATATTGAAAAAATTATCAAAGATAAGTGTAAGAGAAATTAAATTCAATCTTGGAAACCAAAATAGAATTTTTAAATGAGCTTGTAAAAAGAACTAAATAAAGAAGATGACCCAGAAAAGTCAATAGTAGGATAAATCTATTTGGCCAAAATATAAATTTCCCCCCAAGGTTTCCACCAAATCCCAAAGTGCCCCCCACAGAAGGTTTGCCCTAGAAACCCGTCTGATGTTGCAAATTTTCCCAATTAGTCCCCTGGCCGTCATGACCGTTAGCAAAGTAACGGAAATGCATCACGTGCCTTGCACGAGGGGGGGCAATTGGGTCTTTTCGCCATATATACAGAATACTAAAGGGGGTCAAAGTGTCAAAAGAACAACACTAAATAAAGGGGTGCAAAGTGTCCAAAATAATTACTTAAATTAAATTTTCTTTCTCCCCTTTCTTCATCTTTGGGGCCGGCTAAGACTGTGCAGATGGAGCATCACCATCAGGACGGGCCGCCACCGATGATGCAGCATGAGTACCCCCATGAGGTGAGGAGGATTCAGGCTGGGAGAGGTGGAGCTGTGGAGAGAATTAGGGTTATGAAAAGACCTAACGGTGAATACTCGCCGAGAGTAATCCCGGGACGATTTACCGCCGGAGAAACGGACAGGATCCCAACAAGCCAGAATCATCCAGCTCCACGCTCGAGATCTCAATTTGGGATTCTCTGTCGGAGAATTTCCTCGGCGGCGTGTGCTTCGATCTCTTCGACGTTCCAGTCCGTGATCCACCAGATAGTCCGCTTGCTCCGCAATGGTACTGCCTCGAAGCGGCGAGGATCAAAATCCCGGCAGAGTTTTCGGCGACATACAGCTCTCTGTTTGGATCGGGACTCAAGCCGACGATGCATTTCCCGAATCATGGAGCTCCGACGCACCGTACATCGTTCATACGAGATCAAAGGTATACCAATCGCCGAAGCTTTGGTATCTCAGAGTTACAGTAATGGAAGCTCAAGACCTATTGCCCCAAATCTACCTCCATTGACTGCTCTAGCTCTCTGTTTGGATCGGGACTCAAGCCGACGAGGAAGATGAAGAAGACAATTTAATTTTGGACACTTTGCACCCCTTTATTTAGTGTTGTTCTTTTGACACTTTGACCCACTTTAGTTAGTATTCTGTATATATGGCAAAAAGACCCAATTGCCCCCCTCGTGCAAGGCACGTGATGCATTTTCGTTACTTTTCTAACGGTCATGACGGCCAGGGGGCTAATTGGGAAAATTTACAACATCAGACGGGTTTCTAGGGCAAACTTTCTGTGGGGGGGGCACTTTGAAATTTGGTGGAAACCTTGGGGGGAAATTTATATTTTGGCCAATCTATTTCGTTCAAATATTGTGAAGTACATAATGCTCTATTTGAAACACATTAGGTTGTGGCTACAGTAATTTAAGCAAAAAGATGTGCGATAATTTGGTTTTGGCTTTTGGCTCATAGAGAAATTTTGGATCAAATATACCAAAATATAATTCACCAACTGAGGTCACTACAACACCATGAAAATTGACATAAATACCAATTCTATAAGGTGAAAGTACTCATGAGTTCAAGTCAACCATAAAGTAAAAAAAAAAGATTAGGATTAATTAGCATGAACACAGAGTTCAAGTGAAAGGGTGTGGAGCCATTACACTTTGTTTCTCTCAGTATCACGTGCGACCTCTGAATTTAAACAAATATAACAACTGCCATCAAATTGAGAGGCTTTTTTATTAAGAAAGTAAAAAATTAAACTGATTATCCTGTGGCATATGTGCCTGAAAGAGTTCTAACTATTTTCCAACCTTATCCATCTTACTGAAGTCAAGGACAACATCTTTCTTTGCACTATACATGTAATAGATGTATACCTTTTCCTTCCACCATTCAGAACACAGAGGAAAATTTCTCAATGTAAATCACCATTACCTTAAGTGGAGTACCACATGCAATTAGCCGGACTCCATTATCACGACAGTAGATTAAAAGATCGAAGCGCATACTCCATCATCACAACAAGTACATTCTAAAACTACTTTTTGATATATCAAATGAAAAAATCTGATACTCTTGTTATTTTCTTATAATTTCTTTCATCATTAGCCCTTGTATTCCCTAAACTAATCAAAGTCTATCAAAGCAATTAAGAGAGAAACCAAACATGTTATCCAGATTGAGTTGCTCTAGAAGGTTAGATGGAAATGCTTCCAAAGCCAACAAAATTGGACGTTCCTCCTCCACACACCTTTTATCTATATCGATTAAGACTTTACATAGTATAGCTCAATCTTCAAGTGGAACCTGAAAACCCATGGAAACAAATTAAAAACAACCAACCCATATAACCAATTCAACCCAAGTCAAAATTTTTCCACTTCAAGAGTGAATTGCTTGAAATTTAAGGTTAAAAACTCCATGACATTCTAAAACTACTTTCGATATATCAAATGAAAAAATTGATTAATCTGATATTGCAACTATATAATGAACTAAACTAAATTCTCACTCGGGCATTATATCGAGCACCTAGCTGGCTACACTTTCATGTAATCATGTATGTAAGTAACCCCAACCATATAAGTCCCAATTAACCAAATTATTCATCAACAACCAAGAAAGAATTATAAAAACTTATTTACAACTATATAATGTACTTGATTGGTCTTCCCTCATAAAGTAGTAGAATGAACCAACATGAACAATTATTTTAGGCATCAATCAGTACATGAAATATGCATCAGTCTTGATGATGATTTCTTATTAGCCAACATGAATGAATCCTCAAAATCAAATCAAATCATTCACAATCACATAATCAATTAATAAAGAATGTTCCTCTTTTTTACTTACAGTTTTGGGAGACATAATGGAGAGAGAGCGGAGGGTTTCACCAACCAATTTCAAATCAATGCTTCTCCACTTTTAGGTGAAGCTCAAAGAAAGAGCCGAGCAAAAATGGAGAGAAAGATTGTGCAAAAGAGAGGACAAAGAGCCGAGCAAAACTGGAGAGAGATTGTGCGAGAGAGAGCTGAGGGTTTTGTACAATTCCTTGACCACAATCTTTTTTAATTCAAGGAAGGGACTCAGTAGCAATTCTTTTCCAGTTGGGAAGGAGATTCGGAGAGAGAGAGTAGTTCACGAAGAAATTCAGGGAAGGGACTCGGTAGCAATCCTTTTCTAGTTGGGGAAGGAGATTCGGAGAGAGAGAGTTCACGAAGAAGTTCCCAGAGGAAGGAAGGAGAGAATATGAGAGAATACCTGCAACACCTCGCACATGTGAAGGTGAGATTTAATCGTGGTTGTAGGATTTTAGTAGATGGGTAAATCTTGACCTCTGAATAATCCTAGTCAATTGCACACGTATAAACCCACATCTACTGTAATATAGATTTAGCTAGAGGATGTCAAAATTAATTTAAAATATGTTCAAATTAATGTTAGAAAGTTAAAATACATTTTTTTTTTTTTTGGGAATAGAAGGAGTAATATATTTTTGGCTAAGAAATTAGTTCTTGGAAGAAAAGAAACAAAAGGGATCTATAAAAAAAGTTACCTCATTACTACTCTCCTACTCTCCAGGTCAAGAATATATACTTTTCCCCAAATCAATTTCGTCAAGGTGCTCTCTCTCTCTCTCTCTTCTCGCTCCACTCTTCGATTGCTGGTAAGTCTTTCAACCCTAGTTTCTTGATTTCCTTTCCTGGTAATTGACTTTTCTCTGTACTCGCTTTCGTTGAATCTTCGTCTTTTGGTTAGCTTCAGCTACTCAATGGTGAATTGGTGAAATTTGTGTTTTATACTTGTTCTGTTGTGGATATGCCTTCTCTTACTAACAATCATTCCCTCAGGAAGGAGCTGTCCTCTGCAAAAACCTTCAGGCGCAGGTTAGCTCTCTTTGATTGTGCTATAATCGCCTCCAGTGTGTGTATTAACTGTGTTTTTATTCTTGGATTTATGGAGCTTTCCGTTTGAAGAATATTAATCCGCATGCTCTGCTAGTGATCAGTTCTGAAGGCACATATTACCACGTAAAATTATTGCAAACCTAAAAGCGGTCAATTCATTGGATGTTTTGAAGTAGTGTTTCTTTTTTGTGATCGTGAATTCGATAATAGAATTGAGTTGGCAGTATAACTTTAATGTTACCTATCGTTTTCCTGTTAATGGGAACTTTTTCAAGCTAGGGTTTCAATTCGAGTGGAGGCTATTTAGACCAATGATGATTCTAGCAGCCAAATGGCCTCTTTGACTGTATGATGTAACAATTAATGCACTTTGTCGGGTTGCTTAAATTTTCCTAGCATGATAATTAGCTTGATGTATATACCAGAGTTGCTCTGGAAGTTGTTCAAAAATCTGAAAGAAACAAAGTTTTTAGGAAAACAGACTTTATTCTTGGCTGTTTATAGATCCATTAGTTTTGTTAAATAGAAAGCAAGCTTGAATAATTTCACCAAATAACCAAACTATGAGCTAAGCATTATCGCCACTAAACCTACTCGGCATCCTCTGGTGATCCCTCCTTGGGACTATCCTCTAGTTTCACTTTGGACCTTCCTTGAGATTCCTTTCGATATCTTCATCTGGATTCTCCTTTGGATCTTCCTCTTCAGACCAGTCATCTCCTAACTCAATGAGGAAAATATTTGAGCCTTGTACAACGTGTGCTCCATGCATAATTGTTTCTGTTAAGATCTCCATGGTGTCCCCAATATGTTCATAGGCATGCTTGACAGCTTCCATTTGACCCTCTAGCTGTTTCTTCGGCTCTTCCTGCAATGCCCTCAACCTCTGAATCTCAGTTGTCCCCTCTTCCTTATGGTTAAGACCATAATACCACTGTGTATGCCCCAGACTCTTCCTCGCAGTCTTCATAGTCCTCTCCATCCTGCACATCGGTAATCAAGTGTGTTTTTCGCTTATATCTTAAGATATAACACTTTATATCCCAGCCTCGAAATAGCACAGTCAAAAGAGTAATAGAGCTTAATATCCAAGCAGAAGGAGCTAATATGAGGCAAAGGAAGTAGTTGGATTACGATTGTATGATTTCGTATCACCCGGGAAAAGCTAATGTTGTGGTGTATGCATTGAGTCGTTAGAGTGGGGGTAACTTTGCAGCCTTAACATCCAAGCAGAAGCGCATCATAGCATCACTGAGGATCTTCAGTTTCATGATATTGAGGTCCGGGCACAGGTCTATGATCTTCGGTATCTTGATATTGAGGTACAGGTATATGGTGGTCTGGGTTACTTGGCGAACATTAGTGTGCAGGCTGCAGCCATCTTTCTTGGAAAGAATCAAGTCTGCGCAAGCTACTGATCAACGGTTAGTGGACATCGTCAATGCTTTGAAGGTTGAAAGTTGGAGGAGAGTCAGAATTTTGTATGGACAATAATGGTGTATTACGTTATGGTTTGTGAAAATGTGTTGCTTTGAATTAGGTGTTGAAAGAGGAGATCTTAAGGGAGGCTTAGTTCGAAATTTGCAAAGCGATGTACCCTGGAAGCATCACGCATCCTACAAGGGAAAGATGTGATTTCGTGTTGGCTCGAAATCACATTCTATGGAGGGTCCGAACTTTCATTTCTGGGTTGTTCAACTTCAGTTTTAATTTGCATCCCACGTTGATGATTTAGTTTCATTACACCTTTTAGGATTTATCTTCGCCTATAAATCGGTCAAACATTTTCCGTTTTGTGATTCTTCGTGTGGGGAGAGACACATGTATAGTATCTTCCTATGTTGCACGGATACGAATGCGCGGATACGGGATACCGAAATACGGGTTTTTTGAAAAATATAGGATACGGGTACGGGGGTAATATGTAAATATTAAAAATACAAGGACCAAAATATAAATAAAAAATATTCATACCAAAATGTAAATATAACAAAATATAAGCACAAATACTAGTCTTGAGGGGTAGCAAATTAGCACATATACTAGTCTTAAAGATAATAATATTATTTTTCGACATTATCTCCGACATCTTCACAAAAAGCAATTAAAGCATTTTCCAACTCCGGTTCGTCTAATGTAAGATTCGCTATTTCGAGAAATCCAACATCCTCCATGCTTCCAAAGTCATCTCCACCAACATCCCACATCTTGGTCTTCTCAGCTTGGTATTCCGGATTGTTACGTGATAAAAGACGAAGATTGTTGTGCACAAAGACCAAATGCTCAGCACGTTTTGGAGTTAACTTGTTCCTTCTAAGTGAGTGAATAAAGGAATATGTGCTCCAATTTCTTTCACAACAAGAGGAGGAAGATGGTTGTCCAAGCACTTTCATAGCCATTTTTTGAAGCAGAGGTGCAGCATGACCATAAACTGCCCACCAACTTCGTGGCTCCATATAAGCCATTGCATCAATAGAGTCAGTGTCATTAAAATGACCTGCACTCATGGCAAACAAGGCATAATCAGCAGTAGTAGCTTTACAGTCTTCATTTTGGAAAATCCTCTTAAAACACTTGTTTCTTTTAGAGGCAACTTCAAGATCCATATTAGGAGGAACTCTTCCTTCTCCTTCTTCGAGCCATTTTTTGCTATAGAACCTACATTAAAAATGGTTTTCATATCATATCCATAATTATAAGTATGCCATGGATCACATCATAAAATGGTTTTGATAATTAGTTAATTACCTTGGATTCAATGAATGTGCTAGACAATGGAGTGGAGTATTATTTTTGCCCCATCTTGCCACAAGAATGCCATGGATCACATTATAAAATGTATATTCCTCATTCCCTCATGCTCATAGATAACCTTCTTCACCTTCTCAATCATAGAATCCCACATCTCATAAACTAGATGAAGACAAGGTTTATCAGTATCACAAGCACGAAGCATGTCATAAAGGGGCCAGTAAAATCAATTATGTAACTTATCTTACTCCACTATCCATCATTCAACACCAAGTCACGGATTGTTGCTGCAGCTCTTCTATCATCCTCTTTATAGTTTGTCCACTCATCACTAAGCATCATATTTAGATTCCCAGGCCTTCTTCTTCTTCTTCGATTTCCAGGCCTTCTTCTTCTTCGATTTCCAAACACAGATACAGAAACCCAACAAATGAACCTTAAAAAATTTACTGATTGAGCTAAAAAATATGATTGGAGAAATCAGTTTGTGGGTGGATTGATCTGACTTAGGGGGGTTAAGGCATGTGATTTCGAAACTTAGGGGGAGAAATCAGTTTATGTGTGTGTGTGTGAGAGAGAGAGAGAGAGAGAGAGAGAGAGAGAGAGAGAGAGAGAGAGAGAGAATAAATAGACGAAGGAGAAGAAATTTGAAATGGGATTTCTCTTCCTCTATTCTACATTTAGAACCATAGATTTGCTTCTTTAATTCTTCAAATTTGTCTTCATGGAGAGCTTTAGAACCATCTGTTATTTTGGCCGAAGGAGAAGAAATTGAAATCCAGATTTGGGTTTTAAAATTAGACAAATTACATAATTGATCCTTGTACTTTCTGTTGTTGACATTGCTACCCTCACATGCGATGCACGTGGAGAGACTTAACGGAACAATTTTGACGGAATTGGACGGAAGGACCAATTGCGTCAAGGGTTTAGTACAAGGACGATTGGCATCAAATTTTTTGCAAAAGGACCAATCCCGAAAAAGTGAACTTTTGGAGAGACCATTTGAGTAGTTTGTCCTAAAGATAAAGGACATGGTGTCTACATTACAAAAACAATGGAAAGACGAGGGATCAGACTCGAAAAGGCATAGTCAAATAAGGACAGCTTTGTAATCCCTAGCAAGATCCAACATGCCAATCAAAGAATCCCGATAGCTCAATGGCTACTAGCTCACACAAAATTATATACTCCTTCCGTTCCAAAATGAGTGTCCCCTATTCCACTTTGAGATGTTTCAAAATTTGTGCCACCTCTCTATTTATAGAAAGATTCCTCGAGCAAATTGTCTATTTTACCCTTAGTAATTGTTAGATGAAAAAGGAAGGGGGGGCATCAATTTGACACCACTAAAGAATATTTGGGGGTATTAAGGAAAATTGCATGAAATCAACTGCTTTTATAAACGCCGTGTAAAATCATTAGTGGACACTTATTTTGGAACGGAGGGAATATATGTATATATATGATATGGCAAGACACTTTTAGGCCACTAAACATTTCAGAAACTTGCAGTGCGGCGATGACTGAAGTCTCAATTTATGCAATTAGGTCATTAAACTAAACTTACTTCTGTTAAACATTTGTAAATTTCCTACGATACCCTTGTAAGTGAACCAATATATCTTTTCTTCCACTCATGCACCGCACATGCTCACTAAAGGTTGATAAATATTAAAATAAAGTAATATAATTATTAAAAAACAAAATTTAAAAAGCAAGAAATCATTTAAATGTCCTGAAATGTGTCAATAACATAATAATAAATGTTAAAATAATATTACCACAAATGAGTCTACATTAGGCCAAACACATTCTTTTTCTTTTTTAACTTGTTACTTCTCTTAATATTTTCTTTCCCCCAATACACCACTTTCCTACGTTCAAAATGGGGGCACATTGGGGGCGTAAGTTTATTTTAATGGCCTAATTGCATAAATTGGGACTTGGTGGCTCCACTGCAAGTTCTTGAAAAGTTCGGTGGCCCGAAAGTGTGTTTATATATAGTTGAGAGTTTATTTCCACTACAAATTTTACTTATCCATTACATTCATTAATAGTTAGTCAAATTAGCTACTGTGATACGTAGTTATTAAAGGCGATCGAGGCGCTTGCCTAAGGCAAGAGGCGAGGGTATGTCGCCTCACAATTCCCAGGTGACGTGATGTATGAGAAGCGACCTCCGCCTGTTGTGCCTAGGCGTGAAGCAAGAAGTGAGCAAAGGCAACGCTCGGTGGAACTTTGGCCAGATTTGGATTTTTTCTAGATGGCGACACATTTTCTTAGATCTAGACAAATCTACTAAATATTTGCCCAATCCAAGGCCATAGTCGTCGTCTCCTCGAGAAGACGATCACATCTATACCTTTTTTACCGCTAGATCTCTTCAGAAAAGTTGGCCGGTGGTCGGCGCCGGAATCTCGCCAGATTAGATATACAGGGTCGGCGGAGAGTGCAGAGGTCAGATTCAAGATAGTTGGTTTGAAGCAGATCTAGATGGTTATTGTTTATATATTTGAGAATCCACCTTTAACCTTTGAATTTTCAAGAAAAATGGTAATTTTTGGTATAAATACATAACTTAAAAGTTGAAAATTGTGTTATTATTATCATTTGTGGACTAAGTTACATAAAGTATTTTTATTTATAGATAGTTTATCAAAAAATTTACAGCATTCTCCTTCTGTCCCTAAATTATTGTCTTGTTTGACCTAGCACACGGATTAAGAAAAAATAATTGACTTGATTACTAATATTAGTAGTGTATAGTTTCCTTTAATGCCCATGTGCATGTGACCCATAATTAAAGTAGGAAGAATGTAAGGGTAAAATGATAAAAGTGTTGTCTTAAAAGGAAACTTTCAAACAAGACAATTATCGTGGGACGGACAAAAATGAAAATAAGACAATAATTTAGGGACGGAGGGAGTATAATAATTTTAAATTATTTTTCTTAATTATAGCCTTGTTCGCCTTTTTCTGGCCCGCCTCTCGCCTTGAAAAGTTACCTCTCGCCTCCCTCTCGCCTTACGCCTTTAATAACTAGTGAACTCTTAAAAATTATTTGATTTTTAAATAAGGTGGGTTTGAAGGGCAATTGTGTCAAGACATTGATTAACTTAATTAAATTTTTAAGAATGTAGTGAATAAGCAAATATTGTATTGGAAATAGATTCTCCATATATATATATATATATATATATACACACACACTTTATGACGGGGATATTAGCACTCTTTAAAACTTCATATACATCACGATTAACAGCATTTAGTTTGTTTGCCGAAACCAATATGCTTGCATATCTGACTTGTGTAAAGCTTTGACAATTGGTGGTAAATCCAAGACTCGGTACCAACAAAAAAGTGAAAACAGAATGCCACGGTTCTACAATGCAGAAAAAGATGAAACTGCACTAGCCTTACAAAGAACTTATCTCGGACTACATTCTCTATAAGCCACTTCTGTTGCCTCCAATCATTTGTGCTATTTTTGTGGATAAGGAACCAAATAAAAGCTGTCATTATAGAAGGAGAGCTTGCTTTCCATATGAAATTAGTCAATGTATATCGATTTGTTAATTCCCCCATTCACGGGGAACTTGACAAGGTCTCGTAAGCTCTTCATTTAAACTGAGAATGCCGCTTGGTTTTTTAATCACTATAACGCAAAATTTGAGGTACCATTGAAATTTGATGGAGTACCTCAACACTTGCATACAATACACATTTAAATTAAAAAAAACACCGCAAATAGTTTTGTTGGTGAAACACCTAACCTAACCAACCTTCTGGAACCACATCATGCCAACAAAATAAAGTTCTACCTCAGCCACCTTGGTCTTATCAAACCCCTCGCTCTCTCTCCCTCTTTGTATTGCGAACCTCTCTTGTCAAAGGTTTTCTTGATTTCCAAATCCTCTCGAGACCAAAATTTGGAATTTTATTCCATTTTCCCTGGAGCGGTCCTTTTTAGAGAAGGTTTATGCATGAGTGGTGAGTAAGCACTGGTCCTGTGGATTTTCCATGGTTTTCTTTTAGCATTGTTGGGAGATGATTAAGAAAGACATTACAGAGGTGTTCCAATTTTTTATGCTAATATGTGCATTGGAAAATCTTTTAACGCTTCTTTTATTGCCTTAATTCCAACAAAGAAAGGTGCAAGTGATTTGAAAGACTACCGGCCAATTAGCTTAATTGGAGGTGTTTATATGCTAATCGCAAAACTGTTGTCTTTGCGCGGTTGAGAAAGGTGACTAGCAAGATTATTTTTGAGTCCCGACATACTTTTGTTGGGAACGCCAAATCCTTGACCCGTCGTTTATAGCAAATGAAGTAGTTGATGCTAGACTGAAAAGTGGAGTTCCAAGTTTGTTGTGAAAGTTGGATTTTGAAAAGGCGTACAATCACGTTAATTAGGATTTTTTGTTGTATATGATGGACAGATTGGGTTTCAGTCTTGGTGAGTGGAGAACCCTTTAGTTTTTTTGCTAGTTTGAGGAGACCCTCTTTCCCCTTTCTTGGTTTTAAGGTGGGTTGGGAGAGATTTGAAGTTAATGGTGGCCATCTTCTTTTTGCGGATGATACTCTTGTATTACGTCGGGCGAGATGAGTACGCCTAGTATTATTGTTCTTTCAGCGGTTTCGGGCCTTAGAACATTTCAAAGAGTGAAATTCTTACGGTAGGAGATGTGAAAAATGATGAGCTCTCGGCTTCCTATTTCGGATGTAAGGTTCCTAGTCGCCCATCTTCTCCTTCTTATCTAGGCCTCCCTATCGATGCCCCTTTCAAAAGTAAAGCATGTGAAATCCGGTGATTGAAAGATTCGAAAGTCCTTCGGTGTATGGAAGGAACAACATTTGTCAAAGGGGAAGGCTTGTTTTAGTAAAAACACTCTTTCCATCCCGCCGACCTATTTTTGGCGCTTTTCGCTTTTCATGTTACCCCGTGTTCGAAACGGGTTAGAAAAGTTGGAGAGAGATTTTTTGTGGGAAGGATCTGTGAGGGGAACGTAAATATCATTTAGTCTAGTGGGAAAAGGTTTGTGCCAGTATGAGAGATGGAGGTTTAGGTATCAAAAATCTCAAGATCTTAAATGAAACTCGGGAAGTGGTTATGGAGGTTTTTAATAAAGAGGAATGCCTTTTGGAAGGAAGTGGTGGTGAGCGCGTACGGTGAAGGGGAACATGTGTGATCCCCATATGCTCCAAATGTCCTTTTGGGTTGGGGTTTGGAGAGGTATTTGAAAAGGATATGCTTCTTCTGAGGCATATTTCTTTTGAGATAGGAATCGCTTTTTAGTTAAATTTTGGAAAGACAAGTGGTGTGGTGATTTGGAGTTGTGGAGGTCTTCTCCTAATCTCTTCTTTTGAGAAGGATTGCTTGGTCAGTTCGAAAGTTCTAAAGGCAGGGTGACTTGGAGTCCAACATTTCGTAGAAACCTGCAAGATTGGGAGATGGAATCCTTACTCCAATTTTTTGATAAGTTGTATTCTCAGCACGTTGGTCACCAGGAAACAAGAGTGCTGTGGGAGGGGAGGGATCCGAGGGTAATAAATTCTTAGTAAAATCGTATTTTTACATTGTCGAATAGAGACAAGATTTCTTTTCTGTGGAAGACAGTGTGGAAATCTAAAGCACCTAGTTGAGTAGCCTTTTTTGTGTGGGAGGTTGCTAATGAAGCCATAGTTATAGGTGACAATATGCGGACTCGTCGTAAAATATACGTCAATTGGTGCTTCATGTGTAAGGGATGTCAATCATTTGTTGCTTCATTGTCCGGTGGGCGATGAAGTTGTGGAATCTGCTGTCTTTTTAATTTCTCGTGGGGGATGCCGAGATCAATTAAAGAGCTCTTCCTGTGTTGGCCTCTATATAAACGTTGGAGGAGGAACTTTATTTGGGAGGCAGCTCTATTGGGTGTTTGTTGGACTATCTGGAGGGAGAGAACGAGGAAGGGTCCATTCCTTTTTTGAAGACCATGATCCACACTTTATATTCTTGGTGCTCAAAGACAGTGAAGCATTCCTTTAATCCTACTAATCCTATTAATTCTTTTGTATAGTTTGTAAATAGTTTTTCTATTGACTAGATTTTCTTTTGGTAGAGTATACTCTTAGTGTACACAACACGCGTCACCTGTTTTGACACATATTGGTATTTATTTTATTACCTAACAAAAAAAAGTTCGGACTACAACAAATGCTCCAAACTAGTGTGCATTTGTTCTAACTGGTTAGAAAAGAAAGATTGGCAGTTTTGTGCTTTCAGTGGGATAAAGAGAGAAAATATGAGCGATATGGAAGACAATTATAAAGTGAACTTTGAACTTTGGCACATAATAAGAGGAAGTGGCTGTGATCCACAGAGGGCACCGGTTTCCAAGTATCTTGGATCTGTTACATTAATATTCTTGCTCAGAAAGAAGATCACCCTCCTTGAAAACCTTCACTTGACGATGAGTATTTGCAGCCTCACTGTATTTCACATTTCTTATTTTTATTTTCTCAATGGACTTGCTTTAGACTGACTGGTGCGACTTTTAAGATGTCGGCTTCAAGTCATTTTAATTCCTTTCCCTAGCTAAATAGTTTGAACATCCCTCAGAAGCTCTCTAGCAGCAGTTGGTTCAAAGGAAAGGTCAAGCCACAGTAGGATTGAGTTGAGCAGCTGTGGGTTCCTTATGTTTAGTGCCAACATTCGTCTAGTCAAAGTAAGGAAGATGAAGGCCGGCCTTCACCATTTACAATAGAAAGAGAGTTGGCTTAAGCCAATCGACCTAAAATAAAAGATTGTAGAAGCTCTATGGTAGAACTTTACAATCTCATCTCTGCTCTTGTAAGTGTTAATTCTGTAAGGTCATTAGTGAAGTTCTCTACCATTTGAGTTCGTTGAAACCATGAATGTTTCACTGTTGACATATTTGATTCATTTTTACTTAATTTGGAAACTGTTTTGATAAGGATGCAAACTTTTGATGGAACTCACCAAAGTGTTGGAGGAACGAGGCAGTGAACTAGAGAGACGGAAATAGAGAATACCTCAGTTTCAAATGGTGGCTAGCACGTCAGCCAAAATATAAGTGCTGTCTGCGAAAATAGAAATCCCGCGTTTGCGGGCTCTTTTACTAAATTGATGTTTCCAGTATTCCCTAGTGTGCAGAATGGGCAGGAAAACTAAGGCAAATTACAGTGGTGTTTCCTGGTATAATGGCTATGGAAAGCATGTTAACTTCCCTTAAGTCACCAAGTTAACATTGACGATATAAATAACAAGGGCATGAATTTTGTTTTCATTTCAAGGCAAGTGCGTCTGAAATATCCTCTATGTATGCCACTTTGTGAATTAGACATGTTTTCATGAATTATTCACCTAGAAAGTAGTCAGAGGTCAGATAAATGTTCAGAAAAATGGTGCCAGTGTACTGCTCACCTAGCCAACCAAAGGCTAAAACTATTAAGCTGTCATTGCGAGCAGCAAGCACTTAGCTCTTTATGGTGAATGCCTTCTAGTCTTTGTCTCTCTTCGTTTTAGATAAGAAGTCCACTTTTCTCGCTACTGAAAAGGATCTTATAATTGCAATTAATCTAATTATGGATTTCTCTGGAAAAGGAAAATGATTATCTAGTTCTGAAATGCTGCTTGATCTGTCCCTTCTAAATGTGGATGACAGAATGCTGAGTTCTTTAGATAAATTTGATTCCTTCTGGAGTAAAAAATATGTCTTAATCCTTTGTGGTGAAGGCTTATAATTAGTTTCTGCTTTTAGCTTTGGATGAAGTTCATTATCCTTCCCTGGTGAGTGAATTTTCTAAAGTCGATCTAGTTCCAGTGAATATAATTCTGACTTACGTGTAAAAGGAAAATGAAAAATATTTTTATTTTGGAAAGTGACTGCATAATAAACCCCTTTAAGATGGAATTGACTAAATGCTGATTTCTTAGTATAAAATTTAGGCATCCCCTGATTGTCATCCTTTATTCTGACCCTCATGATCACACATTTCATTCTTCCCATTTATTACTTAGTTTAGATAAAGTTCCAGTTTCTTTCCCTAGCACTAGGATCCTTTTACCCTTATCAAATTGCATTGGATTTTATCAGGGGGATTGTTAAAAGAAAAATGAAAATCATGCAAGCTATCATTATCTCTTGTTATGGAGTGGATTGCTGAGCCATACTCTTCCCCAAACTTCAAGTTTAACCTAGATAGAAATGTCTTCTGAATATAGTCTTCAGAGACAAAAAGTCCTTGGTTGGAATGATGTGGCACCAAACTTGTTTTCACAGAAACACAATAACATTTATTAACAACTTTAACTTCAAGATGCTTTGACCAAGGATGCAATACTCTTCCCTAAACTTCAAGTTTTGCCTAGATAGAAATGTCTTCTGAATATTCAGAGACAAAAAGTCCTTGGTTGGAATGATGTGGCATCAAACTTGTTTTCACAGAAACACAATAACATTTATTAACAACTTTAACTTCAAGGTGCTTTGACCAAGGATTTATGTGCATTAGTACTGCCAATCCCGTTGCATTTACATTTATATTTATGCTCTGATTGAAAATGAAGTGATTCTTTGCTGATCCAGGCATTTCATCTTTGCTGCCCGTTGCTTTATTCCCTTCCCTTTACATGCAATATCAATAAGCTTTTGTGTGCCTGTAATACATATAGCTGTGTTAATAATTATCAAAAGAGTTAAAAAAATCCAAATATACTGTTGATGCTATTCATCCATGGACGTCCTTTTGTCATGTTTATTTGCTTGCATTGTAAAATTGCCCGATTCTTGATTTGTAGGATTTCTCTCTAAAGCAATAGCAATGTCTTCATCATATTTACCGGCGACGACGGACTCTATTGCCCAGGCTTTAGAAGCTAAAAATCGATCCGAGGCCATCTCCATTCTATATCAGATACTTGAGAACCCATCGTCTTCTTCTGAAGCTCTGCGGATCAAAGAACAAGCTATCACAAATCTATCTGATCTTCTTAGGGAAGAGAACAGGGGTGAGGATCTTCGTGGTCTTTTGACCCAGTTGAGACCCTTCTTCTCTATGATTCCTAAGGCTAAAACTGCTAAAATTGTGAGGGGAATCATCGATGCTGTTGCCAAAATACCTGGGACATCTGATCTCCAGATATCACTATGCAAAGAAATGGTGGAGTGGACCCGTGCGGAAAAGCGAACATTCCTGAGGCAACGAGTCGAAGCGAGGCTTGCAGCTCTGTTGATGGATAGCAAGGAGTATTCAGAAGCTCTGACCCTTCTTTCAGGCTTGGTAAAGGAGGTAAGGAGATTGGATGATAAGCTGCTTCTTGTGGATATCGACTTGTTAGAGAGCAAGTTACACTTCTCCTTGCGAAACCTTCCCAAGGCAAAAGCTGCCCTTACGGCTGCTAGGACTGCTGCAAATGCAATCTATGTGCCTCCTGCTCAACAAGGTACCATAGATTTACAGAGTGGGATTCTCCATGCTGAAGAGAAGGATTATAAGACTGCTTACAGCTATTTCTTTGAAGCATTTGAGGCATTTAATGCACTCGAAGATCCCAGAGCAGTCTATAGTCTCAAGTACATGCTTCTATGCAAAATTATGGTGAACCAAGCTGATGATGTGGCCGGAATAATCTCTTCGAAAGCAGGTTTGCAGTACTTGGGGCCTGAACTTGATGCTATGAAAGCTGTTGCTGATGCATATTCAAAGCGGTCCTTGAAGTTATTTGAAACTGCTCTTCGGGATTTCAAGGCCCAGTTAGACGAAGACCCAATTGTCCATAGGCACCTGTCCTCCCTGTATGACACCCTGCTGGAGCAAAACTTGTGCAGGTTGATCGAGCCATTCTCCAGAGTCGAAATTGCTCATATCGCAGAGCTGATTGAGCTTCCAGTCGATCACGTAGAGAAGAAATTGTCTCAGATGATATTGGACAAGAAGTTTGCAGGGACACTCGATCAGGGTGTTGGCTGTCTCATCATCTTCGATGATCCCAAAACAGATGCCATCTACCCAGCAACCCTTGAAACAATTCAAAACATGGCGAAGGTGGTGGACAGCTTATTTGTCAGGTCGGCCAAGATAATGACATGAGGTTCTGCATTTTTCGACTGCTCGTCCTTTACTTTTGCTCTCTTTAATTCATCCCTCTTGTAAGAACTGATCTTAATTTTCATGCAATCCACTTCATGCAACGCTTCTTTAGACCATATCATCTTGAAGACTGAAAATGGATAGATGAACTTTGTAATATTTCATTGGAGGTGAGTTGGATTGGCCAGTGCCATTCTAAGTTTAAATGAGCATGTCTTAATTTGATCACGCCGCATTTTATCTGTCAGGTCTCATGGTTTTGGCTACTCCCTCAATTCCAAAAATATAGCCCTACTTTGACTTCATTTTTTTAGCTAACTTGATCAAATTTTGACCAAAGATTAATAAATATTTTGTAATTTTTATGAAATTATAAAAATTGTTATCAATAGTATTCTTTATATTGCATTAATGATTGAGATTTCATTAGTTAATATATACTCCATCTGTCCCTAAATTATTGTTTTTTTTTGTCCCAAAATAATTGTCTTGTTTGAAAACTTAGGACATTATTTTTATCATTTTACTTTTATTTTTTTCCCATATTTTAAGTCAAATACACATGGGCATTAAATAAAATTACACATTATACTAATATTAATAATCAAGTCATTTGTTTTTTCTTAATTCGTGTGTCGGGTTAAACAAAATAATAATTAAGGGACGAAGAGAGTACTATAAACACATGTTAAATACACCCTTTGTTTTTAAATTATTGTCCTGTTTAACCATGTTAAATAAGAATTTTTTTAAAAATATAAATTTGATATATATTCATATTTTATTTAAAATTACATAAAATATGTAATTCGTAATAATTTAAGAACGAAAAGACTAATTTATAGTGAATTAAAGAATAAAATATGTAATTCGTAATAATTTAAGAACGAAAGGACTAATTTATAGTGAATTAAAGAAAGTACGATTAAAGTTAAGTCATGACTTGTTAAATGGAGCTATTTTTTTTTTATCAGCTGGAGATTCGAGAAGATCTAGAGCCAAAGTTGAGTCAGTCGTTGTCGAGTGTTATCCTTGAATTATAGTCCGTCAGGGCTTATTTGGTAGTTAGATAAAAAAATAATATTATTAATTTGGATATTATTAGTACCCTCACTATTAATTATCACTTATAAATTGAGAGTAATGTTGGAATTAAAATTTTTAGTACTGTGTTTTTTTTAGTGAGGGCATTAATAATACCACCCTCTCCTTTGGTATTATTAATAAGGGGTAATGATTTTATCCGGATAACTTGAGTTATTAGTTCCGATTGCTTATTGCGTACCAAACATCCAATTATTTGATTTATTAATTCTATCTAGCCTTAATTTTGACTATCTAATGACTTTTTAGTCTTAAAAAAATAGTTTTACCTTCCTATGTAATACATCTACAAAAAGAATCTCATTTTGTTTTTTTAAAAAAGAAGATATATTTGTAGTGTTATTTATTTATTTATGGGTGGAATAGTGTTTCTGCTTACTAATATATTTACCTGTGTAGACACAAGCCACTAATATTCTAGAAGTAAATTTTTGGGTGTCAGTAAATGACTATTATATTTACATTTACCGAATGGAATTATGTATAATACTCCCTCCGTTTCAGGCAAAGAGTCAACTTTCCTTTTTTAGAAGTCAACATGTGACTAAAAATCAAAATTTACATACTTTACTTATATTTTAGGAAATAAAATTTCATTAATTAAAAACTATCTTAAGAATACTATAGATTACAACTTTCATAACTTTGTACAAATTACTAAATTTATGTTAATTATCAATCAAACTTTAACTAAGTTGACCTAAAAAAGTCTAAAGTGGACTCTTTACCTAGAACGATGAAAGTACATAAATGCATGATGATGGATGAATTGCTCGCAATGAGCAAAGAGGCAGATTTTAGCATAATTTGAGGGTAATATAATTAGAGCATAGAAGATGAAAAGAAAAAAATACTCAGAAAAGTAGGAATCACTAAAACATTCAAGAGAAGGTCTCCTCTTAAGACCGGCTTATGGTAAGACGGTATCACTTTTAGCTTTAAATATGTCAAATTTATCTTAAATATTATCACTTTTTTCCTGAATAATGTCACTATTGACCTACCAAGTGACACTTTTTAGGCCAAAAGTGACAGTTTTAAGAACAATAGTAACAGTTTTCAAGAAAATAAAATGAAAATATTTGAGATACAAAGTGATATTTTTAAGGCTAAAAGTGACGTCTCTGATACAAGTTTTTACCAACATTTAACTCTTAAAAATACTCCAGAAAAGTAAGAATCATAATATTATTAACTTTTGATAAATCAAAGTTCAACTTTTAAAAATACTCCATAAAATTAGGAATCACGATATTACTTAAACTTTGCGAAACATATCAAATCACTAAAGCCTTTACAAGTGAAAAAGCCAACCATACTTTTTCTCGTACTCATCGGGACTAGGAATATGATTCATATTGGCATAATATAAGCCACCTTCCCTCACTGACCAAAAGGTTTGGTGACATGGTCGTGCACTATCTTCGCATACCTTTCGCCACCCAGAATGATAAACAGTAAAATTCTGATAATTCGGACCCCATTCGAAGTAACAATGGAAAATGGTGCGGAAGAAAATTTTGTCATGGAAGCTCCAGTTATAATCTCGACCTCTCCTGAGATGACGGTTGCCCAAATCATCGTTCCCTGACCAACAATGAACCATCAACTTCATCTCTTTGTCGTTGTCGGTTTGGAGATTGTTGAGGACATGAACCTCCTCCAGCGCGGTGAGATGGAAATGGAATGCCTTTGCTGTGAAAGCTAGATTAAACAGTGATAAAAAGAGCCAAAAAGACTACTTTTCATGGTGTTACTCATGTTTTGGTTGCTACTTGCAAGATTATTTGGGTTGGTGTCTAGTGACTAATGTTTAGGCTTTATTTATATAGGGTACATATATAGTTCGATTCATATAGATATAAATAATTAATCCTTTTAATCACGTTTTATTGACTCCATCATAATTTTGTTTCATAGTTGCATTTAATAAATATTCTGTTTGACAAAAAAAAAAAGTCAAACATGATTATTATTTAAGAATAGAGAACATAGGGAATACTAATTAGTTCTTGTGTAATATCTACAATTTGATATGCTATACTGTTCAAATTTCAAGAGAGACATAGGCATATTATTAATTTTGCTTTAAAGTAAATCTTTATTTAGACATTACTCTACCCGTTCTTAAATTATTGTTCTTTTGACTCTTTTTGGTCAAACGAAATATTTTTCAAATGTAAAATTTGATGTATATTATTTTAGTTTTTTTCCAAAATTATAAAACACATAATTCGAATAATTTAATAAGTACTACGAATTACGTATTTTATAATTTTAAAAAAATAAAAAATATAAGTCGATTTTGCATTTAATAAATATCCAGTTGGACAAAAAAAATCAAACATGATGATAATTTAAGAACGGAGGTAGTATTAATTAACTATGAAAACAATTCTTTCTAAGCTTTTTGTATCAACCCTTTAATAAAATTCATAAATATATTAAAATAATTAATAATATTCAATCAAGTCTAACTTTAAATTTGGGAAATATATTGAATTGACTATCGTACGAATTGGGGGCAACCTATTTGATCAGCGAACTTTCAACATCCAAAATATGATCGTTGTACTCATGATTTGAGTGCGATGTGATCCTCACCGTTAATTGAACATCTAATTTCAGTAACGAAGACGATGACCAGGACTATGTGGGACACTGTCTCACTTAGAGCCCGTTTGGTGCAGTGTTTTAAAAACGCAGCGTTTTAAAAAACGCAGTGTTTTAAAAACGGAGGTCTTTCCTTATAAATACGTTTGGGATATCACTTCAATACGCAGCTTTTTTTTCCTAGTAGCGTTTTAAAACCTGTGTTTTGGGAAAAAGTTGGGAATTCCAGCGTTTTAAAACGCAGCTGCGTTTTGAAAACGCTGCGTTTTCTACCGCAGTATTGAAACACATTTTTTGCAAATAAGCAGCGTTTTATCCCTGCGTTTTGGCCAAAACACTCGACCAAACGAGCTCTTAAGTTGCTGCTTACACGGATTTTTCCAACTGTAAAAAAACTTGTTAACGATAAGTTGTACAAAATGATACTTTTTAAAAGTGGGGGCCCTATCTGACTTCAGATAAAAATTTTCTCTTTCTCAATCACAGACACAAACACAATCAAACCTAGCAATTCATCCTTAAATCAAATCCAACTAACAAAACACACAATAGGGCCACCCAACTTTTCAACGGGTTGCAATCCGGCCATTGAATGTTTAAAACTATCAATTGGGCCACTTTACATCAAATGCAAACGAGCTTATTTTTTGGACAGACGTTAGTTCTTTAAATTAACATAAAAAACTAATTTTAGTCCTGTCTTCATCTTCTCCTTCTCTAATCAAGGAAAAATGGCCTCCTATGTGATCACTCTTGACATTAGGAAATTCTTTGCTTGATTCTTTGCTCCATTTGTCCTTGCAATTATTCTAGTTTGGCTGCATAGTTGATTTCACAAATATCAGTGCCATCTTGAGATTCTTAGGAGGTCTGTATGGCCTTTGAATTTCATTTACCAATACAAATTTCATTGGGAAGGGAACAAACTTGAGACTTCACACTTTGTAAAACTCTAACTCTATCACTACCATTGAGGTGATGTCCATTATTGGTCTTTCTTTTAGGATTTCCTTCGTTCTGTGGAAATCCATGCAATTTATAACAGGTTTATCTCAAATGGCCACTCACCATTGCAATATGTGCTATGCATTTTGGTTTGAAAATTTCATTGTGACTGGTGCAGAATTGTGATTGTTTCGCATTAAGTGCTATAGATTTAAAATTGATGTAACCTTGCTTTTGTTGTTCTTCAGTATGAATCAAATGAAATGCTTGGTTATTGTAGGCTAAGAATTGATCATAAATATACGACCTCTAGCATCTGTGAAATTTCATTCAATCCCATTAAAAACAATATAAGGTGTTGAGTTTCGGTGATATATATTTCATGGTTCCAAGGGTTGGTTCGTTCGAATACCTAAAGTGAACCGGCAGAGAATCAAATTCTGGACGTAGGAGCCATACGACTCTTGCTGGGACCTTATGGCTTGCAGAGTCTTGTGCAAAAGGGCATGAATGGAAGAGGAAGATGAACTGAGAAAGAAGTGATGCTGGTCTGGCACCTAGCTAGGATGAAATTGTACGAAGCATTGGAAACCTTGTAGTTCAGAAATATAAATTAGCTTTTGTTGTCGATCAAGAAATATGTTCTCTTTGTTCACAGCTAGAGGTCCACACACACACACACACACACACACACACCAAGAGAGAGTAAGAAAAAAAAGAGAACTTATACTCCCACCCTTCTGACCAAAAAGTCTACTTTTCATTTTTAAAAATTAACATTTGACTAAATCAAATAAAAATTTAACATACTTTAATTATATTTTCGAAAATAAAATTTCATTCACTAACAACTACATTAAGAATACTATGAATTACAACTTATATAATTTTGTACAAATAAATAAATTTATGTAAATCCTCAGTCAAATTTTAATCAAGTTGACCAAAAAAGTCAGTTGACTCCAACAAAGGGAGTAGCTAGTAGTATAATATTCCATAGTTCAAAGAGTCACTTTTGACTTTTTAGGTCAATTTAGTTAAAGTTTGACTAATAATCTACATAGATTTATTTGTTTTTACAAAATTATGAAAGTTGTAATCCATAGTATTATTAATGTAGTTTTTTTAATTAATAAAATTTTATTTCCTAAAACATAAGTAAAGTATGCAAAATTTTGATTTGATTTAGTCACTTATAAATAGAAAATAGACTCTTTGCCTGGAACGAATGGAGTATTATTGATTATGTCACCTTGAATAACTTGGCATTTATTTCTTAATTAATTAATCCAAATATGTACGGAGATTATGATCATTTTGGTTGGTTTGATGGAGATGATGATGATTGATGAATTGCTCGCAATGAGCAAAGAAGCAGGTGGGGGTTATATAATATATATATATATATATATATATATATATGCAAATAAATTAACTTTTAGCATAATTTGAGGGTAATATAATTAGAGCAGAGAAGATGAAAAATAAAAATAAAATAAAACAGAAAATGTAGGACTATAGGAATCACAATATTATAGTATTAACTTCCATCCAAAATATAACTAAAACATTCGACTCTTAAATAAGCTAATATCATTCTTTTTCACATAGACAGGGGGATCAGGATTGTTCATCGACAGTAAGCCAATCATGCTTTTTCACATACGCACTGGGATCAGGATTACTCATATTGGAATAATAAAAGCCATCGTCCCTCACTGACCAAAAGGTTTGGTGACAAGGTGATGAAGCTGGTCCAGCAGTACTATGATCTCCGTTTACAATATTAGCCCACTCTTGATTATAAACAACAAAACTTTGAAATTTCAAACCCCATTGGAAGCTACAGTTGGAGACGGCGGGCTTGAAAATTTGGTCATGGAAGCTCCAATTATAATCTTGACCTTTATTCGGGAGATGTTCAACACCCAAATCTTCGTCTCCTGACCAACAATGAACCACCAAGTAGCTGATGCCGGTTAGGAGGTTATTGAGGACATGAACCTCCTCCAGCACGGCTGTTGCTGTGAAAGCTAGATTAAACACTGATAAAAACAGCAAAAAAAGGCTTTTCATGGCGTTACTCATGTTTTGCAAGAGGATCTTGTTTGTTTATTTGGCCGGGTGTGTCTAGTAACTATTGATTAGGGTTTATATAGGCTACATATTCATATAGAGAAAAATAATTAATGCTTTTAATGAAATCATAATTGTGTTTCTAATTAATGAAATCATTTCGATTATGATTACCATAACCTACATGTAATTGCTATACTGTTCAACTTTCATGTGAGTCATCGGCATATTATTAATTGTGCATTAAAGCAAAATCTTTATTTAGAAATTATTACTACCTCCGTTTCAAAATGATTGACGTTTTAGAGTTGTGCACACATATTAAAAATTTTTATAAATTGACAAATATACCCTTATTAAATATCTTTAATTTTTGTGCTAATAGTAGTTGAAAAGATAAATTAGAAGGAGATAGCCATTGGGAGAAGATAAAGTATTTAATGAAGAGATGATCAATTATTGGAACTTGTGAGAAGACAAGGGTAAATTAGGCAAAACATGCATTGGAAACCTAAAACGACAATCTTTTTGAAACAAATTTTTAGAGCTAAAACGATAAATATTTTGAAACAGAGGGAGTAATTATATATGAGCTTGAGTTTTTGGTATTCCTATCAGCTTTAGTGTCAGTGCCGTCGCATCAAATTTATTTAGATCTCTACACCGTCTGATCATCAAATTTGTCATTTTCTAAATAATGACATTACCGAGTTTTGTGTTAAAACAATCCAACGACACTTACACTAAAGCTCGTAGTAATACCACAAGCTCAAGCTCGTAATATCATTTGCCTTTTTTAAAAATAATAAAATTTGAATCATGTATAAAATATTAGGAATACAATCAATAATAATTTTTAGAGTTTCGTAAGTAATTTTTTTATAAATTTTTTGTTAAAGTTTAATTAAATTAACCGTAAAAAGTCCAAGCAAATTTATTTTATTTTTTCTTAGAGGTAAAAAGCACTCCCAGGTAGAGGTGATCATGGTCCGATACGGTCCAGTTTTTACTAAAAAAATGAAGAACTAGAACCAGACCAATACTCCAGTTCTTAAAAAATTTCGAACCAGAACCAATCCAAGATGTATGAGAACTAATACATTAGTTCGGTCCAGAACCAATCCAAAATGTATGCGAACCAGAACCAAACCAATACTTAGGTTCTTAAAACCTTAATACAAACAAATAATAAAATCTAATAATTGATACAAAGATTAAAGAACATTTCATAATAGTAAAACGTTGAAAATAAAAACTAGTTCACAAAAGGAAAAAAAATAAAAATAGTACATTTAACAATTAAAAGGTTTGAAGTCATAACATTACAATCTAGTTCATGTCACCGAAAAAAAATAAAGATAGCACATTCAACAATTAAAAAGTTTGTTGTTGAATATTATGGCAAAAAAGAAATAGAAATTTACTATTTATATTTAGGTTTAGGGATAAAAATCATAAATTTTGAAATATTAATTTATTAATATATATATATATATGTATTATATATAATAGCTATTGGTCCGATCCAGTTTCAGAACCGATTGATAAGTTTAAAATCAAAACCGAACCAATTGACCAGTTCTACAAAAATTCAGAATTGAAACCAAACCAATAAATTAATTCGATCCAATTTTTATTAGTTCTGTTCAATTCTATTGAGTCCAATTTTAAAAAAATAATGCTCACCCCTCCTCCGAGGTCAGTAATGCCACTTTAGGCAGACAATGACGAAAGGATTACATTTGAAACCGATGTCTTCCTGTTGATTCTACTACGGCGGACCTAATCTTGATTGTAGCCAAATACTAGAACTAAGGAGTCGTTGACTAGGCCAGTAGAAACTACTCACTCATTTTCAATAAAAAGTTTACTTTTGACCTTTTTATGGGATTAATTTAGAGTCTCTTTGGTATAGTATTTTTAAAATGTAGTATTTTAAAAATGCAGATTATTTAAAATATGATTTTTTTCTATATAAATGTATTTGAGATATTATGTCAAAACGCAAATTTTTATTCTTTGTTGTATTTTAAAATCTGTGTTTTGGAAAAAAAACTAGGAATTTCAACGTTTTAAAACGCAGCTGCGTTTTGAATACACAGCTTTTTCTACCGCAGCATTGAAACGCTAAGTTAAGGAATAAGCTGTGTTTTAACCCTGCGTTTTGGCCAAAACGCACGAACAAATGAGTTCTTAGTTAAAATTTGACCAATAATTTATATAAATTTATTTAATTTTTCAAAATCATAAAAATTGTAATCCATAGTATTGTTAATGTCGTTTTAAGTGAATGAGATTTTATTTTCAAAAATATAATTAAAATATTTAAAATTTTGATTTGATTTAAAACCAGTTCGGTGCAACATTTTCAAAACACACCGTTTTCAAAACGTAGCGTTTTACAAAAATAATTTTTTAAAAAAACACAGCGTTTTTAAAACACAGTTTTATTTTGTTTTTATAAATTCGTTTGAGATATAACTTCAAAACGCTGCTTTTTTTTCCTAGTATTATTTTAAAAGCTGTGGTTTTGAAAAAAACTGGGAATTCCAACATTTTAAAACGGAGTTGCGTTTTGAAAACGCAACTTTTTCTGCCGCAACATTGAAATACAATTTTTACAAATAAACTGCATTTTAGCCCTGCATTTGGCCAAAATGCACAACCAAACGGGCTTTTAGTCACATGTTAATTTTTAAAAAAATAATGTGGACTCTTTGGTTAGAACAAAGGGAGTAGTAAAGATTATTAATTTTTAAGAAAGACTTAAAAAGCAATTTGATCATTTGTACTTTGAGTTTTTATTCGTTACGATCCTGCAATTATTTATTCATACGCGCTAAACGCAGCCCTCCTTAATGCGCTAAACGCTTATTTCTTTGGTAATTTTTTTATAACTGCTCTTCAACCTTACATTTATATTGGTCACTATATCCATTTTCGTAAAAGATTTTTAGATAAAAAAGTTAAAAAGACTTGAAAAATCAACTACAAGTTTGAAAATACCTTTAATTTTTGTATATATTGATTTTTATTATAAATAATAATTAAAAATTATATAAATTGGCTAACTATTACGGAGTATCTAACATACTAGTAAGGTGCTAAATAAAATTTACTTAAACTTAATAATTAACAAAAACTAAAAACCCCAAAAAAAAAAAAAAAAAAAAAAAAAAACACAATGAAACAAAGGTGTAGATCAAAATACTAAACGGTAGCATCATTAAATCATTCCAAATTATCTCTCCCTATTTTTCTACCCAAATCCAAGTAAAAGAAGAAGTAACTTAAAAAAAAACAAAAAACATGAAGACTTGTCCTAAATGTAAATACTTGATCATTGTTTTCACTAGTTTTTTTTTTTCCCTTAACACCAATTCTTTCCCTTTAATGCTTTCACTGTTTCCACCTTCTCAAACTATTTTAGATTAGCTTTACATATATTTTATATACAAACAGAACAAGTTTTATTCACTAATGAGAGTTAACTTTCTTTTATTTTTGAATTTTACATTTAAATTTTTTGATAGAAGTGGATGGAGTTACTAATATGACTTCAAACTTGAAATGCTATTATGAAATTGACTGGAAAAAAATAGTGGTGTGATCTTAATAAATAAAAGTTCAAACTAAGTCATAGGATACTTTACGCTTGAAACTTGAAAGAGCTCATAATATCATATTCTACATACATGGGATAGGATTTCTCTTCTAAGAAGATGCTTCATCTTCTAATCTAATCTTCGCCATATGTGCATAAGAATAAATAACATTAATTATTTCTTAATTTTCGATGCACATGTGGCAAAGATCCGACGATTGGAAGAGAAAATGAAATATTTTTTTGGAATAAAGGATCATATCCCATATATGAATATCCGACATTCATCTATTATGAATAATCTCTCTATTTTCGTTAGTTTGTTCCAAAAAATAGTTTTATTTTTAAAAATAATAATAATTAATACTGCAATTTAAAAGAGGTACAATTAAAATTAAATTTGACTTGTTAAATGAGATTATTTTTTGAAAAGAAAAAGAGTGTATCTGTATTAGCTGGAGATACAAGAAGACCTAGTTTTATTTTTATCCTTGAGTCCATGTTTGAAAAGTTTAATTATTAAGAGATATATTAATGTCATTGGATTTGGTCATAATTACAAAAATACATAAGCATAACCAAGATTATTACAACACAAGTGGAGGGTAAAGATGAAAAACTAATTATGAAAATTGTAACCATAATTTTTTAAAAATTGACTCTTTAAGCGAAACATTCCAAAATAGTATAGTTGACTTTTTGCCTGAAACGGAGGGAGTATATTTGTAGTGCTATTTATTTGTTTATGGGTGGAATATCTCTGTTTACTAAGATATTTCATTCATCTAAAAAAAAAAAATAATCCATCGAGTAGATGTACGTATTTGTGTAAATGGAATTATGTCAAACACACCCTTATAATACATAAATGCCACAATGAGCAAAGTAGCAGGTGAGGTTATATGCAAATAAATACGCAGTTTTATTTTGGAATGTTTCACTTAACGAGTTTATTTGAAAAAAAATTACACATTCAATCCCTATAACATTTCAACTTTAATCTCTACATATGATATAAACATGCTCAAGTATTTTTGTAATTATGATTAACTTGATATTTTTTTATTTCTTAATTATTAGACTTTTCAAACGTGAACTCTTTAAGTAAAACGGATGTAATAAATTTGAGCATAATATGAGGGTAATATAATTAGAGTAGAGGAGATCAAAATAAAATAAAATAAAATGCAATAAAATAAAAGAAAGGTAGAAATTATTAATTTGCGAATTTCAACTCAGTCTTAAGAAAGCCAACGATTCTTTTTCACATACAGACGGGGATTAGGATTATTCATAATGGAATAATGAAAGCCATCGTCCCTCACTGACCAAAAGGTTTGATGACAAGGTCGTGCAGTACTATCTTTGCATACCTTAAGCCAGTCTTGATTATAAACCATAAAACTGTTATGTTTGGAGCCCCATAGGAAGCTACAATTGAACACGGTGAAGGTGAAAACATTGTCACGGAAGGTCCAACCTAAAATGGCTAGAAGGATAAGAAGACTAACCTAAAATGGCTGAGAAAAGAGGAAGACGAAAGAATAGCTGTAGGATTTGAGCTTTTGGAAGGAGAGAGAGCCTGCCGGAAATCGCCTAAAGTCGCCGGCGGAGTTTTGAAACTTCTGGAAATTGGAAATGTGCCCTAAAAAACACGATGGGGCAAATTTATAGGATCCGAATAAGTTGGGTCAACCCGGGTAGAAACACGCGGACTTTGGAAACGGCGACGTTTTGAGATTAAAATAATAACCGCCTCTTTTTGAAATTTGAAATGACTTGACACAGGAAAACGCCTCGGAAACCGTGAGCAATAAATGCGCACATATATCGAAAAAACCAAGTACAACGAGAAGCTCGATGGGAATCGAACGCTCACCTCGCAAACAATTCAGTTCGAAACGAAGACACGACTTCCTGAGTACGAGGATAAATCCTCTCTCTCAGGAAGTAGGGGGGCTACTGAAACACCCTCAGTCTATCTCCACCTTGCACGTGGTCTTCACATGGTTATCACGCGACCATAAGGTTCCAGGTCGATGACAAGGTGGCATTTAAGCCCGCCAGAATCGTCTAGCTCGAGAGAAAGAGACCGCATTCATCAACAAGCCAGCGAGTTCAGTCGGGAGAGATGATCGAGCTGGTACCCGGTCCACGACAGATCTCTTCACCTCGGTATACCTCAATCACGCTGGCACAGAAGGTCCGACTGAGCGACCTGGGGGAACATCCCTGGGGCGACCTCGTTGGAAACAGGCGACCTGACAAATGCCAAGGCCACCTCGGTTGATATAGAGCGACCTGGCGCAAGCCAGGTCGACCTCTCCCATGTCCATCTAGCTCGGTACAAACAGAGTTCTATATGGACTCATACTGCTTGA
Organism: Platycodon grandiflorus; assembly: GCA_016624345.1. NCBI lineage: Eukaryota > Viridiplantae > Streptophyta > Magnoliopsida > Asterales > Campanulaceae > Platycodon > Platycodon grandiflorus. Next base: position 67,904,123 of record CM028362.1, read on the forward strand.
AGAAGAGTCCTGATGCAATTCTTCTCTACATCTCACTCCTATACGTATGAGGCAACGTGACCCTCAAGAAACGGAAATTACTCCTAATCTGAATCTGATAAGGATTGAGGTCACATCCCTATAAATAGCACCCTCAACAGACCTCATAAGGTACGCACATACAGATTTGCTTCTATACCGTCTCGCTTACGCTTACACAACACTAATTCTCACGCCGGAGGGTTATCAGGACAACCAGGCGCCTAACGGTGTTCTTTGTGATTGGGTTTTAGACAATCTTCAAGGACAATCCCGCAACGTCAGCCGGAATCCTACCTAGACTACACACGTGGACCAAGACACGACACCCAATCCTTTTTTGGCGTGATCATATCTTAAAACCAATTATTGACTTTCTCATATGTACGAGGATTAGGATCATTTTGGTTGGAATAATAGAAGCCATCATCCCTGACGGACCAGTAATATTGGTTACAAGCTCGTGCAGTATCCCTCGGACAAACTCTAGGCCATCGATTATCAAAAACAACAAACCTGTTACGTTTGGCGCCCCACAAGAAGCTACAAGTGAAATGAGTCCCCGTTAATATATTCATGCGGAAGGACCAATTTTTATCTCTGCCTTTACGGAGAGGATGAATGCCCAAATCATCATCTGATGACCGACAATGAACAACCAAACTGTTGTCGTTGTTGTTCTTTATGTCATTGATCACATGAACCTCATGCAGTGCCGTACGTAGATGTATAGCCTTTATTGTGAAAGCTAGATTAAATGACACACATAAATAACAACAAAACACTTTTCATGGTACAGTACCTCATCATATTTCCCTAGCTATTCCTACAATGGTCTTGGGTGTTCCTATATATTTCTTCTTATTTGGATTTTATATAGAGAATAGTTGGATATATATGGTAACTAATTATATATGCATGAGAAAATCATTTTACACGTGACATTTGGGTTCCACAAAGTCCACCTCGATATGTGACTCTCATTGATTCCACAGCTAGAGAGAGGTCTTTCCAACCTTGAGAGACCAATTGTATAAGATGAGGATGTGTATGCGCAAATAAATTACTTCTTCCGTTCCAGGTAAATAGTCAACTATACTATTTTAGGATGTTTTACATAAAGAATCCATTTTTTTTAAAAAAAATTATGCTTACAATTTTCATAATCTTTCATCTTTACCCTCCACTTATCTAGTAATCAATTTTGTTATGCTTAAGTATTTTGTAATTTTGACCAAATCTAATGACACTAATATATTCTTTAATAATTAGATTTTTTAAAAGTGGACTCTTTAGCTAGAACGGATGGAGTATATTTTTAGCATAATACTAAAGCAATATTGGACACACAGACGCAGTGGAGAGTAGGGATGACAATTTCGAACCGAACCATGAATACTCGGACTGACTGAACCAAAGTTGACAGTTATTAACTGGTTTGACTGGATATGGGCGAGTAACGAGGGATAACTGAATTCAGAAATGAGGAATGGTTTTGGATATAGTAGTACTGGTACCAGCCCCATTCCCCACCACGTTCCCCGAATTGTACACCACTAAGTATAATTTTACATCTATATATACTTAAATTTATCAAATTAGTCTAGCTATATGTATTATTATAAAAATCTTACCATCTCATTCTTGAATATTAAAGCTTTTAAAGTTTGAAAGAGTTATAATTGACTTGAAGATTTGAAGTTTTTCTTCAAAATTTGGAGTTGTTTTTGTTTTAGGGTTTGTTTTTCTTGCTCGATTTAATAACTTATTGTGATTTTGAATATTCTATTTTTTTGGTCATTGCATCTTTCTCATTATCCCTCTCTTATTTTTGCTACAATTACTATAAACAAAAACTCAATATTAATAAATTAAATCATTAAATCGCAATGTCATACTCACACTTAGACTTTTAAGAAGAATTTTATAATTTAATGGAATTCTCGTAACTTGTGTTGTGTTTGCAATGTACACATTTACAAATATACTTAATTATTTAGATAAATTAGTTTCAATGACTTGATTATATAAAGTTCTATATAAAAATATTGTCAATTTATCAAATCTTCTCAACTTAATTTGTTGTGTTTTCTGTAAGTTCCTTTCTTAAGTACTTTATAAACGTTAATAGTTAGATTATGAGTCCGTTTGTTAACTCAATTAAGAGCTTAATTAGAAAAGTTTTAAGTAATATTAAAATAAGATTGTTTAATAATGTAATACTATCACTTAATAAATTAAGTATCTCTTAAAAATAGTCAAAATCTTAAGTCAAGAGGGGATGTCTTAATGTTTTAAACTCTACTTTTTCAAATATTAATTTTTAGATCTTAATTTTCAGTTTTAACAAACAGGTCAATATGTCGACCTAAACAAAAATATATTTTATTTAACATTAGAGGTTTAATAGTCAGAGAAAACCTAAAAAAAAATTCATATGTATTCCCTAATTAACCGTTACCCGTGCATAATGAATATGGGGGTAAAAACTGATTTTTCGGTGGGGAATGAAATTGAATTGGGAAATATAAATGGTATTAGGTATAATCGCACCATTGTCATTCCTAGTAGAGAGAGAAATAGAGAGAGAGAGTAAAGAAGAAGAAAGAATTTTTACTAGTAAATAAATATAATATTATTGATTGTGTAACAATGGGGATTTATTAATTAATAAAGCCAATCATGGACTTTTTTATATCTGCGGGGATTAGGATCATTTTGGTTGGAATAATGAAAGCCGTCATCCTCGACGGACCAGTAATATTGGTTACAAGATCGTGCAGCACCCGGACAATCGTTACCAAATGAATCTGAATCAAAAACAGGAAACTCGTTATGCTTGACGCCCCACAGGAAGCTACAGTTGAAAGTAGTCCCAACCAACGGATTTACATGGAAGGACCAATTTTTATCTTGGCCTTTATGGAGAATACGACTCCCTAAATCGTCGTCTCCTGACCAACAATGAAGCACCAAAGCGTTCACGTTGCTCTTTATGTTATTGATCACATGAACCTCACGCAGTGCCGTTAGATAAAATGCCTTTGTTGTGAAAGCTAGATTAAATGATACTCCTACGCATAACAACAACAACAAAACACTCTTCATGCTGCTGCTGCTGCAGTAACTCATCATTTTCTACTCCTAAACTGATATATAGATCTTTTTCTTGGTTTGGGTGTTCCTATTTATTCCTTTTTGTTTGGATTTTATATAAACAATAGTTGGATTTATATGGTAACTAATTAGTGACATTAAAATCTTTTCTACTTAGATCGTTCATTGTCGTACGCGTGAGAAAATCAATTCGCATGTGATGTGACGCAACGTATGTTTTCCGTTATTAAATTATTGTCTTAATTGACTTTTACTCTGTCTATTCCAACTAAAAAGTTTACGTTTAATTTTTTTTTTGTCAATTTAATTAAAGTTTGACCGACGATTTACATAAATTTATTTGTTCGTACAAAGTTATGAAAGTTGTAATCCATAATACTCTTAATGTAATTTATTGTGAATGAAATTTTATTTTCAAAAACATAATTAAAATGTGCTAAATTTTGAATTGATTTACTCACATGTTGACTTTTAAAAATAGAAAGTGAACTACTTGGTTGGAACGGAGAGTATGAGTCAAATGGACTATTTTTGAATGAAAATTTGACAATATTTATTTTTTTAAATCATTAATCACATAATTCACAGTACTTTGGTACAACAAATTAGGTGTTTTATGATTTTAAAAATATATATAGGTCAAATTTTAAAAAAATAATAATAATCTGTTTGATTTAAAAAATTCAAGCAGGACAATATATAATTTAAAAACCGAAAGAGTATAGTTTGAAAGCAATAACTATCTACTTTATTTGCATGCGAAAAGACTAAAGTAAATTCTTTGCACCAAGTATTCGTCCAAATTCAACTACTACTATCTACGTTAAGTGTACCTTGTAAAAACACAAATTAAGAACCTTCTATATATGGTTCACACTTTTTGTTGTATTCAATGAGTAATGCCAAGTTTAAAGATAGTTTATATATAGTCCAGTAAGAAGAGTTATAGAAGACAATATATATAGATTATGTTTAGCATCACGATTTAATGACTTAATTTTAAAATATTGAATTTTCAGTTGTAATAATTGATAAAATGTAAGAGATAGACTGAGAGCGAAAGCAAGTGGAACCAAAGAAAGAGAGGAAAAACAAAGTCAAAAGTCAAAAACCACTACACTAAATTGTGCAAGTAGAACAAACATGTTATAGGTTGTACATGACAAGGCTATCGACATAAGCTCCTAAGTTCTTGATTCTGATTAAAACTAGTGACGTGCCATACTATGGAAATACTATTTTGAGAGGTTTCAACAGAGGAACCTCTCCATTTCCTCAATTTAAAATTGTAAAAATAGTAATGCTTCTGTTCCTAAATTATCGTCATTTTTGACTTTTTTAGGTCAAATAAAATGTTTTTCAAATGTAAATTTCAAAATTATAAAATATATAATTTGTGGTATTTTTAAAATATTATGGATTACAGATTTTGAAAGAAATACTAAATGATAAATTTGTATTTAAAAAATTTATTATTTTACCAAAAAAAGTAAAACTGGACGATAATGTAAGAATAAAAGGAGTACTTTTTATAGCAAACTTGTTATTTTCATAGAAAATTTGGTACTCCCTCTGTCCCGAATAAATGTTCTTATTTTCTATTTTGGGATGTCCTAACTAATGTTCCTAAAAACTTTTGATCTATCTATTTTCAACTATTCTTCCTAATATATCCTTAATGTTTCATTTAATATAATACATCTCAAACTAACTCAATTATTTAAAGTGGTTGAACTCAATTAATGCTCATGGGTATTATGGTCAGAACACATTTTACAGGACATCATTAATTATGTTTCTTAATTCTGTGTTTTATCTACTAGGAACATTTATTCGGGACGGAAGGAGTATAAGAGCTAGAAGAGAGATATAGTTTACAGGAATGAGATGGGAAAGTTATTAATTGCTCTTGATTCTTTAATCTTCATTCGTTTCAGTGTGTATTTAAAAATCAAAGCCTTTCTGTAAGTAATTGGAGCTTTTTAGGGAGAGTTTTAATGGAGGGAGAGATTAAAATTTTCTCTTGATTTCTCGACGAAAAGTGCACTTATTTACTTTTAATGTCATTGCCCTTCTCTTTTGCAGCCTAGCTAAGCCTTGATGATTTTACCAAAATTATTAACATTAGACGACAAGGTACTAAATTTTTTCCCATGGTTCGAACCTCAAATTCGAAAGGTAATGTATTAACTACATTGGAATAGGCAATAGTCAGATACTGTCATGTTTTGGATTTGGAAGTCCTATGAGTCCATGGAAGCAAAATTGGAAACCCTGTTCATACTGACATCGCATGCTAGATTTTTCAGATGTTTGTTTGTAGACATTCGACATTTGGTACTATTTTTTACAAAAAAATAATAAATTAAATTAAAATATTTTTTAAATGTTGGAGATGACATAGACCTTACCTCAACCCTTATTATTATTAATTAAAGCCTTTAAAAGGTACAATTAAAACTATATGGACCTTTGGTGTGGAACAAATTGTGCCTCTGGTTAGTGAGGCTTTGAACAGCCAGGGTGTCTTTGGGAGACTACTAATCTATGTGGAATCTTCTGAGATTCAATTTGGTATTCGTATCTTTACTTATGATACTTAGGATAATTTCGTGTTTTAAGTTATTATTCATTTGTACTCCCTCCGTCCAGAATAAATGTTCTTAGTTGATAAAGTACAAAAGTTAAGAAATATAATTAATGATATGATGTAAAATGTATTCTAACAATAATACTCATTAACATTAATTGAGTTCAACTATTTTAATTAATAGGGTTTCTCTTGGATGTGCTATATTAAATAAATTTTTAGGAGTATATTGGAAAGAATGGCAAAAAATAACCCAATAGATACATCAAAGAACATTAATTGAGGCATTTCAAAATGAAAATAGGAACATTTAAGGACGGATGGAGTACTTTTATTCTTAACATGTGCAGATCATATTACAATTTATACTCCCTCAATAACTCTGATGGTATTAACAGCTCTTTTAATTATTAGAATTTTCAAAAATAAATTTTTTTGAATGAAACGAAGTGACTATTTTTTACGAGTAGTTTTCTTGTCCTTGCATCAAGTATCCGTTATAAATTGTAAGTTTCTACCTCACTTGATTTTTTTTATATGCTTTGTATATAAACTTGATATTAGAGGGTTTTTTTTTTGGGTGGGGAAAGAATATTGGAGACTTAGACAAGTATAATTTTACTATTAAATTACTAATTTATGATTTTAGGATGTTTATTGATGTGTAATAATACCAGAGTCTAATAATAAAGCTTATGGAATTGCAAAATAGTTATTTTTGCTTAGACACCTTGCAGTTCTTAGATTCTACAACAAGTAGTATATTGTTTTATTATGTTATAAAAATAAAATTCTTTCTTTCTATAATTTTTGAAGATTTTCATAGTCCCGTGCCAAGTTCCACATGAAAATGAAGTTAGTTTATCCTTGCTACCAAATTATCTTCTCCGCACATCTTTTGGTATAAGAGCCTGCGCACACTTTCGAGGCGACTTCCTTGATCTACTTTAGTAGTGATAATCTTTGGTAATGGAAAACTTGATCAATGATGGTAGATTTGAAGAGATGATGAAATTCAAGCACTTCGAAGACAAGTCGAGCAATATTTTACCATGCCACTTGAATGTTTTGAAGCTCATCGAAGGCTCCATCAATCAAGCATGTCTACTCATCCTGAGTCCAATGTGAATCCCTCTTCCCAAACTCATTATAAGTTGTGTTTGAGGGGTTCTCTTTTGATTCCAACTCAATGAATTCTAGTTCTTCAAAAGTTCTTAATTTTCAAAAACCTAAAGAGATCGATCCTTATCTAGCCATTCTCTCCGTCTTAGAGTTCTCTTAAAAGTTAGGTTAAATTGTAATCAACCTCCAATATATGATTATATATGGTGATCCTAATGAGGTATGAAGTTCGTTAGCAACAAGCAAACGGAAAATGAAGAAGTGATGATTGGTCAATTGGTCGGATTAACCCAAGAAAAGAAAAAAAAACAAAAACAAAAACAAAACAAAGGATGAGAATCATCTTGTTGTTTCAATCAATGGACCTGGTTCAAGTGGCAATGACTCTTCGCGACCTATTAATGCCTTTTTTGGGCAAATTAGTTCTTATGCTAAAGTTAGTGCAACCATTAGACAACATCAATATTCGTTTCGTAAGTGTACAAGCTGGAAAGTATGAAAATTTCAACAAACATTTGACAAATGAATCATGGAAAAATTTTTGGATTCATCATCAATTTTTAGAATGTAATAGAAGTGCAAAAATTCACCATAAAGTCTGAATTAGAGTGATTTATGTTCGAATTGAAGAAGCATGGAGGTGCATCTAAGGAAACTATATATCCAATAATGACTACTATGGTTACTCATGTCGGAAGTCGAGGAAAGTTCTTTTGCACTAAAGGAGAATGATGCAGTGCACATAGACTAGATACTAAATTCATCGCGAGGGATGTAAAGTGACTCAAGTAAATTCTTTGTACCTAGTTTTGTCTAAATACCTAAGTTAAGTGTACCTAGTAAAAACACACACAAAAAATTGTATGATGCATCTTTTGTTTTCATTTATGCCAAGTTTAGAGATAACTAGTTTTACACATGTACATTAAATGCATTAATATAAATTTTGTTTCAATTAAATTATACTCAATAGAAATAAAACCAGTAGAAAAATTTTAATTCTAATAAAATAAGCAAATAATAATTGTAATGTATAGATTATGTGTTGGATATTAAACCAAACCTAATCCAATTAGGATTGTTATTTATTAATTAGTTGTCAAGTTTTATTGTGTCTCCTAATTAATTCAGGAATATGTTTGTTAAAAGGACTTTCCTATTATGAATATTTAGATCTATTAAATAGATATTAAGCATTATTGTAAGAAGAAGATTAAAATATTGAATTATTCTAAGTAGCCTACATGGTGAAGTATATGAAATACATAAATTAAGTATTATCCCCTATTATTGTAATATTTTATTATGATTATTATTAGAATTATCTATTCCTAATTGTATCAGTTAATAATTAATTAGGCAATTTCATATTGCTTACATTATGAGATCAATGTACATAAATTAAACAAATTATTATTATGTAAAGATTAAGAAAACTATAAAATCAATAATACAAAATCACATAAATAAATATATATTATAAATTTTGGAACACTTTTATGAATACAAATTAAACCTACCTTTGTGTCATGATAAACGTGGAAAGAATTTATTCAAAACTCATAAACAAAAAATAAAATAAAATTAAACCCCACCCATGCGTCATGATAAACGCATTTCCAGTTAAAAATTATTGAATTGTAGATACCTTTTAGTTATGCTTCAGTTTTTTCATGTACCTTTTGATCCATCCACCAATGTCATTTCTTATCGGTCCACATTTTTCTCCATTGCATCCTTCTTTAGTGCTTCAATCAGTCTTTAGTTTCAATTGACTTGAAAGGAGAAGGACTTCTAATTGTGCTCTCTAGTGCTTTTACTATTTATAGCATTATCATAAAGAGTTTGAGCAAAAGCATTATAAACTTAGTGAGAATAGTTTTAGATCTTTGTGAAAGTAGTATACAACGTATACTCTTCCACAGAGTTGTCCTCAATGACCTCAGACTTTCTAGCCTTCCATTCCGGATGTTGGAATAGAAATGTATAGCTCAATTTATTCAGTTTCAATTGACATGCAGGTGGAAGGACTTTTGAGTGTGCTCTCTAGTGATTTTACTATATATAGCATTATCATAAAGATTTTGATCAAAAGCATTAGAAACTTAGTGAAAATAGTTGTGGATCTTTGTGAGAGTAGTATACTCTTCTACAGAGTTGTCCTCAATGACCTCAGACTTTCTAGCCTCCGTGTCAGATGATGGCATAGATATATATATAGCTCAATTCATTCTCGCAAAGCTCATGTGTTGTTCATGGACATAATTATTCTTGAGCTAGGTTTTGCCTTATTAAAGAAGATGTCGGATGATAAATATTTTCCGTACTCAATGGTTTGTAAATGTCTGATTCAATATGCTTGTGGCTATTTATAATTGCTTGTAGAAAACGCCATATTTAATCAGCTTATCCATAGCCAAGAAATGATTTATTTAATCCAATTAATTAGATTCCATCTTTAAAACAGAAGTTTATATTTTCGAGGCAAAAAATTAATCTGACTCAATTAATTTGATTCAATTTATCAATATTTCAATAAATCTTACTTCATCCGTCCCTAAATTATTGTCTTCCTTTTCTTTTTTGTCCGTCCCTAAATAATTGTCTTGTTTGAAACTTTTTTTTTTTAGGATATTACTTTTACCATTTTACCTTTACTTTTTCTCCCTACTTTAATTATGTGCCATATGCACATGGGCATTAAAGGAAACTACACACTATATCAATATTAATAATCAAGTCAATTATTTTTTCATAATCCGTGTACCGGGTCAAACAAGACAATAATTTAGGGACGGAGGGAGTATGTAATTAATCAAATCAATTTTTATCAAAAAAAAAATGTAAATTATTATGTGTTTTTTTAAGTAATACTGTATATTGTATATATATATATATATATATATATATATGGCATAATTATGTGGTTGAACCTGGCACCCTTTATGTGACTTCTCTCTTAGCTGTGTTTTGGAATTTATGTCCCTGTTCTGCAGTGTAAATATTAAAGACACTTTGGGCCAAAGTAAGATTTAAATGAAGGTGTTTGTTTGGATGAAATACTCCCAATTCACTTTCACTATTCATAAATATTCTTGGCCCATATACCATTTTTCAAAGGTTAACATAGCTCGCAAGGTTGGGCCCTCTTTATTTCAAATTTATATGTGTCGTCAGCCCATTGGATACAATTTAAATTAAGTACCCAGTTATAACTTTAATATTGATTTAATTAATATATATATTTCTATTTGAAATATTTGAAAATATTGGTCTACAGGCTCTTGACATATAAAACCGTGCTTGTGTTTTTATTATCTCAATTTCCTATAGTGATGTCGGACAAGATTGGACATATTGTAATTATAAGTTTGGTTATTTTTTATTTTGTAATTATTTATAATAGAAATGTATTTTTAAGTTATAAGTAGATTCATGAATTTAATTGACGTATTAAGTCCTATAGGGTTACTCTACAGGTTAGGTGTAATTTGTCCATTTATTAATTAAGTGTTTGGTTAATTGTTGATTTAAGCTTCAAAATTACTTAAGAACTCAAATGTTTGTTAACAATCAATAGTCCAATAACATTTTAGGTTGTAAATTTTCCAATATTTCATTATATTATAAATTCATATTAGGATAGATGGGAGATGGTGATGGAACTGGGAAAAGATATGCATAAATGGTGTTTTAAGATAGCTTAAATGATAGAGAGATGGGAAAATAATAGGTATCTTGTTAACATGTGTCATAAAGACATATGTTAAAGAGTCTTAGTGTAACTATTGGTAGAAATTAATAAAAGCATGCATTAATTAGGGTAGTTGGTACTGATAGTTTGTGAAAATAAGTATTACTAAGGTAGTTAATCTAAAAATAAGCACAAATTAACACTCATACTACCTTAAGCACAAGTTAACAAGACCCAAAAATAGCAATGAGATAAATAGTTGTTATACAGGAGGGGGAGATATATGGACATTAGGCTGTGTGTGTGTGTGTGAGAGAGAGAGAGAGAGAGAGAGAGAGAGAGAGATTCTCAATTTCTCAGTGGAGTAACTACAAGGGAGTAAATCTCGCGTGCAAGGCATGTGACAGGCACAAGTAATTGAAACTATTAACTATTTCAATCAATTTGGACAGATTGTTGGGTGTGGCAAAATTGAATAATTAGTGGGGTTTTAATGTCGGGTAAAATAGTACAAGGGATAAGCCGAAAACCTATGAAACCACAGGGGGTTTACAGTAAATTCCCAATAATAAATCATCCTTAACAATTAACATTAATGTTGTTTACTGTAAAAAAATTTTCTATATAATTATCATGTTTGACTAGGTATATAGATTAAAAAAATTAATTAACTCTATTATAAATAGTGGTATAATATGTAGTAATTTTTTTTCAAAACCCTTGCACATGTGGTCATAATTAAAAAAATAAGAAAAATAAGGGTGAAGTGGTAAAATTATTTTCTTAAAAATAAAAGTTTATAAACATGACAATTCTTATGAAATTGACAAAAAAGAAAAGAAAGACAATTATTTTAGCACAGTGGGGTAATAGTGAACATGTTTTACTTTATAGGTTAGTTTTTACTCCCTCCGTTCCACCCAAAAGTCCACGTTTAAAAAGTTTAATTATTAAGGAATATATTAATGTCATTGTATTTAGTCATAATTATAAAAATACATAAGCATAATCAAGATTATACAACTTAAGTAGATGGTAAAGATGAAAGATTATAAAATTATAAACATAATTTTTTGAAAGTAAATTCTTTAAGTGAAACATTCCAAAATAGTACTCCCTCCGTCCCTTAATTATTGTCTTGTTTGACTGGCACACGAATTAAGAAAAAATAATTGAATTGATTATTAATATTGGTATAATCTGTAATTTTATTTAATGCTTATGTGTATGTGACTAGTAATTAAAGTAGAAAAAAATAAGAATTAAATAATAAAAATAATATCTTAAAATGAAAAAGTTTTCAACAAAATAATTATTTTGAGATGAATAAAAATAATAATAATAATTTAGGGATGAATGGAGTATAACAGATTTTTTGACTGGAACGGAGGATTAACTTAATTTTGAACACCAGCCATGTTCCAGGCCGACCACGGAGTACTAGTCTCCAGTATATTGGACCACTATTTCCAATCAACTGCTGCACGGGCCCCAAACAGTGCACGCCCACCGCACTTCTTCTCAATCCATCAATCAAAATAGAAACACATTTTGTCTTAGCATGCTGGGAGAATTGGAGAGAGAGTGGTAGGCAACCTCGTGGGTGATCAAAGAAAGGTCCGAACGATGTGACCACATACCGACTAACCACAAACTTAGACCAGAGTCAAACCAGTGTCACAATTTATAAATGATAGCTTAAATGATAGAGAGATGGAAAAATTAGGTATATAAATGATAGACAATATTACGGATTGCTTAAATAACACTCCTAAGTCCCTAAATTATTATGTCCGTTTCGAATAATTATCTTGTTTGAAAAAAAATTTAAGCATTACTTTTATTATTTTATTTTTATTTTTCTCTACTTTAATTATGGCACATATACATGGACATTAAAAAATTACAAATTATATCAATATTAATAATTAAGTCAATTATTTTTCTTAATTTATATCGGGTTAAACAAGCAATAATTAAGGCGGAGGGAGTAAGCTTAAATGAGGAGTCAGGGGTTCTTGAAATTACGAATTGCACAAACACATGAAAACTCTTCTTTGATGTGGTCAATTGAACATCTCACAATTTAATACATTTTTGAAATACTGTACTCTTCTTTGAACCCCTGCGCCCATTTTCTATTATGATTATATAAACTTAGACCATGGTCAAAACATTGTCACAATTTATAAATGATAGCTTAAATGACAGTGAATTGGTTCAACCACCGATTCCTTATACTAGTTTAAATGAACTGTCTCGTGTAATAGTCTGTTTATTATAAAGCATCATCAAATCGATCGATATATTCAACGATTCTCTTAATTAAACCTAAGACGGTACACTTGTCATAATTATGAATAGGCATCCCGACCCAAGTAACATTGACTTAGAGAATTCTTGGTCAACCCCATAAGGACCTTCAAATAAGGACTGTATGGAAGTGATGATTGACCTCGCTAAAGCTCGACCTCACCTAGGACCATTGGCTAGGCTTTGAGCCACGAGTTTCTTAATAGACAACTCACATACCTTGATCGGTTCCCATCTTTTACAGTGTATTATAAACAACTCTCTATTTTCATGGCAAAGGAACGTATAAAATCAATTATACCAATGCTCTATAAAATTAAATCGTCTGATCAGTTGTTACTAACTTATGCTTCGGAGGATTTTAGTGGGTCAGTCCCTACTCCCCTTACTTTATTGTTCAAGTTGTCTTACTTGGCCCAACAAATCAATTATAAAATCAATTATACCAATGCTCTATAAAATTAAATCGTCTGATCAGTTGTTACTAACTTATGCTTTGGAGGATTTTAGTGGGTCCGTCCCTACTCCCCTTACTTTACTGTTCAAGTTGTCTTACTTGGCCCAACAAATTAACCTCTTTGCATCTTCATAAGGATTATTTGTATATGGCAGCTTGCATGTAGGTTTTTATTTAATAATTTTATTCTACTTAATTTTGTTTGAGGAAACATGTTATGTAATTAGAATTAATGATTTTTAACCAATTAATTGTAACAACTTTACTTTTATTTTCTCGCTTTAACATTACTTTTAACCTAGATGACACAATTCGTTGTTGAAGTATGGCGAGTTATCGCCTCGATCGCAAATTAGAGTGAATCCTTCATGAATTCACGAACTTTGATTCTTGAATTGGCAAATTAAGTTCACAAATCACATTTTCTCTATTTTCATGTGATCATAAAGATCGGCTGTCATTGTCGAGTTTTAGCAAAGATGTGTTCAGCTCAAAGATCTTTGGAATGGGTTGGATTGAATGTAGATGAAGATTGATGAATACGAATGTGCAAAGACATTATGAGGGGTGATGAAAGAAGAGGACGATGGCAATGACGGGTATCGTGGGTGATCATGCCAAAAAGTGCTCTGGTGATCTGTCGGTGTTCACGTATGCAACTAGTCTTTGGTCAGGATGCCACTCAATAAGCACAAGTGTAAGTGGGACTTGTCCTCGGTAGATACCGAGATGAGGAAAAAGCGGTTAGGAGGCGGGCGTTGGTCCGCTAAAGCCCCGGTGAGAGAATCAGTTTATGGTAAGGTTAATGGTCTCCAGTGAGGATTCAGGCTGCTCTTTAGGAGTGAATGCTCTGAATGCTTTAGAGAGTTTGTAGTTGTGTGTGTTAATTTGAACTTAGACCATAAAGGAAGGCTATCACCTTGTATTTATACTGGTGGAATGTTGGTGCGGCAGTGGGTCGCAGGATGTCGACTGGGGTGAGCAGACATGTGCCCATTTATGACAGCCGCAATATGCATTGATGAGCTTTAATGTGGAAGTGACCTGCTCTGGTGCAGAGGATAGAACTTCCCTGGTTGTGACCTTGACCTTCTAGATGCAGCTTTCCTTAGAGGGCAAGTAACTCTTTCGTCCAATGAGGTGCTAGATGGTGGCCCCGGGATGACGTAGTAGCATGTGGGCATTGAATGCGGCAGCTTTTGTTGACTTTCTTCGCTTCCTGGGGTGGAGACCTCAGGGTCTTTAGCGAGGCAGCTCAGGTCAAAGACCATGCGAGCTCTTTTATGTTCAGGGCGAAGATGTGAGGGCTATACTCGAGCTCCTCGGGGAGGTCGAGAATAGCCGGAGGGTAAACGTACCGGGCTCGGGTTAAATACCAAGCTCGGGGTGATGATTTCTCTCTTACGGGCTCCAAATCGCTTGATCACGTGTCCGCTAGTGTCACGTGGAAGATGAATATTTTAGTATCTTCAGTGGGTTTATCACACGGAGGCCATCTCATCTTCACAATTGTATAATCTCACTTTTCTTTGTATTGTTACTTTTGGACATTTCGACCCTTTGGGTCATCTTACTCTTTTACCATAAAAATGGATGCTTTAATTACTATCAACACAATATTCGGTTATTGAACATCACTATCTGCATATCCAAATTTAGTCCACTTGGATTATTGAATCAATTCACCTTAGTTTTATAAACATAAATGTACGTAACGCTCTAAACGACACTTTCGCTCAAAACTAATCTTAGAATTCAGCATTTTCGGGTTCTGATTTGCTCGCTTTGTGAAATCTAACTTTTTTATCTTTTTTTCTTTCTTTCTTTTGACTACGACCCCGAAAACTAACTCACTCGGTTACTAGCCAATATGATCTAGCTCTTACTATGTATTCCTTTCGTTAAATAATTGTAAATGCTTTCCTTTTTTTGTGTGTTTCTAAAAAAATTGTCACTTATATCACTTTACCTTTACTTTTTTAATCATAGTCATATATGCAAGGACTTTAAAGGAATTTACATATTATATCAATATTTATACTATAGTCAATTAGTTTTTTTAATCTGGGTGCCCAGTTAAACAGGACGATTATTAGGAATGGAGGGGTGTTTCCTTATTTTAAAATAAGTGTTAAATATTTATTAAACTGATTTTTAAAAATATACTCCCTTCGTCCCTAAGTTATTGTCATGTTTGATTCAGCACACGGATTAAGAAAAAACAATTGACTTGATTATTAATATTGGTATAATGTGTTGTTTTCTTTAAAGCTCATGTGCATGTGGCTCATAATTAAAGTAGGAAGAAAAAGTAAGGGTAAAATGATAAAAATAATGTCTTAAAAAGAAAAGTTTCAAATAATACAATTATTTAGGGCCTGATGAAAAAGGAAAGGAAGACTATAATTTAGAGACGGAGGGAGTATTAAATTTATACTCCGTCCGTCCCTAAATTATTTTCTTGTTCTTTTTTGTCCCAAAATAATTGTCTTGTTTGAAAGTTTCCTTTAGGACAACATTTTACCTTTTACCTTTTAACTTTTACTTTTTTTTTTCTACTTTAATTATGAGTTGATGCATATGAATATTAAAGAAAACTACACACTATATCAATGTTAATAATCAAGTTAATTATTTTTTTAATATATGTGCCGTGTCAAACAGGATAATAATTTTGGAATGGAGAAAGTATAATTTTTCTTAAATTCTCAACGTATGTTTTAGTTGTGTCAAATCATTGAGTCAAACTTTTTTGTAATCTCATAATTAATAAAATAATTTAATTCTAAAATATTTCAAGATAAAATAAAATCTACTTATTTTTTAAAAACCTTGAATAAAGAAGAAATAACATTGTTAGATTTACAATTAATTTTACTACTATCGTAATAACTCGTCTTTAAAATACACATACACCTAACATGCACTTTGTCTTAAAGACAACATTGTTACAAAAGTAATAAAAATAGTTGTAAACCAGAGGTGGCAAACGGACGGATTGGGATGGGCGGACCAATATGGGCGACGAGCTTAAATGGACGGGAATGAGTGCAATTAATAACATTAGCATAAATGGGTGTACCTCAAATGGACTTGGGCTCCCATTTACTCATTAAAAAAAAAAAATGAGCATTGTTATATACACTCCCAAATATTCTAAGTACAACAATTTTTTAAGTACATCACCCCTTAAAATTCTCAACATTCATAAATACTAAATATGCCCTATCTATTTTCCTATTTTACCTCTCCTAATATTTTTTTCAAAAATCAACCCTTCTAAAAACAAACACCCACACACGCTCAAAACACATTCTATTGTCTCAAACACACTCTCTCTCTCTCTCTCTCTCTCCACTGCCTCTCTCTGCCTCACACACACACACACACACAAAGAAATGTTCTCTTGCTCTTTTCTTCGTACTTTGTATTTTTTTTTTTTTTGCATTTTAGGTTTAATTAGCATTTGTTTGTAATTTGTATGTTAAATTATTGTTAAGGATTAGTTACATTTTAATTTTTTACAATTTGGTGTTCAAATTTCGTAATTTATAACAAATTTACTTTGAAAAATTAAATTTTCTAAGGCATAGTTGTTCGACCTGTATTACCAAATACCCTTAGTGGTGTTCGGCTCTGAACACCCATTGTGGTGTTCAAGAATCCCCTACCGAACAACATTCTTTTAATGTTCTATTAAGGGCATTTAAGTCAAAATTTATAATAACATTTTTTAATAAATGAAAGGGGTGTACTTAGAGTATTTAGGGGTGCAAATAGCAATGCTCTAAAAAATAAATACAAAGATTTTCAACATTTCAAAGTACCGCCCAAAGTTAAAGTTGTTGGGCTGACATAACTTCCAAAATTTCTAAGAGTAAACCATCGCTAATACTTATTCCCACTCTTCTCTCTCTCTCTCCTCCACGTAAAGAATATGCTACCAACATGGATGGAATTTTTATATTTTCCTATTTTTTGAATGAAATTTTTATTTTTTACTATTTTTGATTGGTAAGATGATTCATTCGAATAATTTGATTGACCTCGACACACCTAGAGATGTTAAACGGGCTAGCCCTAGCGGTTTCGGGCCGGCCTAACGGGCCACGGGCTAAACGGTCCAATTTTTCGGGCACTAATATTGCAAACCTAACCCTAACCCTAGCGGGTTTCGGGCTAAACGGCCACTATCGGACCACGATTAAAGATATAATATAACAATATTTTGAAATAGTTAATCAATAAACCATTCATAACTTTGATAGTTTCTTATGTTTTCAAAAGAAATATAAACTAGACATTTTTTTACATCAATGTCTTATAATTTCCAACTTGTTATTCTCAAAATAAATAATGTAATAGCTTTACTTAGCAGTTATTTCCAAATTTTTTGTTTATATTTCAGTATTTATTCACAAGTACACAAAGAAAACTTGTAGTGAAAATGATAAATGTGTTTGACTTTGGATTAAAGGTTGTTGGTTTTATTTTCATGGTGGTTATTTTACATATCTCCTAAACTTTTACGGTCTAATTAATATTACGCGGCGACGGGTCAACCACGAAACGACGGGCCGGCCTAACGGGTTGCGGGTTAAACGGGCTAGCCCTAAAAAGCCCTGATTTTAAACGGGCCAAAAATATTAAACCCTAACCCTGTTTTTTTCGGTTTAATCGGACCAACCCTACGGGCCGTGACCCTTTTAACATCTCTAGACACACCCACACACTCGGCCAATGCATTTGGGATGGATGATAATCTTCAAATCAAGCAATCTAGAAATAGTATTATGATTTACCGAGTGAGTATTACTTTTAATTTTTGGAACAGTTCATTTCATGAATCTTAATTGAAAATTAATTGACTTTAGATTTTGAGTTTCAAAATTCATGTTTATTCTATCAATTTCAAAATTAAGAA
The DNA here is from genome assembly GCA_016624345.1 of Platycodon grandiflorus. Lineage (NCBI taxonomy): Eukaryota > Viridiplantae > Streptophyta > Magnoliopsida > Asterales > Campanulaceae > Platycodon > Platycodon grandiflorus. The sequence continues at coordinate 67,922,358 of CM028362.1, forward strand.
AGCATTGTAGTTTTTAAAATTATTGAGACATAAAATTCTATAATGGAGAGGAGGGAGATCGTATCTAAGAAAATGTGGATGAAAGGAACAGGAGGTGAAAATATTTTAGAATAATACATAACTCTTCACCAAAATTAAAATGGAAATGATCAATGGGTTAGATGGGCACTCATTTAAGCCCATATGTACCCATCAAAATTAGTGGTCTCAAATGAGCTAATATTTTTAGTAATACTATAATAAAAGTCTAAATTTTTATACCAAATGATGTGTATTGATGTAACGGTGATGTGGTACAAAAATAAAATTAAAAATTATAATTAATACATTACATCATCTATCACATCAGTCAACACATTATTTAATGTAAAAAAATTAATATTTTTAAGTACTCATAACATTACTTAATATTTTTTAAAAAAAAAATATACGCGGCATATGCATGACAAAAAAATAAATAAATACTACTCCACTCGAAAGGATTTGACACTTCAGGACAGGTGGATATGTCATCAGGCGAACGATTTCTCTAAGAGCCGAGTCAGGGGTGGTGCTTTGACAACTAATGATGTCATCTCTAACGTCATTCAGCCAATCCGATTGTTACACCTGCAAAGCTGTTATAGGACAGGCCTCAGCTCTTTTATCTCTCTCTCTCTCTCTCTCTCTACTTGATAAGGCCTTTGTTCAGTCTCAATGCCTATCCTAAATTTCCACAAAGATTTATTGAGGTTGAGGTGATTATTTGCAACTTGCATGCAGTTTGTAAGGATTGAACTGGTCATTTGGGTGCTACTGGCACTTGTGAATACTTCAAAATGATGAGCAATGTTACGTAGACTAAATGCGTACTTAAATTTTTGTTAGCATATTTTGATCTGTAAGTACTTAAGTAGTACTCCCTCCGTCCCTAAATTATTGTCTTCCTTTCCTTTTTCATCCGTCCTAAAATAATTGTCTTATTTGAAACTTTCCTTTTAGACATCACTTTTACTATTTTACCCTTACTTTTTCTTCCTACTTTAATTATGGGCCACATACGCATGGACATTAAAGGAAACAACACACTTTTTCAATACTATTCAAATATTAATAATCAAGTCAATTGAGTTTTCTTAATCCGTGTGCCGGGTCAACCCAGACAATAATTTAGGGACGGAGGGAGTAGAATTTATAAATTAATCACTTAACCAATTAAAATATGCTAACTGAAATTTGAGCGCACATCTAGTACATATTTTAACTATACATAACATTACTCCTAAATGATAGAGATGTGCACCTAGCTAGTTTCACTTCAAATATTGAAAGAACTTAGAGTCCATTTGATGCAACGTTTTTAAAATACAATTTTTTTAAAATGTAGATTTTTCAAAATGCAAATTTTTTATATAAACACGTTTGAGATAGACTTCAAACGTAGTTTTTTTCCTAGCATTGTTTTAAAACATGCATTTTGAAAAAAAAGTCGAGAATTTCAGCGTTTTAAAACGCAACTGTGTTTAGAAAATACGCTTTTTTACAATATTATAATGCAATTTTACAAATAAGGCTGCGTTTTAAGAATGCATGACCAAACAGGCTCTTACTTCTCTCATCTTATGTATCTATTCATTTGGTTAGGTTCGATTCGAGTAATATATATGCTTGTTCGAGAATAAAATATGATATATACATATATTGTTTAGTGTTTTTGAATAATGTTTAAATATGTTAATTACTTAACATTTTATTTATAATTTGTATCTATTGTGATAATAATTATAATTAAATTTAACTTGTCAAAATGCCTTGAACGACCATTATCGAGTTATAGCAATGTAAATTGAATTGCATGGTATCAGGAAAGTAGATATATAATTTCGTGCGGAATTACAACATATAATAAGTTAAATTCTATTCCACAAACACAAACACAAACACAAACACAAACGTCGACCACCAAAAAGATGGTGAGAATGTTAGAGTGTGTTCACATCGTTTGTTGTTAAGCATACTAAGAGAAAGTGATGGGTCAAATCTTAAGTGAGATTAGTTCAATGAATTCTCTTCAATTGAAAGGTGACCTTGAGTGACATCTACTTTCACTTCTATAAAGTGACCAAATATAATCCAAAGTGATCGATCTACTTAGGCACTTAACTCACAATCTCAAAACCTAATCAAATACCTCCTCCGTCCTTAAATTATTGTCTTATTTTCATTTTTTGTTTATCCCTAAATGGAACATCCCAAAATAGAAAGTAAGAATATTTATTCAGAATGGAGGGAATAATTGTTTTGTTTGAAACTTGTCTTTTTAGGACATTGTTTTTACCATTTTACTCTTACTTATTCTCTCTATTTTAATTATGGATCACTTATATATGAGTATTAAAGAAAACTACACTAAATTAATATTAATAATCAAGTCAATTATTTTTTTCTTAATCCGTGTATTGGGTCAAGCAAAAATATAATTTAACAGAGGGAGTACTCCATAGAATTTCTCTTCTAGAAGGAAATCCAAAATATATGCATATGTTAAACTTTTTCTCTCAAGAGATAGAAGATAAGATCCTAAGCTACATTTTGACCCCAGTTTTTGGAGTCTCAATCTCCAAGCTGTGAATTTCGCTTTATGAAGTTGTTGAATTCACCGGTAATGTCTATCATAATTCATATCTCATGCAGTACTAAAATCGCTTAAAAAAAATCATAATGTTTGAAAATAAAAATCATAATGTTTGAAAGAAAAAAAAAAAAAAGAACACTCATTTTTAAATGAAGGGAGTAGTTCGCTTCACCATAATCTTCAAACAAATGTTTTTAAATTGTAATTTAAAATAATCAAAGTATGAAATATCTTTGTATCGAGAACAATTATAATTGTACTGATAACGTATCAATTAAAATACTCGGTAATAGAGTTAAAATAAAACAAAGTATGAAAGATTAAGTTCAATCATCAATCATTTTCATGCACCTACGTAAAATAATTTTAAAATACTCGTTATAACATGAATTAACATTTCTCTTTATTTATCAACATTAATCATGCCTTAAATATCTACCTTTACTAACAGGCACAACATTTTGCTATTCAAGATACAAAAATTGATCTTCGAAATAATACTCCCTTCGTCTCTAAATATTGTCTTTCTTTTCTTTTTTGTCCGTTTCAGAATAATTGTCTTATTTGAAAATTTTTCTTTTTAGAACATCAATTTTACCATTTTACCCTTACTTTTTCTCCTACTTTAATTATGGACCATATACACATAGGCATTAAAGAAAATTATACATTACACCAATATTAATAATCAAGTCAATTGATTTTTCTTAATCCGTGTGCCGAATCAAACAAGATAATAATTAAGGGACGGAAGGAGTAATAATAATAATAAAAGATACAAAAAATTATTTTTAAAAACCCATGATACCACATGGGACCCAAAGTCTTATATAGAACGTTAAACAATTTGTTTGAATTCAGACAATGTTAACTTAACCCAAAATAATACTAACATGGTTGTTAGTATTATATATATTGAAACACTCCAAATAAAAAACAAGGAGATGAAGATTAAATAGTATAATAATTAAAAGATGGACAAAGGTGGAAGCTTGCTGTAATATACCTGCCGTGATGGGTTGCTCCGGAATATGACTTGTGGGAGACCAAGGGAGAGAACACAAAATTTGGGGCTGAATATTCTATCTCTCTTATTAATTAACTTCAATATCAATACATATTTATAGTACCTCAACTAGGCTAATCCATATCTATCAAGGATTGGATTAAACAAATACTATCCTCTAAAGGATTATCTAATTAATACTAATCTTTTTATGATAAGGATTCACATTTATTCAACTATAATAAACTACTAAATATTTAATTAGGCTAAAACTTATTAATTAATTTAGTGGACTTGGTTTAGGGCCCAACATTGCCTCTCTTAAACCAAGATCTTCAAACTTGATCATGTCCAACATATTCTTCAACTTCAAATATGGTTCGGTCTTCAATGACTTCGTAAAAATATCTGCAACTTGATCTTCAGTTTGACAATACTCAATAACGATCTCTTTCTCTCGAACCAAATCACGAATGAAGTGAAACTTGATGTCGATATGCTTGCTTCGATCATGAAAAACTGGATTCTTTGACAATGCAATTGCTGACTTGTTATCATACAAAATTTTCGTTGGACCATCTTGCTTGAAGTGTAGGACATTTAACAATCTACGCAACCACACTGCTTGAGTAGCACTACTCGCCGCCATGTATTCGTCACTGTAGAAAGAGCAACAACTTGTTGTTTCTTTGAAGACCACGAAAATACGCCCGAACCAAGATGAAATGCATAACCCGAAGTACTTTTTCGATTCTCAATATCACCGCCCAATCACTATCTCGTATAACCAACAAGCTCCACATCATTAGAACTCGAGTAAAAAATTCCATCACTATACGTACCTCGGATATATCGCAAAATCCTCTTTGCAGCTTGTAAGTGAGATTGGCGTGGAGTCTCCATAAACCTACTAATCAGTCCAACATCATAAACAATATCTGACCTAGTTGAAGTTAAATATCTCAAACTCCCAACCAATCTTTTAAAATAAGTAGGATCAACAAAATCACCATTACCATCTCTCACTAATTTCAACCTCTCCTCAAGTGGAGTCAAAATTGGCTTAGCATTATCCATCTTAAATTTTTTCAAAATATCATTAGCATACTTTTTCTGTGAAATAAAGATTCCACCATTTACTTGAGCAACTTCAATTCCAAGAAAATAAGACATAAGCCCCATATCGTCATCTCGAACCGATTTATCATAGCCTCCTAAATTGTGTCACCAACCTCGGGTTATTACCGGTAAAATCAAATCATCAACATACAAGCAAACAATAAGAATATCATTATCCAATGATTTAACATATAAAGTATGCTCATACGGACATCCCTGAAAACCATGCTCCATAAAATAAGAATCAATGCGAGTATACCAAGCTCTAGGAGCTTGCTTCAAACCATACAAAACCCTTTTCAACTTGTAAACTTTATCTTCATTGCCCTTTTTCACATACCCTGCAGGTTGCTCAACATACACTTCCTCCTCAAGAACACCATTCAAGAAAGTAGACTTAACATCCATTTGATGAATTTTCCAACTATTTTGTGCAGCAAGAGAAATAATCATACGAACAGTATCAAGTCTAGCAACTGGTGCAAATACTTCAAAATAATCAATACCTGGCTTTTGCTTGTAACCTTTTGCAACTAACCTTGCCTTGTAACGATCAACTTCACCACTTGGTTTATACTTTGTCTTGTAAACCCACTTGACACCAATTGCCTTCTTACCACTTGGCAAAGTAGTAAGCTCCCATGTATTATTCTTCTCAATTGCATGAATCTCATCATCCATTGCTTGAATCCAATGATCTTCACAAGATGCTTCATCAAAATTAACAGGATCACAATCCGCAAATAAAGCAAAATTCACTAATTCTTCATCGGTGGGATCATTATCACTGCCCACAACATAGTCTTGCAACCTAGCTGGTAAGTTACGCTGTCTCTGCGGACGCCTTGAACTTTCTTCTTCTACAGTTGTAGGAGTTGGAACATCATCTTGAGCATTAACATCTTCATTTTGAGCAAGAATAAAACTTGATTTTTCCTTCCCTTTAGAAGACCAATCTCAAACACTAACCTCATCAAAAGTCATATCTCTACTAACAACAACTTTATTTGTCACAGGGTTGAATAATTTATAAGCTTTTGACACATCACTATAGCCAATGAAAATACACTTTTCACTTTTATTATCAATTTTTCTTTCTCAAATGATCAGGCACATGAGCATAAGCAATACAACCAAACACCCTTAGATATCCAATAAAAGGTCTTCGACCACTCCATGCCTCCTCTGGAGTTCTATCACGCACACTTCTTGTTGAGCACCTATTCAAAACATAAATTGCACATGCAATCGCTTCGCCAAAAACTCTTAGGCATTTTTTGAAATTCAACATACACCTAACCATATCCATAACAGTTCTATTTTTCTCTCTGCTACACCATTCTGTTGCGGAGTATATCTAGCAGTTAACTGATGCTCAATGCCATGCTTCTCAAGAAAATCATCACAAACAAGATACTTTGTTCCCCTATCCGTTCTCAAAGTTTTAATTTTATGCCCACTTTGCTTCTCCACAAAATATTTAAACTTTTTAAACATATCACAAGCCTCAGATTTTTCTTTCAAAATATATACCCATGCTTTCCTACTAAAATCATCAGTAAAGGTGAAAAATACGCAACCGCCATTAGAAGCAACCTCAACTAAGCACGATCGGAATGAATCAACTCCAACGGTCTCTTTGCTCTCCAAGATTTACCTGGGAAAAGCATCTCTATGTTTCTTGCCCAAAACACACGTTTCACAAACACCTTTAGGTACATCAATTGCGGGCAATCCTTCAACCATCTTTTTACGAGAAAGAAAGTTAAGACTTCCAAAATTAATATGCCCAAACCGCATGTGCCACAACCAATTATCATCATGAATCACAGAACTAAAGTAAGATAAATTTCCACAATTCAACTTTAATGGAAATAAACGATTATGAGTCATATTTACCTTTGCTATTAGTCCTCTCTGACTATCACCAATACTACAAACTCCGTTAAAAATTCTCATATCATAACCCTTTTCTGAAAGCTGCCCCATACTTAATAAATTTTTCTGAAGACTTGGAACGTAGAAAACATCTGAGATAGAATTTTGAGAACCATCTTTCAATGAAATTGAGATCTTACCTTTCCCCAACACCGGAATGGTTGCATTATTGCCAAATTTCACTTCAGATCTAACGAATTCATCCAATTCAGAAAATAGATCTTTGCTCTCACACATATGATTACTACACCCAGTATCCAAAAATCATATATTTTTGTCTTTCAAATTCTCACAATTACTAACTAAGAGCAAAGTTTCTGAATTTTCAAAATTATTTTCAGCAAAATTATTCGCATGATGATTTCCATTATTCTCCCTTCTATATCTACAATCAGCAATTTTATGACCAGGTTTTCCACAATTATAACAACAATTAGTATTATTACCTCCATGATTCCAATTATTACCTCCTTGTCCACCACTTGAGTTGTAATTGCCTCTGCCTCGATTGTTGTAACCACGACCACCACCATTATTGTAACCACGATTACCACCATTGTTGTAACTGCGACCACTACCATTATTGTAGCCACGACCACCATTGTTGTTGTAGCCACGACCACTTCCATTATTGTAACCACGGCCACCTCTATTGTTGTAGCCACGTCCTCTGTTGTTGTACCCTTGACCTCTACCACCATGATTTTGGCCTCCATGACTTGATCCAACACTTTCTTTCAATCCGTCATTCGTGTTTTTCAAATTCACTTGGCTTTGCAATACAGCTTCTTCTGTTTTCTTCGAACGATTTCCGAATAGTAACTCATGACTAACAAGGGCGGACTCTAATTCTGCCAGTACCGTCAACGTCTTCAAATCATTAATTGCCAAATTTATTGCAGCAGCACCATCAAAAGCTTCTGTCATCGTACGAAGGATTTTTGAACAAATCTTTTCATCTGAAACATCATCTCCATTTGCCTTCATATCTGAAGCAAGATTACTCACCCTAGAGATATAATCAGAAACTTTTTCCGACTTCTCCATTTGTAATTTTTCAAATTTCTCTGTCAAAATTTGCAAATAATTTCTCTTTACTCTATCATCACCACCATATGTCATCGTCAAAATATTAAAAGCAGCATATGCTGATTTGCAATTAATAATCTTCTTCCATATGTTATCTTCAACTGCATTGTAAATATAATCAAGTGCTTCGGCAGATTTGACTTTCTCCGTTTTAGGTGAATTTGCAACAAGGTTCTCATCTACAGATTTTTCCAAATCACAAGCAACCAAAAAATTATACATCTGACATCTCCAATCGGAAAAATTAATTTTTCCATCAAACTTGGGACCCATATAAACTTTGCTACAAACCATCTTGATCACAAACTAACCTTGCTCTGATACCAAATGTTGACTTAATCCAAAATCACAATACTAATTAATTAATTAGTATTGTGTAATAATACACAAAGGACAAGTCAAGATAGGAAATGAATAAGGAGGCTATATATGCACCGAGCCTTATTGTGAGATGCATGCAAGGAGAGAATCACCGCCGTGGACCGCCGTTTACAAGGAACAAGGAAGTCGGCTTATATATTGATGCCGAGAACGAGAGGGAGAACACACAGATTTTGGGGCTCAATTTTATATCTCACTCTTATTAATTAACTTCAATATCAATACATATTTATAGTACCTCAACTAGACTAATCCATATCTATCAAGGATTGTATTAAACAAATACTATCCTCTAAAGGATTGTCTAATTAATACTAATCCTTTTATGATAAGGATTCACATTTATTCAACTATAATAAACTACTAAATATTTAATTAGGCCAAAACTTATTAATTAACTTAGTGGACTTGGTTTAGGGCCCAACAGACAATATGGTTGCCAATTCAAATCTCACAATAGGAACTAGTAGATCTTTTACTTCCAAAATAATAAGGGTTTCTTATTTTGTTTTAAACGTTTTAAAATAAGTGTATTTTTTTTTTTAATTTAGAAAGATGTCTAGAGAAAATTGTTGATACTACATTTATTAATTGTGAGATAAGAAAAGAAATGGGGCTCATTGATAAAAAATATTTTAGGAGTACATAGTAAAGGAAAATTATATGAAATTATTTACTTTGTTAAAACCAACAAATCCTTGTAAATAAATATGAAACACTTATTTTGTAACGATGCAATACCAACTTAACAACCCAAAAGTGAATTGTTTCCCACCCACATGTTTAGGTACTAGTGATTTCCAGATACATGAAATAAAACATATTTAAGTTGTACAACTTTTTGACATGCTACACAAAAATCATATTTAAAAACCCAAATGAAAAAGTGATGGTAACAAGTTTCCAAATCAATAATTCACTACCCATAATTCAATTGTTTTCTTGTAAATTAGGAATGGGAATATCAAACTATATCCAAGTAAGTGGGGTTTTTTTTTTTTTTTTTTTTTTTTTGGTGATAACCCAAGTTATAAGTGGTTTAATACTAGGTATGGACTTTATTTTGATCATGAACTTCATTCATACAAAGAACTCCCACACAAAGTTCTCACGCAGTGACCACGAACAAAATACCTTGCTTGAAAGAAAATAATTTACTCTTTACCCGTCACCTAATTGTTGATTTTCTGGTGCTCAGGAAACATAATGTACTTCTATTAGAAATGAATTTGGAAAAATCTGAATCCGAATAACCGATAGCACCTAACTATTCTAAACCAAATTCTCTCTTAGAAAAAACCCTAATACATCAACATTAATGGTTGATATATCGTTACCGCCATGCATGAAACACACCAATTAAGGGGCGCGGATCTACCTGGTCAAGAAGGTCAATTGATCCCTGCATGAACTTCTAGAAGTCGATCTCAATTTGATCCTTATAAATTCAGAAAAGAGAAATTATAATGATAAATTTCATGTAACCACATGCATGTTAAAGGTGAAAAATTAAGGATGAATGTGAACAATAGATTTGCTTGGCCAAGACTTAGCAATAATATAGGAGTGGACCACGGTTATGAACTGTGAGGTTGTAAGCAGAGGACAAAAGCTTTGGGAACTGATGAGAGAAGTGCACATCTAGCATCCCTTTTTTTGTCACATAGTTTTTGTTACTATGTAAGTACTACTTTTCTCTCTGTTTTTGACCAATATCCAGCCCATCACCCTTGGTTTTCATCAATATAGCATTGGATCCAGGATCATTTATCATCAATTAAATATCAAAACTGAAAATTACAAATAATTACTCCTACTACTTTTGTTCTAATTATATTGCATTTTTCATTAAATTAAACAAACAATAACAGGTAATATAATACTTCACCTGTCCCAAAAAAAGTCTCATTTTTCTTGTTCGAGAAAAGGAGTCGTTCAGAAACTCTACACTTTATTTTTTTTTTCAAATTTATTCATTCTTTCAAAAATATATAATATGTACCTTACATTTCATGCAATTTAAATGAAATATAAAAAAGTAAAAGTATGATAATAAAAAGTTTGACTTCTCAAATTTAAGTCTTAATTGGACAGAGGAAGTAAAAAATTAGCGTTCGTCTAACTAGATTTTGCGACAATGTAGAAGTGAGAGTAGTTCCTCTGTCTAGTGTATCACATATTTCAAAGATAAGTTTTGATGTAACTGTAAATAATGTTATAGCAATGAGAGTTTTTTTAATCAAAAATTAAAATTAAAATTCGTACATTAAACTCTTTTTAAACTCGATGACATGTACAAAGGAGGCCACTTGATTAGGTTGTCTTATTAAGGGCAAATTTTGAAAATGGACCCTGCAGTTATATAATCTTCATTTCCAGGATGATTAAGTCCCTTGATCAAAAAATTAATCGGACATCATCGTTTGACCTGTAGCTTAATCAAATTTGGTCCTTCCATCCATCTTTTTGTTAGGTTTTTCGTTAAATAGCCATGTGACCAGCACAAATCAAAATTTGAAGAATATTATTGTCTTTTTGCTTGTAAGCAAGTATGATTGAAATCCACATACTTTAATGATATTCTTTTTTCTATTTTCTTCTCTCTTCCTCTTCATATTTTCTTCACTTTAAGAAAAATTCAAAAATAAAATAATTCTCCCATAAATGTTATCATAAAAAATTACTTTGCATAAATTCTCTTAGATGAATTGACTTATGATAGTTTTAATTTTTGATATTTTTTATTTGAAAAAGAATCTATATGACATATAAGAGATCCATTTTACCTTCTTTTGATCTTAAATGTCATAAATATAAGTTTTCTCCCTTTCTTTCTCATTAAAAAAGAAAAATAAATAACAAAATTTTAGTGCTTTAGCTTTCAAAAAATTTACAAGGTATTTAATAGGAAAGAATTACATAGAGAAAAGAAATTAATACCAAGGAATAATGGAGTAATATTTATATTTGGCTTTTTTTTGAAAGCACAGAAAATATGATGAGGAATAGAGAAAATAATTAAAATACAATAAATTACACCGTATTAGTTTACAAAAATTAATGTCATTGAAAATTAAACATGATCGCAGAAAAAATATGTTAGTTTATTGAAGAAAGACAACAATATTATTGAAAAATTAAACATATGTCAGTCACATGATTATTATTTAACGGAAAACATAACGAAACATGGATGGAAGGACTAAATATGATTACAAGTGTTGATCAAAGGACAAAGTTTGATTAGTTTTTGTGTCAAGGACCTAAATCTGAAAATGAACATAAGTACAGGGGTTAATTTTTGTAGTTTGCCCTTCTACTTTAAAGACAAAAACTTTTACACTTTGATGACTTATGCCAACCATAGTAATCCGAGTACATTTTCATGATTTGTGGCCATAAAGTGCCACAATAATAATGAGAAGAAAAGTTACATATCACTTAATGTGTTGTTAAATTAAACAATAGTATTCATGCAGCCTATATATATGAGGGTTAGGATTGCAAGTTGAAGCACACCCCAAACAAAACCTACATATATATACAAGATGGAAGATATGGAGAAGAAAGCAATCAAGAACAACAGCCATGTTGACAAGACTAAGGGTGGGATTATCACTATGCCCTTCATCTTTGGTAAGCCCTTTTCTTAGATAATAAATATATTTTTAGGATTTTATTTGTTTAATTATTTTTATAAATTATTATAATTTTGTGTTGTGATGGATTTGATATTAATTAATTGTTGAATATGTGAAGCAAATGAGGTGTGTGAGAAGTTGGCAGTGGTGGGTTTTGCGACAAATATGATAAGCTACTTAACATCACAGCTTCATATGCCATTGACAAAAGCTGCTAATACTCTCACAAACTTTAGTGGCACTGCTAGCTTGACTCCTTTGCTTGGTGCTTTCGTCGCCGATTCTTTCGCCGGTCGCTTTTGGACCATCACCGTTGCTTCCCTCATTTACCAGATTGTAAGACAGACACCTCTCTCTCTCTCTCTCTCTCTCTCTCTCTGTGTGTGTATGTGGGGTGTGTGTGTGTGTGAGATAGAACTTAATAATTGATGATATAGCTTACAACGTTTCATTTGATTTAGTTTATTGCCATTTTCTCGTGATTAATTTTTTGATATATTTAGATGCATTTTATTCAATTTTAAAAGTCTTAACTTTATTTTTTTTTTTAAAGAATCAATATATTCTCATTACCCATTTTGACTCGAACCTTTTTTTTATCGGCAAAATTAGTTATCGTAATTATATTAGAATTAGAAACGAAGATAGACAGCAATAATTGAGAAACAACATAAGGAGTATTACAGCAAAAATTGAGAAAATATTACATAGGAAAATAATTATGGTGGCTTATTCAATTATTTAAAATTCTCCAAAACGACATTTTCAATTTTAAATAATCAAAACTAAGAAGTTTTTCAATATTACAAAAAAAAAAATTTATAGCAATAATTTAGAAAAAGAGTGGTTGGTGTATTCAAGATTGTAATAAGGTCCTTTTTGGACTTTTTGTCTCAAATGATAAATCACTTTTCTTTTTTAATTTATAGTATTGAAAGTTCGCTTTTTATTTATAAATAGAACTTACTTTATTTTATTTGAATGAGTTTTATTTAATTTAATATATAAATATATAAAGATATTAATTGAATAGAGATAAAGATAAAGTGAACTAAGTAAAAATTAATCTATTTTCTTACATTTATAGCATTTTAAATTCAACTTCTAATTTCTAACTTTAATTTATTTTTAATAAAATTGTTAAAAATGGTGGGAAGCTCCCCTTAAGCTCCCCACCCATTGTACATGCTCTAAGCTTCACTTAGGGCTTGTTTGTTAAAACTGAAAATTAAGCTCTGAAAATCAATATCTGAAAAAGTAAACCTTAAAAAATTAAGACATCCTCTTTTAACTTAAAATTTTGTCTATTTTTAAGAGATACTTAATTTATTAAGTGATATAATATTACATTATCAAACAATTTTATTTTTAATATTACTTAAAATTTTCTTAATTAAACTTTTAATTGAGTTAACAAACAGTCCCTTACTTGTCCACTAACTTTTTGGTTACAATTCTTGTTTGACAGGGAATGATAATCTTAACATTATCAGCAATACTACCAAAACTAAGGCCCCCACCATGTCAAGGTGATGTATGCCAACAAGCCAATTCGAGTCAACTTGCAATCCTCTACGTTTCTCTCCTCTTAACTGCCATCGGGTCCGGCGGGATCCGACCCTGTGTGGTGGCATTCGGGGCTGACCAATTTGACGAAACGGATCCTACCCAAAAAGCAAAAACATGGAAATTCTTCAATTGGTATTACTTTTGCATGGGAGGAGCTATGCTTGTCGCAGTGACAGTGGTTGTTTATATCCAAGATTATATAGGATGGGGATGGGGACTTGGGGTGCCAGCTATAGCAATGGCTCTTTCAGTTATTGCTTTCGTATTCGGGTACCCATTATACCGGAATTTGGATCCTGCGGGTAGCCCGTTTACCCGATTGATACAAGTTTGTGTGGCTGCATATAGGAAGAGGAATTTACCAATGGTTTCTGATCCTAAGTTGCTCTATGAAAATGATGAGCTTGATGCATCTATTTCTCTTGCTGGGAAGCTTATTCATACTAAACAAATGAGGTATCTCTTTCTTTCTCTAACATTTGTGTGAAAATGGAGCTCATAATTTGTAAGAATCTCATGCACTAGGTCGTTCTTTTTATTACATTAGTCTTTTATATACTCCCTTCGTTCCACCCAAAGAGTTCATGTTTAAAAAAATTTAATAATTAAGGGATATATAAGTATTATTGGAGTTGATAATCATAATTATAAAAATGTTTGAGCATAATCAATATGTTTATAACATATGTGGAGGGTAAAGTTGAAACGTTTATGAAAATTGTATGCATAATTTTTTTAAGTAAACTCTTTAAGCGAACAATCCAAAATAAAATAGTCGACTTCTTGTCTGGAAGAGAGGAGTAATTAACTTGTATTCGAACTCAAGGTGCCAATGATCACATAATATATACTCTCTCCGTCCCTAAGTTATTGTCTTCCTTTTCTTTTTTATCCGTTCCAAAATAATTGTCTTGTTTAAAAACTTTTCTTTTTAGTACATTACTTTTACCATTTTACCCTTACTTTTTTCTCTACTTTAATTATGAGTCACATATACATGAGCATTAAAGAAAATTACACATTATACCAATATTAATAATCAAGTTAAATTTTTTTTTTATCCATGTACCGGGTCAAACAAGACAATAATTAAGGGACGGAGGAAGTACTGGAAACATATCAAGTTTAATACAGATGATCGAGAATTAGAGAAAATAGCTAGAATAAATTTTTTTAATCGTAACTTCGCCTATTATATGAGAATAACTTCAGCATTTAACCATTAGAAAAAGTATTTAATTTATAAATTGCCCCTTAATTATTTGACACGTGTTCCCAACATGTTACCATGTTAGATTTTGAAAACTTACCTTGTAAACTAAATAACGTGTAGTAATTAGGTGCCAAACACTAAATATCAGTTTCAAATCTTTTTTCTCACATTCTCTGTCTCGTTAAGTTCTAGCTTATACGTGCTTATATTATTTTAATTAATCTTTTTTTTATAATTTTTAGAAGCATACAAATAAAGTTAAGATTCAATAACACAAAAAATATATTAAAAAATAAAATAGAAGATTTGAATTCCAAAAATATCACAGGGTGCAGCGCATATTTAAACTGACACATTACATATTACACATGGTATGCATGTAAGTGGTCCACCATTCGATGTACTATACTATACATCATCACTCTTTTGTTCTTTGGTGGTGTGTCTTGGGTGGCGGATGAGAGTAGATAACTTTTAATTTAATTTGGTTCTAGCTAGCATGGCTGCTTTTTGGATAATAATAACGACAATAATGCTATGGGTATCGAAAGAATACTAAATTTTTTGTATCAAATGATGTGTCAGCTGATGTGGCAGTTAATGTGATATAAAAAACAAAATTAAAAATTATAATTAATACATCACATCAGTTACCACATAAGCTGACACATTATTTGGTGCAAAAAAATTGATACTCTTTAAATAACCATAGCATTACTCTAATAACAAACCATAGTGTGCCATATATATAGTTCTCTTTAAAAAAAAAAAAAATTAAAACATAAAAGTGAAGTGAAAACACATCCACGACCACCGTGTACTTATCTATGGGAATAAAATCACTACGGAAATCCGCCAACAAATTCAAGCAAAGTAAAAAATGTACCTTGCGTAAATCGATCCTGAAATATATGAATTGTGTTATATAGTTCCTTATAAGTCATCTCGCCCATAATCTTGCAAGGGGAACATGAAATATGTTGTGGGTATCTCTAATTAAACTAGCACCAATAATGGAACGTATGGTCTCCTAGTAATTGACTTCGTATAGCAATAATTCTACTCAACAAACAATAATTGATTTCAAATTTTCAAGTAGCTTGATTTTCATTTTTTGACTTACCATGCTCAATTTGGCTAAAACTGCAGATTCTTGGACAAGGCTGCCATTGTGACTGAAGAGGACAGCCCAAAATATTCATCAAAGCCCAACCCATGGAGGCTAAACACAGTCCATCGAGTCGAGGAACTAAAATCATTAATTAGAATGGGGCCAATATGGGCTGCTGGAATTCTCCTCATCACAGCCTACGCTCAACAAAGCACTTTCTCTCTCCAACAAGCTAAAACAATGAACAGACACCTCACAAAATCCTTCCAAATCCCAGCTGGTTCAATGACAGTTTTCACCTTAACCTCCATGCTAACCACAATTGTTTTCTACGACCGTGTATTCGTCCCCGTGGCTCGTAAATTTACAGGGCTAGACCGGGGAATTTCCTTCCTTAGCCGAATGGGAATTGGCTTTGGCATTTCTATTCTAGCCACTCTCATTGCCGGTTTCATTGAAATAAAGCGAAAAAATGCTGCTTTTGCTCATGGTCTGACCAATAAACCTCATGAAATCATTCCCATTCCAGTGTTTTGGTTAGTGCCACAGTATTGCCTTCATGGGATAGCTGAGGCATTTATGTCAATCGGCCACCTTGAGTTTTTCTATGACCAGTCCCCCGAGAGCATGAGGAGCACTGCAACCGCGTTGTTTTGGATGTCGATCTCTGCTGGAAATTACTTCAGTACACTTTTGGTTACGATGGTGCACAAGTTCAGTGAAGGTCCTAACGGCTCGAATTGGCTCCCGGATGATAATCTTAACAAGGGCAAGTTGGAGTATTTTTACTGGTTGATCACATTGTTGCAAGTGCTTAATTTGTGTTACTACTTGCTTTGTGCAAAACTCTACACTTTTAAGCCCATTCAAATGCATAGAACTGAAGATGTTCGAGCCAAGGAAGATGGACTTGAGCTAGGAACCCATGTGTAGTTAGGTCTAATTAAACAATATAACAATATTTCCATTTTCTCAATTTTAGAGCTATAATCAGAGTATATGTATAACATGTTTGCTTACAGCTTAAATATTATAGTAGTGATAGGGTTATATTAGACACTTCTATATAATTTTGTGAGAAAATATTTAATTGTCCTGGAGCACTACGTGACATGGCTACATGGTGCACCACGATTAATAGCGATACACAGTATTGTGTCAAAGTGGTTTAAGACATGAGGTTCACTTTGGCACAAATCCGCACAATAGTATACCGTTATTGGTCATTGTGCATCACATATGCGTGCCACGTGGTGCTTCGAGACCATGAAATATTTTCTTATAATTTTGTTATCTTTTGAGTGTTGATTCTCATTTTGTTTTTTATACTTTCTTCTTTGATTTGTTTCAAAACAATAGTTTCATTTCCTAAAAAAAAAAAAATTAGTTTAAATTTTTTAAATGTACAAACATGTAAAATTGTATAACCTTCAAAATTTTAACTTGTCAAATAAAATTATTTTTTAATTTGTTTTAACTTTTAAAATTTTAGATTTTTCATAAAAATATATATATATATATAAAAAATTTGTTTTTAACGAAGTGAGTATTTGATATTTGAGTTCTGATCCACCACGCAATAACATTACTATATGCCGTGAATTAGACACACTAGCGTTTTAGGTCCAAGCCGTGCCTCTCCGATTTGTAAGAACTTTAGGACCAGTGTGTGGGGGTTCTCTCTTGAAACATCGCTTTCTTATCTTGGAGATGTTTGCTTCCAAAATTAGTATTTACTCTTCAATATAATATTTTATTTTAAAATATTTTATAATTTTCATAATTTTTCAGCTTTATCTTTTCATGTATACTATAAATATCTTGACTATTCTTAAACATTTTTGTAATTATCACGAACTCAAATACTACTAATATATTCTTTAATTAATCGACTTTTTCAAATGAAAATTTTTAATATATTTTTTAATTAATAGACTTTTTTAAATGAATTTTTTTTATGTGGAACGGAGTGAGTAATTAGTTTGTTGGATTATAACTTGTGAAGGAAATGAAAAAGAAATGTGATGAAATCAGTGGCAGATCCAAATTGTGCCGAGGGGCGAGGGGTGTTGTCTATGCCCCTGAACTTAGAGAAATGCTACTTTAGCGTTATTAAATTTAACCATATCCATTTTGTACCCTCCTAATGAAAAATTATTTGTCTAAAGGTGAATATGTTGTCACATCATATTAGAAAAATTCATTTATCTTATCCCCTGATTTTTGAGGGAGGGACTTGTAGTTTAGAACAAAATTGTGAGGGTAATAGTTTTTCTCCTCCCCCAACCTCTATGTTAAGAAAAGTGAGCAGTACTAAATGGGTCTTTGGTAGGATGTCGTCTCTGGTGAAACTTGAACACTCGACCTCTCCGTTAAGAGAAATAAGCAGTACCAGTTGAACTAGAGCTCGTTGGTTAGTATTTGATATTTGAGTTCTGATCCACCACGCAATAACATTACTATATGCCATGAATTAGACTTTAGGGTTTTAGGTCCAAGTCGTGCCTCTCCAATTTGTTAGAACTTTAGAACCAGTGTGTGGGGGTTCTCTCATGAAACATCGCTTTCTTATCTTGAAAATGTTTGATTCTAAAATTAGTATTTACTCTTTAATATAATATTCTATTTTACAATTTTCATAATTTTTCAGTTTTACCCTTTTATGTATACTATAAATATCTTGAGTATATTTGTAATCATCACGAACTAAAATACTACTAATATATTTTTTAATTAATAAACTTTTTTAAATGGAAATTTTTTATGTGGAACGAAGTGAGTAATCAGTTAGTTGGATTATCACTTGTGACGAAAATGAAAAAGAAATGTGATGAAATCAGTGGCGGATCCAAATTGTGCCGAGGGACGAGGGGTGTTGTCTATGCCCCTCAACTTTAGAGAAATGCTACTTTAGCGTTATTAAATTTAACCATATCCATTTTGTACCCTCCTAATGAAAAATTATTTGTCTAAAGGTGAATATGTTGCCACATCATATTAGAAAAAATCATTTATCTTATCCCCTGATTTTGAATTTTGAGGTCAAGTGTAATTATAGAATTTTGAGGGAGGGACTTGTAGTTTAGAACAAAATTGTGAGTGTAATAGTTTTCTCCTTCCCCTTCCCCCCCCCCCCCCCACCCCCAGTTTTCCAAAGTCACTGATTTAATTTTTCCGTTCACACTTCACAGCCCCTCTGAGAGTATCTACTCTTTTAGGCTTTTATCAAAGTTGTGCAGGCTTGTCAGTAATTGAACAGGGATAAATGGTATTATTAGTCCTTATACTGTTATCGTCCTCGCTATTAATTTTTACTTATATATTAGAGGTAGTTTTTAAATTAAAAATATTAGTCACATAATTATTTTTTTTAATGATGACACTAATAATATCACCTTTTTCATTGGTATTATTAGCGAGGGAATAAAAATTTTATCTGAATAACTCGTATTATTAATCCGGCCACCTATTACGTATCAAATATTCAAAAATTTAGCTTATTAATCATGTACAGTCTTAATTTTAACTACGAAATGACACCCTAGTGTTTGGTTACTACTACGAGAAATGGGATAGAGCACCAAAAAGATGAATTTGATTGGGCCTTTAAGTTTAGCCCATGAGCTCTTGAGAAACTCACCAACCCATTCAAACAAATTTCCGGGCTTCAAGAACTTATTTGAGATGTAGGAAACGAGTCCCTCTATCTCTTGGTTCAGTCACTTTTTGAGTATTCACAAGTCTTTTTTGTCAAACACACTCAAACTTGTCACCATTAACAAAATAGAAAATTGTTGGTCGATCCATTTTAAAAAAAATTTATTTTCTCCAGTCTACCCTTTTTTTTTAACCACTAAAAGACAATTTCATAAAATTGTTCCTAAGTGAATCTTCTTTTCTTCCTAAAATTTCTCTAGTCAATCTTTCAGATAACTTCTTCCTAATATTTTCTCCGGTAAATCTTCATTTCTTCATAAAATTTCTCCGGCCAATCTTACAGATAACTTATTCCTAATATTTCTCCGGTGAATATTCCTTTCTTCATAAAATTTTCTTGTGAATCTCACTTTCTAAAATTTCTCCGATGAATCTCTATTTTTATTCTTATAGCTCGTAGCAAAAAAAATTGATTTTTGTAGATAGCCTCTGTTTCCATTCCAATAGAACACTAGTGAATTTTACTTACTAAAACTTCTCCGGTAAATCTTCCTTTGGCTACATCGCGATGATGAAATTAAGCATCGCAATGATGAAATTATGCATCGTGATGATGGAATTAGGCATCGCAATTGAGCATCGAGTCCTAAAATTTCTCTAGTGAATCTTACTTACTAAAATTTCTCCGATAAATCTTCTGCATCGCTGAAATTAGGCATCGTAATTGAGCATCAAATCCTAAAATATCTCTAGCGAATCTTACTTACTAAAATTTCTCCGTTAAATCTTCATTTAACTGCATCGCGATGATAAAATTTCTCCGGTAAATCTTTTATTGATGGCATAATCGTTTTTTTGTCCCAAAAGTGCCTTTTTTCTAGTTTTCAAAAAAGTATGATGAATTGAAGCGATTAAAAATGTCCAAAAAGGGACCGGCATATAATTCACCCTTAACAAAAAGGAAAGCAATACTAACCAACCAAAAGCCCAGCCCAAATACACCATAACATTATGGGTGAATTATAAGACGGTCTCATTTTAGACATTTGTAATCGTTCCAGTCCACCATACTTTTTTAAAAATCGAAAAAATGCACTTTTGGAGCGAAATGACGGAAATGTCATTAATGAAATTTGATCGGAGACACGCTGGATCGCGATTCAAAGTCGATGCATCGGGATACATCAGTTTCTGCATTGCGATGCATCCATTTACTTGGGTAAACTTCAGGCCGATCTATTTGTGCATTGGGATGCATTATAGTTCATGCATCGCAATTAAAAATTCATGCATTGCAATTCAAAATTCATGCATGATGTAAACATAATTCAAAATCATACAGAGATTTACCGGAAAAATTTTAGAAAGAAAAGAAGATTCACCGGAGAAATTTTAGGAAGAAGCTTCATGCATCGCAATTCAAAAATCATGCATGACGATGTAAACATAATTCAAAATCATGCATCACGATGGAAATATAATTCAAAATCATGCATCGCGATGCATCGGTTTGTGCATCGGGATGCATCGGCTTTGATTTTTTTCTCTCTGTTTCTTCACATTTATCTCCCAAGTTAGACAGCTTTGACTCCCAACAATTGATCACCTCCTATATTCACGAAAATCAACTTTCTTCGCTACAAACTATTGGAATGGAAACAGAGATTTACTGAAGAAATTTTATGAAGAAAAGAAGATTCACCGGAGAAATTTTAGGAAGAAATTATCCGGAAGATTTACCGGAGAAATTTTAAGAAGAAATGAAGATTTACCGGAGAAATTTTAGGAAGAAGCTACCGTACTTGTAGGATACGTTCACGTTGCATAGGGACATTTTAGGAACAATTTTATGAAATTGCATTTGAGTGGTTAAAAAAAAAGGCTGGACTGGAGAGAAAAAAATATTATGAAAGTGGACCGGCCATCAATTTTTCGTAACATTATCCAAATTTATTAAGGGGAAATTCGAGCTAGTCCCTTTTATACAATTTTCATTCGCTAAAGGACACTTTTGTTGCGAAATGTCATCTATGCCCTTAAAAAACACGGAACAGTGCACGCTGTGCATCGCAAAATACAGTAACGATGCATCACAACACACAAGATGCACATAAAAACATGGAAGCCCACGATGTGCATTGCAAAAATAAGAAAGACGTAAATACGAATACCTTTTTCACTTGCGATGCACCAAAAAAAGCAAAAAAAGAGTGTTGTTTGTTGCATCGCAATGCACACGATGCACATTTATATGCAGTTTTATGGATGTGTGTTCAACAATTGACGATGCACATTTTATGCTTGACGATGCCTATAATTGACATTTATTAACACAAAAATCACAATTACATTGACGATGCACAATTCACACACATGACGATGCACAAAAATAAACCTTTATATACAAAATAAACTTCAAAAAAATTACAACATAACAAAAATTAACTTTGCATAGCCTCTCAACATGACCTAGCATTATGATTACAAAGTTTGTGACATTTACAACATATCATTTTCTTTTTTTTTTTCTTGTTGATTCACCATTTGATGAAATCCTTGTCTTCTTGAGACGTTCGAGTAATCTCTTCAATATAGGAGGTAACATGGTATCACCCTCACAAGAATTCTGAAGCTCGTACATTTCCGTAGTTGCAATTGACATCAAGCTTCCCTCGTAGCACTTTATGTAATTGCTTGTTAAGAAGTAATTATCAACCATATGACTAATATTTTTTTTCGGATCTTGCACAATGGCTATGTGGCAACACGAGAATCCTTGAATTTGCCACTGATAGCATAAACATGTCCACTTCCCCAAGTCAACCTGGACACTTGGATCGGATAAAACCTCATATATTGAGTTATGTGTCATGCGAATGGTCATGTGATCCCAATATTAAGGTACTCCTTCCACTTTGTATACATCTTCTTACATAACAATTTATTCTATCTCTTTCCATTCCTAAGTCTCTCACTAAACCATTTTATTATTTTTGATCTTATACAATCTATCATGTAAGTTATGGGAAGACTGTAAGCCTCCAAAATCCAATTGTTGAACGATTCAGCGGCATTTGAGGTCATTTTGGCATACCTATTCTCATGGCAATGTGCAATCGCCCACTTCTCGTATGGAATGGTGGCCAAGAAATTACATGCAAGTTGTCCCCCTTCTTTTTTAAATATATCAATTTTCTCATTAAACAGTCTAATGTTAGGGGCATACGCACAGTCCTTAAGTTTTGAACACAAGCTGCTGTGGAACGTGTTGGAATAGCATTTACCGGTAAACATTTCTTTCAAGTTTCGATAAAGATGCACCAAGCAAAAGAAATGCTTGGAACTCCCGAACACGTCGCGTATTGCTTCCATTAAACCAACATTACAATCAGATACAAAAAGCACTTCACGATCGATTACTCATTTTATCTTAGACAGAAACCAAACTCAATTATCCAGATTTTCAGAACTTATAATAGCAAATGCAAACAGGAACAGACCTGCAGCATATGAACAATATTTAATTAACAACAACAGTTTTGCGATGCATACCAGTGTGTATCGCGATACAAAAAAATGTACTATAAAAATACTGATTTTGTGTATCGTGATGCACCACTTTCATTTTTGATGCACAATAATGTACTAAATGTATATCTTATTAAGTATAAGATCAAACAGGGCCATAAAAAAAATGATCCGCCTATGATATTAATCAAAAAATGTTGAACACAAAAGAAAAAAATGTAGAACAAATGGTCGTACCTTGATTTCCATCCTTGTAAATGTCACATATATGAATAATATAGAACGGCAGTAGTTAAAACCATTTACGCATGCCCGAAATGAAATGAACAATCTACTGAACCGATTTATATCAACGTCCGATTCTAAGAAAGCAAAGCTACCAGGATTACTCTTATGCAAGGCATTAACATACTACTGCAACTCCTGGAAAGATTCTTCGTAGCAACCAAATAGCTTCTTTCAAACCTTCTCTACACTCCTCCATGCCTTGTTGTATATTATCTCAAAGCCATAATTAGTCCTCATGTGATCAATTAAATCCTTCGGCGTATAGTTTGGTCGACTGCGAACATGGTCAAGAATCAACTACCCAATGATACCACATCCCATCCTTTTCGAGTTATTATCGTCAACCATGGTCAAATGACAACTGTGTGAAAGTTTGCACTTGTATATGAATACTGATTCATCAACAGTTGAAGATGTATTGATGAGCCAACTACAATCATCACTGTATTTCTTCCCACATGCAATGCTAATCCTATTTTTGTTGTTCTTAATGTTAATGAATTCAAAGCCAATCTTGAATGAATACTTTATAAGCTGTGTGCAACAATTCCACTCCACCTTTAAATATTTGACCAACACTAATAATAAGATTTGGCCAACCAGAATTCAAAAATTCCTTTCTTGTTTAAACAGGACATATGTCTTATGTTAGGACACTTTCAACATCGCTTTCAGATCTTGAAGAATTGGTACAACTTCTATCACTGTACTCCTCACGATGCACAACTTTTCCTTTACCTTTGTAAAGGTTTTGTGCATCACAATACAAGTTTTGTGCATCGTCATCTTCATAAACAGTTGCATCGTGTGTGTTTGCTGCAATCTCATCTCCATAATTCCCTTCTTTATTAATCTCGTAACTCAAACCAGTATCAATTTCAAACACATCAACAATGATAATAGAAACTGATAAAATTTTGGCCAATGTCAACATGTTTTTAAAATCTTCTTCGTTGGTTAAACAACAATTGTTATGTGATCCTACAGTGTATTTTAAAGTATAATTATCCGATTAAAAATTAGAATATTTACCTCTGATGCATTCGATCAACTCTGATAAACCAATTTTTTTTGAAATTGTCGAAACAATAGTATCTCCTCGAATTTTAGCAACAACATGACAGCAGTTTGGTTTGTTGAATCCATTAAGTTCGATTTCAAAATGAATTCTGTTAGGTCCACGTGGATGTGCTCAGAATATAGGCTAGAGGGGGGGTGAATAGCCTATATGCCTTTTATTAAAAATTTCATCTGATTTATAGATTATGTTGAAAGACAGTGATGAAATAATTAATAAGATAGGTCATCTTCCATGTTTAAGCAACATAGCTGATATAGTGAAATCAGCTGATGTGCAATCAGCAATTCTCAAAGATTGTTGGTGGAAGATTTATTATACTTTGCTGATGTTAAAAGAGTAAAGCAGCGGAAGAATAAATAGCATAAGTATAGCAATTAAGATTAAAGCAGCTGTAAACAAATAGGTACATGTTTATCAAAACAGCAAACTTAAATCTTGTATTGGATGCATCAATTACTTTCCACAACCAGATTGCACAAGATATATAACATATATTACAGGAAAGATAAGTAAAGGCTGAATGTAATAAGATATGATTTATATTAAAATTCTGCAGAGGTTTACTCAAAGACAAACATGCTTAGTACATCAACCTAGACTATATAACCTAGCAATCTCCCCAGGGTAGATGAAAAGTCAATTGGGATACCGAGAAGACTCATAGAAAATCCTCATCTTTAACTCTCACCAAGTACCTTGGAGAAAGTACATGGTAGAGCAAAGGTGAGGTGGAAGTAAGAAGAGGATATTAGGCATTGTTCAAATAACTAGTATTTGAACAACTGAGTGCTAAGCACTCGGCCAAGAATGATGACAATTCAGTGCACAATCGACAGCCCTTATAATGTAGTATAAGTCTGTTGATATGAATGCAATATGGATTATTATGCTCTAGTTCTTCATCGGACATCTTCAAGCTTGGTCAATCTTCAACGAGGGGCTGTATGCTTAATCTCTAGCTGTAGATTTAAAATATAGCTGCTGAAGAGACTGATTCTTTTGAAGGATGAAAGAACTCAAATCAAAAAAGGAGTTCTTGATTAAGCAGAGCTTCTTTGCCTTAGGAATTTCAGATTTCTCTCCCACAAAGTGTTTGTTCATACACTTGTGTTTTTCTCACTCTAGGATTGGAAATATTTGAGCTTAGTACTTTCACCACTACCCTTGAATGAGGGATAAGAGACTTCTTTTATAGGCTAGAGAAGATGAAAGAGTCGTTGAAGCTTGGATGAGTTTTTTCCATTAGAGATCTGGATCATTAATGCATCAGAGTGCATTGTACAAACTGTTGGGCAAAGACCTTCCATTTAAGCTTTGTCTTGAAGTCTGTCCGTGATTCAGGCTGTCAGGATGGGACGTGACATGCAGGCCTGGGCTGTAGCGCACTGTGTTTGGCCTTTTATGGAATACAGCCTTTAAAAACTGGTACCAAACACGAAAGAGGAAATGTCTTCTGAATAATAGCTAAAGCACAGACATCGATGCGTATCTTGAGCTGTCAGTAAGATCTTGTAACGGATCTATTTTGAATTGTAGCTTCGAGCAATGACCGATGTTCCTCTTGAGAATTATCAGCTTTCTTGCAGTTGTCTGATGAAGAGCATGGCTGATACTGAGATCTGTCGATTGTAAGACTGATGTGGTAAAGAATGCTGATGAGACATGGCTCGTAGAAATATCTACTGGTGAGATATTACTGATAAAGATGTCTGTTGGCGCTGGTAGAGCTAATCTATATGAAAAGTCATCTTTACTTGGTAAGACATAGACTCGGACATGTACAAAGACTTCTTAGTCTAAAGACTTATGCAATGTTTCATCAAGCTGCCACACTAACCGGTACACAGCCCTTTTAGCCACTTGTGAAACATGCGTTGTAATGGGAACAAGAAAATCATTGTGTTGGAATATACAAACATATGCGTCAGCTGTTTCACAGGCATATTCCTAACAATCTCCTCCTATTTGCTTGGGACCATTACTACAGTTGACATATACATACAACTCTTTAAAGCAGATGTTCAATCCTTAGTAATAACATGCCTTCCAATGAATGATCATTTTATCTCAAAACATACCCTAGGTTAAACTTACAAGCGATAGCGTATGTATAGTCATCTATTACTAAGTATTTACAGACTCGATAAATAAAGATACAAATACGAAGCAATGGTAAAACATTTTTAGGCAATTATGAGATATAATTTGTAAGGCCCCGACCCTACTTCCTTTCCATTTTGCGCGTAGTCACTTCATACCGACTTAGAAACCCTTGGAATACGAGATAAAACCTTTAACCTTTGACGTATAAGAAATATATCATGCTTGCTAAAGTGTGACGTTTTGGGACCCTTGGGGGTTGATTCACGAAAACGTAGTCATGTTTAATAAGCATGACATGTTAGTCTTCCTTGCGGTTGTTCCGGATCGGATCAACGTTTAATCACGCCGTAGTTTCGTACTTGTTTGAGACCATCCTTGATACCATATCGTGTGTGTACACATATGTACATCACTCATTGTGTCAAACCTTACCTTGGTTTAGACTCACTCTCGAATGGCAAGCATGTTAGTCTTGTCGTTAATCCGTAAGTTGAGTTGATTCGAGCGATGTTTCACGTGTTTATCTTCGTGCACCAATGCAGGGCAATTTGGTTGAGTTTCGAGAGTATTTTGAACTTGATTGGGGGTTAGGATTATTTGGGAATACTTAGTATATATTTTGTTGTGACCATAAGATAGAAAGTGATACACTCAAAAGCATGGATGCATGCTTAAACTCGAAATTCTGTTCATCCGAATAGTCTGTAGTAATTTGGTCATAGATTTGTGTAGAAAACTTGGATTGACAAACCGTTTGATTTTGTGTAAACTAGACTCAAAGAGCTTTCCAACGACACCTTATTTGTAATTTTTGGACTTGTAGATCATCCTAGGCATGTCTTTGAAGTTGACTGAAAATCAAGCCCAAAAGGCCCAATGACTTGCGCCCTAGGGCGCCAATACGCACCCTAGTGCGACTGTACGGACAGTTTTGTGTAATTTTGGGGTTTTGTTGACTTGTTTGGGTTTTTATGACTATAACTCAACCTAGAACGCGCCAAAGACTTGTTGACCAGCCTGATTAGCCTCTTTAGACCATAGAGTGACTTTAACTTACTCCCATTTTCATCTCTTTCCATCCATGGAAGCTTAGAGAGTGTGTGTGGGAGATTAAGGTGAGATTAGTGTGTGCAAGTCATTTCTTCACCATCCAACCAACAAATCTTCAATCCAAGCACACCATTTTGAAGGTCTTGACTAGAGGATCACTCTCCACCTATTGCATGTTGGTTTTCTTGGGTTTTCTTGGAGTGAATTCATCAAGAGGTAAGTAACTATAATGTTTTGTATGTTTATGAGTTGAATTGGGAGAGTTAAGCATGTAGGATGTGTAGTTGTTCATCTTTGTGTAATTTCTTGAAAGAAACAAGTAATTGACCATTCCAAATGATATTATGTTAGTTGATAATCAATGGCTATGCGTAGTGGTTGTCATGAGACTTGGTGAAGTGTTGGTAACATGTTAGAAAGTGAAACACATGAAATTCAAGTTAGTTACAGTCCCTGTTTTGGGCTATTTTCGTGAAAATTCTGGTATTAATATACTATTGGGAATTTGTTGAATTTTGGATATGTTGTTCTTATGTATGTTAGTTAGTTCTCTGTAAATTTTCATAAATTTTAGAGGTGGGGAAGTACCTCGTTTAGGTTGTTCTTTATCGCTGCGCCGAGTAGACTGTTGCTGGAAATTCTGGGTATTAGATCTAACTTTAAGTGGCTGATTCTTGATGAATATAAGTCCAATTAAGATGATTCAAAGTGGTAAAATATACTTTCATGTGTATAGTTTCTAAATATGGAATAATTGTAATATTTAGATTTTTATGGAATATTTGGTGAATTTAATGGAAATTTCGTGCAGTGCTGTAAAATTTATCGTTGTTTTTAGTCTCCGTGATTTAGAGACTTATTGAGTGGTAAATGTTATTTTTGTTAAATCTCGAGTATTAGTAACTTGCTGGGAGTTTGTAAGTAACTACCCGCGATGAACTCGTGGGACTTATATGGTTGGTGACTCACCAAATTTGAAGTATTCGATTAATGTAGTTATTTAGGGACGATACTACGGTTCGCCCCGGTGTTTTAAAAATGGGAAACGACTCTAACTGAGTCGACATGAGATGGTATATGTTCATTGAACACTATACGAGCTACATATATTAGTTGTGACTGACTCTGGCAGAGTCAAATTGGACGTATTAAACGAACGTCGAATCTTGTAGTTAATTTATTAATGTGTAGAATTGACTCTACAGAGTTGATTAATGAGTAGTATAATTTACTACGGGTTGTTATCTAGTCTCCTACGATATTGGATAACGCATTGTGGAAGTGATTATTCGTAAGAGCTTAACTTTGGTTAATTCAATTATACATGAGATGACATACTGTGATTATCGTTCCAATTCGGACGATGTGACTTGTAATGAGTCGTGATAAACATAGTATACGACGATACTGTTATATGATGGTTTATGCTATCCATGAGATAAAGTGTATTAAGTTATTATAGGATACTATAGAGATCCTAAGTTGAGTTGTACAATAGGCCTACTTTGCCTATTGTCTTGTTTTGGTTATATGTTCAGTGATTATGGACATTGTGTGATTGTTCTAGTATGTGATAGGACAATCATCCTACTTTGATGATTGATTGTATGTTTAATGTTTACTAACACACTTTGTTAATTTGTTGTTGTAGGCTTATTGTGACCTACTTGAAACATTCGTATTGTTATTGAATGTGGTTGTTGTGGTATGCTCCCTACTTTGGAGTATGACCGTTTATTTTAAATGTTAAGTAAACATCTACTTGTGCATTTAGTTATGTCCATGGCATTCGTGTTGGCGGTGTATTGACGCTCGATTATTGCTGGAGCCGGGGCTACGTAATAGTCGAAGGCCAATACATTGGGCCTCGCCCTACCGTTGGCCACGGTAGGGGTACAGCCATCTGTTGTACGGAATAAACGCAACCTTGGTAAGCTATATCCGTGGTTGATTCTTGGGTTGTAGGAACCAAGATCACCCATCGACGTGAATACAGAAGATGGTTCACTGGTTCTTTGTTTTGAACTCATGGTTTTGTTTATGGTTCGAGCACGTCAACAACGGCTTCGAATTCAGGATTTTGGTCTATTGATCGAGCACGTTAACAACGGCTTCGATATTTGGTATTATATTAGTTGGTTGGTTGGAACTATTGGTTTAGTCGGAGGTGTACCTCGACGCCGTATCCCTTTAAAATGTGTTTACTTACCGCTCTTATGTGTTTCCTATACAAGCGAATGATGGTCACAATTTCCAACTGGTATGAGACGGTTGGCGATTGTTGAGCCTTTTGTTAGTATACGGTTGGTTGCCCTTATGTGCTACTACATGTTTATTTTCCTGTTATATTATCGTGCATAATGCCATGCCATATAGTCGTATGTAGTAACTTGTCGATTAATGATTAAGCTAAAATTGTTACCAAGATTAGTGCATTTAGAGTCTTGGTTTACTATTGCATTCATACTCATAGCACATAATACATTATAGTATTTTACAGAGTCTTTTAGACTCACCCAACAACCTCCTCAGTTTGCAGGTTAAGTTCCAGCGCAGCGAGTCTTGAAGCTTGGAGTTAGCAAGATGTATTTGTATTGTCATTTTCTTCTTATTCCTTGTATTGTGAGATCGTGAGGTTCACTAAGTTATGTAAACTTAGTATATGGGTAGAAATATTTGTATCCCTTAGATTTATATTTTGTGGCCGACTTGAGAGGTCGTGTCAGTTGTTGTACTCTATTATTTTGGGTTTCTAACTCGTGGTATTTTAGTATTATTGTTTCTCCGGCTCGTGTATTTAGCCGTCGAGGTTTTTATTGTCAGGTTTATCTTTAGTGTTGTTCTCCGGTGTATGTTTTGGCCGTTGAGGTTTATTTAGTTGTAGTTGTTGTATGAGTTTTTGAAACTCACATTTTAACTTGTATTCCGCTGCATAGTTTTGGTTTTGAGCTTGTATAGCTCCTTCACTTCAGTGGACTTTAGTTATTTCTTTTAGTTTGGCACACCGAGTTGGGGTTCAACTTTGGATCCCGGACTTGGGTCGTCACATAATTGATAAGTAGGCCATAAAGATGTTTTTGAAAAGAATCTATCTTGCGATATGATTTAAGCGATTTGAAACAATTTGAGCAAGACATTGTTTTGAAACAGCAGCTTTCAAACGAATAAGAGATGTTGATTTGAACTTCTCCTCATTATGTAAAGTTCTTATAGCAGTTTGGAACTATTACTAAAATGTAAAGATTTGCTGGAGCTTCTTAATACTTAATTGAATTGATTAAGTATTGGAAGATTTTGAGAATAGTCCCTTTCTTGTTTAGAAGTTTCTACAAGAAAGTAGTTTGAGCAGCATTTTGTGTAAGAATTGCTGATGATATAAATAATTTAAAGAAACAAAAGTAGTTTGTTCGAGCGAAGAAATGTTCTTTTGAATATGTCACAGTACTATATGTCAAAGTACTCTCCTCCTTAATGTATATTAGCTCTCTTCTTTAATTATATGTCAAAGTATGTAACTTTCCTCTTTAATGTCTTCTCCTCCTGAATGTATAAGGCATACATTTCATAATGTTTATATAGTTTCTCAGAATAATTATTTAGTTCAAAGTAAGATATTAATGTATAAGGCATACATCAAAATATAGTTCTCCTCCTTAATGTCTACTTCTTTGTACTCTTCTTAGTACATATATGTGAAGTGTTAAAGTAGTACTTACTCTCCTCCTTAATATAGTACTTACTCTCCTCCTTAATATAGCAAAGTATCAAATGTCAAATGTTAAATGTTAAAGTGCTGTATTTGTCAAAGTACTGTATATGTCAAATGTCAACTTACTCTTCTCCTTAATGGTCACAAGCAGGAGTATATGTCACAGGACATATATAACAGTGGTATACATAAATATTACAGTACTTTTCTCCTATTTCTAGTTCGCATCCATAATGGTCAACGTAAATATTTCTCCTCCTATTGCTGGGTGTTTATATGAATAGAAAGTAGGAGTGCTCAACATTATGGACAAGTGGGACATTATGAACAAGTAGGACAAGTAGGAGTGGAAAAATACCAGGGAGAAATAGTAAAAGGAGTTAAAAAATATGACAAAGAGAACAGGTAGATATATATTGCATAGAGAACAGGTAGATATATGAAGTATTGTTTTATCAAAACAACAACAAAGAGAATGTTCTAATAAAATGAGTTAAGAGAGGCAAATTTTCCGTTCCTAATCTTTGGAAATTTCTTGGGTATCCACTGATTCTTGTGCAGAATTTTCTTCCATTGACGAATGCTCCTCCTGAATAGGTAAGTTCTCGCTAGAAGCGTTTAAAGGAACAAAAGAGGGAACAGAGGAAGATTCAGACTCAGCAGTGGGTATCATAGACCTTGTGGGGATACAGGCAATGAAATTGGAGACATCATTCCTGGGATCTTGAAGGCAATTTCTTAGCCATTGATTGATTCGAGGTCTTCGAATCATTTGAGGCTATGGTGCCAAGACATTCATCATCCGTATTCTCCATTCAGTGTAAGGAATAGGACGAGATTCTGTCCTAGCTGAATTTGTGTTTCGCATAATTTTGAAAGATAATACGAAATGGTTGAGAAAATTTGAGGTAGAACAGAATGAAAGTTAATAGAAACAGATCATTTGTTTTAATAAACATGTCTCTAGAACTTCTGAGAATTTGAAGGAACTTCTGAGAATTTGATAAGACAAAAATGTGGCTTAAGAGTAAGAGTGAATTTAATGAAGTTGCAGTGATGTGATGTTATTAATTAATGGTTATGCCCTTGTGGCGTAGGTATGCGTAAATTAGATATAGCTTAGATATAGGCAGTGTAGAGTGATGGCTTTTAAAAACAAATAAATTGGATATAGATGATGTTATCGGCAGGGTTACAAAAATTTGTTTTGGAGATGGCCTGATGGAGAAGAATAGATTTCAATTATTAGATAGACACAAAGTGGTTAGCCTAGAAGAAGAATATGCATTATGCATTTAGGCTAAGACTTAAGTTGAACTCTCATCCTGACATGAATAATAGACTTGAATTAATAGTATCTAGTCTGATGAGCTGTTGAGCTGATTAAAATAGCTCAAGAATAAACTTAGAACTAGAATGTAGTAAGAGTGAGAAGAATGGGTGGGTAATTTCTACTGACATCAATATATGTATGAGCAATGTAGAAGTAATAAGATAGAGACTTATGATTATCTTGATCAGCGGACTTAAAAGATGACTGATCAAGATGCTTCTTTGAGTAGAAATATTTGGGAGAATGAGTGGTGATTCCAATTGTTTAAAGTTTTATTAGCAACTGTAATACCCTAGACTTTTTATGTGTTATATGTTTACTTTGTTGCATGTTAATATGTTAACCATATGTGTTTAAGTGCTTGAGTAACATAGTAAATGAAATCATGCCTTAATTCATGTACATTTTATAGTGTATATATTGCTAACTTGTTAATGCTTTAAGTTGGTATAAGTTCTTTAGTTCATGGATTTGAAGTGTTTGCATTTAGTCATGTTGTATGTAGTTTAAAATAAGTTTTAGATGTGTTTTAAACCTTGTTGGAGGTTAGGATCATGTTAGAATCATTTGAGAATACTTAATAAACATTTTGTTTTGACACTAAGATAGAAAAAGATACACACAAAAGCATAGATACATGCTTAAACCCAAAATTCTGTCCATCCAGACAGTCTGTAGTAGATTGGTTATAGATTTGTGTAGAAAACTCTAATTTGCAAACCATTTGATTCTGTGTAAACTAGACTCAAAGAGCTTTCTAACCATACCTTATTTGAAATTTTTGGACTTGTAGATCATCCTAGGAACGTCTTTGAAGTTGACTGAAAATCAGGCCAATCTGTACGGACAGCATTCTCCAAAGTTTGCAATTTTGCCATTTTAACCCCTTGACTCATTTAAGGATGTACCAAGGCTTGTTGACTTTCATAATTGACTTATTTCAGACCTTAAGGAGACCCCAAGTTACTCTCCACTTCATTTTAAACATCCATGGAGCTTAATAGTTAGTGTGAGAGATAAAGGTGTCATAGTATGTGTAATTCTTGTTCTCTCAATCCAACCAACCAAACTTTGATCCAAGGCCATGCATGTGTTGGGGATGACTAGGGGAGCATCTTTAAAGGCTTTGATTGTGATTATAATGGTTTGATTGTGCAATTTCAAGTAAGTTACTAACCCCCTTGTTGTATGCTTTAGGATTTCTTACATGTTAGTTCATAAAAATACATGTTAGACTAGTTAAAGATGATAATTTTACATCTAATTGCTATGTTGGTATGTAAGAACCATATGTATGATATTTGCTTGGTATGAAATGGGTTGCATGTATGATTGTTAGAGTATCAACCTTAGAATTGAATTAAGAAGACAAGATGAGACTTAAATTGAGAAAATTTCACATAAAGGCAATTATACCCAAAATTTGAGAAGTATGTTAATGACTCTAGAAATTTGATATCTGAAGAGAATAATATCTACCAAATAACATGTTAAATTCCTACGCGAATTAGAGTTCGTTTGCTATAGTTTATTGCCCTCCGATTAATTGGTACTGGTAAAATAAAGACTCCGATTATAATCATAAGATGGCGTCTAATTAATTTAGCAAGCCGTGTATCCGAACTTGTGAAGTTTGGGATGTTCGTTTAATATAATTAGCAACTCCCAAGAGTTGTTTACACGTATGTATATTAAAATACGGAATGTTAGAGACTAGTACGACAGTCTCGATGTGATAAACGATTGTTCGTTAATCTTGGGTTGGACTACAAAACTATATGATTTAGGATAAGTGTACTTGAGGGCACTTGTGATTATAAGAATGGTACCGTTATGATTCCATCGTCATTGTAAGTGTAGTATTTTGCACTTGATGTTCATAAACTAAATAAGTACTCTTGGTGTGTTTGTGCTTGAGAACTAAATGAGTAGTCTCAACATTGGATTATGAATAGACTAAATTAATAGTCTTAAAGTATGTTTGTTTGGGAATCAAATGTGAACCTCAACGTGTTGTTGTTTATAGACTAAATATGTTGTCTTGTTGTTCTTGAGAATTACTTGCAAACATGTACTTGTATGACTATGTGATTCAACACTAAATATGTGGTTTTGAGATGTTGATTAGTTTACTTCACAAAATGTGTTAGTAATGTGTTAAGGTAGGATCATTTACCTCCTTGGTTGAGATAAGGTTCACTACTTTTGAACCTTATTGTTGTTGTTATGTTACGAGTAAATATCTACTTATGCATCGTTTGGAAGTCCAGCTGGTATACTTGATTTGAGTCGGCAATGCGACGACACATAGCCTTTGTAGTAAGCGATTGCTATGGGTCGCCTCATTGGTTCCCTTTTCTCCTCACTAATGGCCCTAATGGAAAGTGGTTTCATTGTTATAAGCAATACGCGTAACTATATCAACTAATAATATTTTCCTCACTAAGTAAATGGTGAGAAGTAACGACAGTATTTTTCTCACTATGTAATCAAATGAGAAGTAATGATGGTATCTTTCTTCGCTAAGTAGAATAGCGAGATGTAACGACAGTATGTTCCGTATGTTCAGTATGTTCCGAGCATGAGATCCGATTTGGTGACAACGTGAGATGTGTAAAGCAACAGCAGCACAGTCAGACAAACAACAACTATATCCTTTTAAATGTGGTTATTTACGTGTACTTATGTGATCATCACCGTGCTACGTGGTATATGTGGTTTATGTGCCTATGATTATGTGGTACATGTTTGTAGTTTGGTATACTTATAAATGATGTCATGTTACTGTTTTATGATTGAGCATTATGCCATGTCATGTAGTTGCATTTAGTAACTTACTGTGTCATTATGACTCACCCCGTTTGTTGTTCATATGTTTTTCCTTAGATTCGAGCCAGTCATGAAGTCACTGGTGAGGTCGGCGAGATAGCAGTTAGTTAGCAGGTTGTCTTGTTGGTTTGTAGCTCGTGGAGCTTGTCTATAGTTGTAGTTGTTTTATTTGGTAAGGACGATTGGTTATGTAAAGTTATGTAAACTATACTTTGGGTAATGTTCCTGCGTTGTAACTCTTTATTCTTTTGGATGCCGACATGTGTATGTTGTGCTCGTGTTTATAGTTCCTGTTATAGTTCAGTTTCTTTCCCGAGCATGTTTTAGCTCGTGGTTTATATTTGTTATCCGGCATGTTGTAGTCGTGGAAGTTGTTGTTGTTTATTTTCCCGAGTTTTAGACTCGTGGTTGTGTTAGTTGGGTTCCAGCTGTAGTGTCGCCAATGAATTGTTTTGTTTTATTAGGTTTATCCGTTGTGTTTCGTAGTAAGTACAGGTGGTTATGCCACGTGCTTTTCGTATTTTGTTAGTGTTCGTCCGTTTGGTGCACCGACCTTGGGGTTTCGTGTTAGAATCCGGGTCGGGGCGTCACAACAACTGTGAATCTTATTTAATGTTTGAATGAATTTTGTTGTTGATATAGATTGTCAAGTCTGAGTTTAGGGACAACATTCTGAGTTTTATTACGAATTGGAACGTGTACAAGTGTGCTATTGGCTGATATCTAAGGATCTTTGTCCTTTGAATAGAGTAGAATCAGTTGAATTATGTATAGTAGTTAGAGAATCTGCTAGGGCAAGATCCGGGCGCTACTATGTGTCCAGAAAGTATAAATTTTGGATAACTGCTAATATGGATAGTTTTCCTGGTTGAGGTCTTATATCAAGTGTGAATTGATATAATGTCACGCAATTTATCGTTATTAGAAAAACAAAATCAACAGAGTTGGTAATGAATTGATACCAATTGTTGATTAGAAGTAAGATCTGCTGATGAAGGAGTGGATAGAGATATCGTGATCAGCAGAATAAACAAGCTAGATATTGATAGGATAGAACACCGCAGATCAGGGATCAACAGTTGTAGATATGGCTATTTTGGATCTGCTAATGTGATTCCATTGATTAGTTAGAAGATAGATAAGTGATTTAGTGGTCATGACATTAATCAGCAGAGTATGGATTTTGCTTAAATGTTCGTTCATGTCTGGACCGAATCTTCCAACGAGGGGAATGAGACATCATATATAACAACGGGGGTTATATCAGCTGCTCATTCTTGAAGAAATACTACGTTTAAAAATAGTAGTTTTTCTGAGAATTTAAGAATATCTAACTATCTTCTGAGTAAAGTCAAGTTCTTTTAAACATTACCAATTCTTTCTTTCATCAAATTTCCATATGATAAAGTATAACAAGGTGATTTAAATTCAGCTTGTCTACTGATTAGATGTTAATCAAGATGATACCAATTGTTATATGTGTAGAGCTGTATACATATATATCAATTTTAATGCTCACGAATTATCTTTGGATTCAGATAACTGAGAATGTTCAGCATCATTAAGAAATCAACTAACCTTGCCTTCTATTAATGCAATCTCAATGATCATACAAAATTAAGTAGTTGTCTGAATTGAACACTAGTTGTTGTTGTGTTATAAAAGAAAGAGGACAACCTTGAATTTTAGACATGAGGCACTGAGATTTTGATTTAAAGCACATAACTATTTTTATATACTATGATAATGGTAATCTCCCTTTTTTTAAAAATTTCTCAGTCGTCTTTTCTTTCATATATCATACAACCTTTGTTCCTAGCGGATGTACTACAGATCTTGTAATTTAAAGTAGAGAATTTAGAGATTATGTAAATAGTTTACAGTTTTAAAGGTTAAGTTTAGACATGAAAGGTCATCCTTTAAATTGCTCAGTCTGCTCATTTTAACTTAGATCAGCAGACTTTGATTTTGATCATGGTAAGTTGATCAATCTCAGAAAGGCAACTATCCAAGTGGTTGAAAGTAAGTGGCATATTATAGAGATGAATTGTTACTCAGTATAGCAGATTTTCATAGACAAGTTTGCTGATGGGTTTTCAGCAAAGTTTGTGTAAGAATTGTATGATCATTTTATTTCGGTCAATTCTTCAATCGTTAGTGAATATTAGATCAACACAATTAAAACACATTGATTCATGCTATCATAAGAATGCAGAGAAATAGATAGACATGTAGGAAAGTTGCTAAACTTGTTTTCTATAATCCAAACAGTTTGAATATGTCTCTTTAGGGATCAGCTGATTACAAGAACAATACAACAAGAAATTCACTAAATTGCTAATTTCAAGACAAAGATAAACAATGATTCATTTTTCAATAAAAAAATTGTTACAGAGTTTTATCTAAGATATCCTAATCCAGAGGACATGGTGGGTGGACAGAGGTCATGGATTATAGGAATAGATCAAGTTGGCTTATTCTTCTTTTTGATCTCCTTCAACTCTGGGGGGAGGAAGAACACACTCACATCTAGAGGTTACTCCGGAAGAACCTCAGGGTGATAGCCATCAAAGATATACTGCTTTGACTACGAATTCCCTTTGATAAGCGCAGGGATGGACAGTAGTCGTTGGCAGTCCTTTGTCTTTGACAACTTTTAATATGAGAGAGTCATACCCAGTTGTTAAAGTGTTGAATTGATCGAACTCTTGGATTTGTACTTAGTAATATTTTGAGAAAATTTTTGAATCAGTGTTTAACATCTTGTAAATCTCAAGCAGTGGGTGAGTATATATAATAATAGAGTTTGAAGAAGGAAGAACTCTATTTATACTCAGAGGCAAGACAAAGGATCACACTAATAAGTGAGGTTTACTGTTGGTCTTGTCCTTTATTATTCCTTTTTGAAGTAAGATTGTAAGCCCAAGGGAATGATATTTTTGAGATCTGGTGAAATCTCCCTTTTTAAGCAGAAAATCTTTTGGTTGGTCAAACGTATTTTATTGATTTTTCAGAGAATCTTGAAAATTGTCTTTGCTTTAAACGAAGTAGTCAGTCTTCATAAAGCGTGCCTCTACCTTTAATAGACTAGTGAGCAAGACAAGTCATTAAAAGTATTACTCCTATAAGTCAGCACATATAACTTAACTTATGAAGTGTTTGTTGGCAGATATGGAAGTTCAGCCAACTAGGTTTTGAAAGTCGTTTTAAAAATATTTCAGGTCAGCTGATATGAAAAGTGCTGACCAATTTTTGAAAAACGTTAACATAAAGCAAATCATACAAGCATACAAATATATCATAAAGAGCATAGTATGATAAGACTTTATTAATATAGCATGTCTGATAACAGGTTGACGAGAAATCCAGCAGACATGGGTGCATGTATATAATAAAGCAGTTCTAACCTGTTTTGTGCATATACTGGTGAAATGGTCATTCTCAAAATCATGGACTCATCAGTTGACTTCTATGAGATAGTGCATAGCCCAATAGATATTGATTTGACTTTATGCTTGAGCGAGTGAGTGAAGGACATAGTAAATCATTCATATGTTATCAGCAATCCTTCATAAATCAACAGCCAAGTTGATGTCTGCTGATGGAGAGATATATTGCATCTTTGACTTATGGTCTTATGAGTTCATGCCTTAAATACTCATAGAAAATCATTAGAAACATCTATGAGCTAAAAGTAGCTCCAGAAATTCAATAATACAAATGAGATATGGTAAGCACATTTAGTAATGGAAAATTACTTAAACATGACTTATAAGTGTAATCCAATAAGATACGAAGTTAGAAACCTGGATTACTTTCTCATTTTTCCTTTTGAACACATCTACTCATAGTAGTTGGAGAACTTGTTCTAATGTCGAGCATAGGTTCATTGGGTGTATCTTTAAGGTAGAAGCTTTTCGTTGAAGTAGAAAATTTTCATCATAGATGTCTTTAGACCAAGAGCTAATATTCACAGTAATTTAGAGATGACATAAATTTGATTTCCCTTGAATTACTTTTGAAGATCTTCTGATTTTATTTGCTTTAAACTTTCAGTGATCAGTTACAAATTTTCTCTAGATGGATAATTAGCAAAGTCTTCAAAAACTAAGTATCATAGAATGTAAGGATCAGCAGATTCCATGATAGGAAGTTTTTGACACTTAGGCATGTCCAAATAGATACCAATAAGAACCTCAATTTCTTATGATACAAACTCATAAGTATTTGAACTGAAAAGCTTTTCTTGAAAAGGTGTTATATTGAAACAATCGTTAGCCTTATATCAAGATAACATTCTTTCAGAGATACATCATTGTACTTCATCCATCAAGTATGTAGTTGAAGAATTTGCTAAAGGATATTTCAAGAATTTTGAAAATAGAATGTTTTAAAAGTAAATATCATCCTCAGCAAGTTAAACTCTATTTAACTATAGTGCTTTTCTTCAAAATGCCAAATGAAGAATATACTTTTGTCATTTTGAAAGATTTTCCTATAGCAATCACACGGTCATCACAGAAATCCTTTCTCACAAAGGTTTTGAAAACAAAACTGATTTTGATTTGTAAAAGCATTTTCAAAATGACTTCCCGATCTCCCAGTCAAAAGATTTTTAGAAGTAATAATTTTTTAAAACAAATCTTTTTGACTATGCATCTAATCTGAGCAACAGGATCAAGACTCTTAGGTTGTTAGGCCTAGAATGAAATTCACAGAGTACTTGCTCTGATACCAATTGTTAAGTCCATGTGGATCTACTCAGAATATAGGCTAGAGGGGGGTGAATAGCCTATATGACCTTTATTAAAATTTTCATCTGATTTATAGATTATGTTGAAAGACAGTGATGAAAAAATTAATAAGATAGGTCATCTTCCAAGTTTAAGCAACAAAGTTGATATAGTGAAATCAGCTAATGTGCAATCAGCAGTTCTCAAAGACTGCTGGTGAAAGATTTAGTATACTTTACTGATGTTAAAAGAGTAAAGCAGCAGAAGAATAAACAGCATAAGTATAGCAATTAAGATTAAAGGAGCTGTAAATAAATAGGTACATGTTTATCAAAACAACAAACTTAAATCTTGTATTGGATGTATTAATTACTTTCCACAACTAGATTGCATAAGATATATAACATATATTACAGGAAATATAAGTAAAGGCTGAATGTAATAAGATATGATTTATATTAAAATTCAGTACCCCGGGGTAGATGGAAAGTCAATTGGGATGCCGGAAAGACTCATAGAAAATCCTTATCTTTTAACTCTCACCAAGTACCTTGGGGAAAGTACATGGTAGAGCAAAGGTGAGGTGGAAGTGAGAAGAGGATAATAGGTGTTGTTCAAATAACTAGTATTTGAACAACTGAGTGCTAAGCACTCGGCCAAGAATGATGACAATTCATTCCACAATCGACAACCCTTATAATGTAGTATAAGTCTGCCGATATGAATCCAGTATGGATTATTATGCTCTAGTTCTTCATCGGACATCTTCAAGCTTGGTCAGTCTTCAACGATGGGCAGTATGCTTAATCTCTAGCTATAGATTTAAAATATAGCTGCTGAAGAGACTGAGTCTTTCGAATGATGAAAGAACTCAAATCAAGAAAGGAGTTCTTGATTAAGCAGAGCTTCTTTGCCTTAGAAATTTCAGATTTCTCTCCCACAAAGTGTTTGTTCATACACTTGTATTTTTCTCACTCTAGGATTGAAAATATTTGAGCTTAGCGCTTTCACCACTACCCTTGAATGAGTGATGAGAGATTTCTTTTATAGGCTGGAGAAGATGAAAGAGTCGTTGAAGCTTGGATGAGTTTTTCCCGTCAGAGATCTGGATCATTAATGCATCTGAGTGCATTGTACAAACTGTTGGGCAAAGACCTTCCGTTTAAGCTTTGTCTTGAAGTCTGTCCGTGATTCAGGCTATTAGGATGGGACATGACATGCAGGCCTGGGTTGTAGCGCACTGTGTTTGACCTTTTATGGATTGTAGCCTTTGGCGGTACCAAACATGAAAGAAGAAATATCTTCTGAATAATAGTTAAAGCACAGACATCGATGCGTATCTTGAGCTGTCAGTAAGATCTTGTAATGGATCTATTTTGAATTGTAGCTTCGAGCAATGATCGATGTTCCTCTTGAGAATTATCAGCTTTCTTGCAATTGTCTGATAAAGAGCATGGCGATCGAGATCTGCTGATTGTAAGACTGCTGTGGTAAAGAATGCGATGAGACATGGTGGTAGGAATATCTGGCGGTGAGATATTGCGATAAAGATGTCTGTTGGCTTGATATAACTAATCCATATGAAGAGTCATCTTTATTTGGTAAGACATAGACTCGGACATGTACAAAGACTTCCTAGTCTAATGACTTATGCAATGTTTCATCAAGCTGCCACACTAACCGGTACGCAGCCCTTTTAGCCACTTGTGATACATGCGTTGTAATGGGAACAAGCAAATCACTCTATTGGAATATGCAAACATATGCGTCAGTTGTTTCACATGCATATTCCTAACAAATTCGATATTGAATTATTTTGGTATTTTTTAAATTTCTTCAAGTTGATATGAATGAGAATTTTGGTAAGAAATCGCAATGAAAATAAATACGGGATTGAAAGGAGTAAATCAAGAAAATCGCACAACTAAAAATATGTGATAGATTGTTACAGGGCAGTTTGAGAACAAAAACATAAATTTACAGTTAGTACTTTTGACGATGCACATAATAACCCTCTTCACGATGCACAAAAAATAATTAAAATAGTACTATGAAGAGTATTAGTAAGTGTTTTTTTTCCATGTAATTGGTTCAAAAAGTACCGTATCATCTTTA
Organism: Platycodon grandiflorus; assembly: GCA_016624345.1. NCBI lineage: Eukaryota > Viridiplantae > Streptophyta > Magnoliopsida > Asterales > Campanulaceae > Platycodon > Platycodon grandiflorus. Next base: position 67,964,465 of record CM028362.1, read on the forward strand.
ACTTTATCCTCAACATTATTTTCAATGAATATGACACATAAATTAGTAAAATTCAAAGATTTTTATGTAATTAAAATTTATATTCGTTGAATCGGAAACACTCTTCAAGATAATAAATTATAAATTTATTAATTAATTAATACCTGCTTAAAATAAAAAAAAATCACATCAAACCCTCCAATGATCATCCTAATCATTCTTGATTTCTTTCCCTCAAAGAATCTCAAATTATTCCAATAATGTCCCCCACAATAAACATTTTGACTTTGGCCACGAACCAGATTCCAATGGCACACCTGGCCCAGGTCAAAAGTGGTGGGAAAATTCACGCGCCAACTAATGTATGACTCATTCCTGGTGGCGCCAAAGAGAGTATCTCCCTCATAAAGTCGGCAAACTTTCTCTTCCCTTTCTCTCTCTCCCTCAAATCTATATCAATCCCATACGCTTTCTCCCTCTCTCCAAATCAAAACGTATAATCCCCCACATTGGGAAAAAACCGCAACATTACCCAACACCCACAAAATCGAAATGGCTTTCTATTCCATCTTCACCAATGGCGAAAAATTCTGCAGAGACAAGTTGGTTTTCTTTTCTTGTCCCCCCCCCCCGGTTTTATCTTAGATTATCCCAATTTGATGAATTCTATTTTGTGTCTTAATTACTAAATTGTTCAAAGTTTTGCTGTTAAATTTGTGAATTTTTTTTGAAGGATAAAGAGGCTTTCCGGCACCGTAATGAATGACGAAGACGCGTATAAAAATCCGGGTCTGGGAGGATTGGATTCCCCTTTATCCGCCATTGCCGAGGCATTCGAGGAACTTTCCAATTCCGTAAAGTCTAATGGCTCGAATTATGACCTACGGTTGGAACCCCTTTGTGATGCCTGCTCTCTTGTTTCGGTGCTCTTTGGTTGTCTCGGTATCGCCTTTAAATTCGCCGAGATGGAATATGTCTCCAAGGTTCAATTATTAATTACTCATGCTAATTTACCGTGTTTATTTAATGTTATTGTTTGGTCTGATTGATTGTATGTATGGAGGGTTTTTTTTGGGTATAGGTGTATTCATTTGCCTACAAGCAAGGAATTATATGGTATCATAATTAAGATTGAAAATCGCTCGAGATGATTTTGAATTTTGATAGATAAGTTGACCAGTTTGGTGCTAGAGGTAGGGGAGGTGGCGACAGCCAAAACTAATGTAGACCATAATTATTAAGGATATGAGTTAGCTTGGTTTGATCCGTGATATTCCATTGGACCGGTTAGAGTGGAAAGTGGTAGATGTATTACGAATAAGAAGAAGAAATCGTGAAGCTATTAAAACAGAAATTGACTTGAAGTTCCAGACAAAAATGGCAATGCTCCTACAATTTGTATGCCCTTAGTAATGGGAATGCTAAGTTGCTGTTTGTGACTTATATGTGCCAATGGTTGTGCACAAAATGGGCACAATGAACCAGACAATGGTTTCGTATGGAAGTGCTCCTGGTGAACTAGATGAAGGAAAATTGTGAATTTACAGGTTAGATATCTGTACTTGTCATGTCTGTCATAGCGTTTTAAGGACAATAGAGGTAGCCGATATGTGGTTGAATCATCTTATGAAGATGTGACACTTGTAGGTTGTAAGAGAAATGATATCTTTGACTAGGATTTGAATGGATTCGACCAATTTGCAGTCATCCGTTTATAACTTCCATTTAGGAGGTAATAATTTCAGGCTCCAAGTAACTCGCACAGCTAGAATGTTTGTCAGCCTTGTTTAGCAAAGAGTTGAAGAAAAGTGCATCTTGTAATATTTCTTCTGACAAAGCAATTTCAAATTTCATACCCAATGACAGGATAATAGAAGATAATAGGAAAGGCAGTAACGAAGTTAGAATCAGCGCTAGAAGAAAATAGGCAAAAAAGGAGCAAGTGCTAGTTACCACTGTTCCTTGCTCCGAGTGACAGATAGTTGATAGAGACACGCAAATTCCCAAGGGTTGTGCCCCTTGAGATAAACAAAACATGGGAATACACACAAGTGATGTATTATGTAGGAACTAAAGTCTTACGAACTTTTTTTTTTTAAAGGTAGCTGAGGTGAGGTCCTTCTGTAGCTTTAAGTAGAAGAAAATATTTTGCTTATTCTTGGATTTTTATTTTTAATTTTTTGGTCGCTCCTCTTTGTTCAAACTTTATGACACTCGAATACAACTTGCAGCATGAATTGTGAGAAATTGCAAGAACCCAGTCCCTTTAAAAGTTGCAAAATACCTACTGAGGAAAAAAATCAGGGTGCAGAACATTAGACAAGTCTTTTATAAAATATTCAATTGTGTCTTCTACAATGGAAGACGAAATTGAATTGGGTAAGTAAGATTCTGAGGAAGTGTTTTCATAATCTTCTGTCCAAAGAAGGCAATCCCTAGGTTCTATAGGAGCCGGGGAGCAGCTGTCTGCTAATAGTATTTAAATTCTCGTCCTGAAACACTGCTCATTGATGTCCAATGTTTGGTAGCCTGGTATGTTTTCCCTTGACTACCACTAAAGGAGATAGACAGGAATGCTAGTAAAAGACATTCTTTGCCAAGGACGATATTCTTAATTAAAAATTCTGGCTGACCATGAAGGTACATCTGATTTTACTCTATACTATGTTAATCAGCCTTGTAAACTCGATATGAATTGCTCATTTGGGGTTACTGTTACTAGAAGGGTGATTGTAACCCAAGTACCCAACTAATCAGATTCACGCGACACTCTAGTTGAATAAACCAGGTTTTAAGATCCTTCGATGAAGATTGTGGAATTTATGCTTGAAACTAATCAGATTCATGCGGCACTCTAGTTTAATTTACTAGCGTCCCTTTACAGCTTTTTTGCAAAAATCAAGGAAGTTGCCTTTTATGCCATTGTAGTACTACATGTGCATAAATGCCCTTAATGTCCACATCTATGATATTGCAAGTGCACAGTGGACATGTTAGATATAAAATGTGACTTTAGTAATTTCATGGAAAAAGAGACTCACTTTGGGACAAACATGTTTCAAAAAAGGGACGCTCAGTTTGGGACGGAGGGAGTATTATTTAATTACTTACTCCATCTGTTTTGCTTAAAGAGAATACTTGGGACGTTTCGTCTAAAGAGTCTTGTTACGAAAACCATGTTACTCCCTCCGTCTTGAATAAATGTTCCTAGTAGACAAAGCACAGGAACTAAGAAATGTAATTGTTGATGTGCTGTAAAATGTGTTCTGACGATAATACACATAGCATTAATTGAGTTTCACTATTCTAAATAAGTTGGTTTCTTTGGGATGTGCTATACTAAATGAAGTTGTAAGGGTATATTGAGAAGAATGGTAGAGAATTTGTACATCAAAAGTCTTTAGGAACATTAGTTGGGATATTTCAAAATAGAAAGTAAGAACATTTATCCGGAACGGAGGGAGTACTTAGTTGTCTAATTTATCCGATTACGTTAAACTTAAAACTAGTAAAGCTATTTTAATCCTTAAAATTGAGGGTACAAATGAAATGTATGTCAACCTTAAAATATTTGATTTGGAAAAGTGCTCTTTGAGCGTTAATGGAGAGAGTATTGATAGGCTAAAGTTCTACGTGCAATGCCAATTGCACATTGGGAGTTGCACAACTAATAATGTTAAGGGTCGTGTGTTTTGGGCTTCTTAGACAAATAGTTTCCAACAAAAATTTGCTTCGTGATTCGTCCACACATTAGCAAACTTCTAAATGCTAACATAGAAATATGCTATGTAGGAGCGTTTCCTGGTTTCTGTTCTCCAAAAGTCTTTCATTACTGCTTAAAATTAGAGGTTCTGAGACCGTTGGGATGTCGTAACATAACAAATATCAGTAGTTCTGCTACAGGTATTTGATATAGGGACATCCGCCAAAGCGGAGCTGACTGCAAATGTGTTTGTTAAATCTTAGGATCTTGTAGCCTGAGAAGTGTAAAATCATTTCTGATGTTCATTAGTAGCAATTATTAGTTACTTCCCCTCGTTTGTTTCTTGTCTAGCCTGTCTGAACCTAATAATTTGATTGATACTTTTCAGGTGCGTGATCTTTCAGAAGCATCAAGGATGTATGGCACTTTAAATAACATACTTGATTATGATGTAAAAAATGACAGCGTGAAAACACCTGGAAGCCTTACACGTAATTTACGCAGAGTTAGGCAGGGTCTGGACCTCATTCGAGTTCTGTTCCAAAATTTCTTGTCAGCAGAGTATGTTCCACTCCTTGTTTGCATTACCTTCATTTTTCTTCGCATGCATCCAACAATTTCAATCTTATTCCACAGAAATAATTGCTTTTCTTTTTCTTTGGTATTAATTTGTTTGTAATTCACTGCTTTTATTTTCAGTGAGTACTCGCTGAAAGATGCAGCGTCAACTGCGTATGCGCAAGTTTGTGCACCATACCACACCTGGGCAGTAAGGACAGCAGTTTCTGCTGGTATGTGTGCTCTTCCAACCAGGGAGCAACTTCTGCTAAAGCTTAATGAAACTGGTTAGTTTATCGGATTATGTGTTTTTGTTCTTTTCTTTTACAGAAGTGACATATCCTCCCTCAGCTGTCTTTACTAAAATTGTCAATAATGCTGTTGTCACAGATGAATCAGCAGCAAAGGAAATGAGAAGGTACATAAAGGCCTCGCTTCCAGTTATAAAGTACATAGATAATCTTTACATTTCAAGGAACATCACCTTGGATTGGTGATTAATTGTTTGATCCAACAACAAGGGGTCGGATACTGTCAAAAAGCCCCTCATATTTGGGAAGCGGCAAAAAGCCTCTCCGGTGGTCTGAAGTTACACCAGTGTTGTCTGACTGAGAGGAAGCCAATCTGCATTGTTCCCAAGGAAAAGATCTTACTGCAAATTGAATCGTACAAGTTCTAGTATCCAAGGAATTAATTGAGCACTTCCCTCCATTGATTTGTGGTTGAGATTCCGGTGCTATGTATATTTTGCATTCTTTTTGTATAAAAATTTTAGAAAGAAATTCATCCCCAGTTTGTTTGTACATGAATGGTAATAAGAAAGAAAGAAAGAAAGAAGAAAAAAATTCGACGACAAAATGGACTAAAATGGACTAAATCAAATGCTGTATGTAATCAAAGTTCAAGAAAATAATACTCTTTCCGTTATGATATTATTGTCCTATTTAACTTCATTAAAATATTACAAATTACATATTTTATAATTTTAAAAACTAAAAAATATACAACAAATTTGTATTTAAAAATTATCTTGTTTGACTTTTTTCATCATGTTTGACCCAAAAAAAAAGTCAAACATGTTTGACAAATTTAAGAACTGAGGAAGTAATAATAACTGCTCTCAATCCAAGCCAATTTATGTTACATGCCAACGCCAAACCAATTCTTATATGTAAGCCTTGCCAGTATTTTGTTTAAACAGCCAAAAATTCACATGCCTAATGTTTTTCTCTCTCTTCGTTAATGTGTATTCAAAAGTAAAGTAGGTGGCAATCAACACTTTCTGATCAAAATTACAAATACACATTCCAGAAATAATGCAGACTATGTCTAAACCCACCACAAGTTAAGAAATCATAATCAAAGTTGAATCCAAATCAATCTCTGGGGGGGTAAAAAAAAAATTAAGTAAAGGTTCTCCACTTTCTAATGCATCCTGACAAAGTTGCGACCGAAATTTTTGTAGCATGTCTTTATAGTCCTGTTTCAAAAACTGCCTCAAGGTGTCATTGGCGAAACAAAAAAAAAAAAGAATGGAGTACAACATAAACATGGCATTATTAGAAACTATTGACGCCACAGCTGCAAACCAGGTTACTTGGCTGCAACCTATCTCATAAAGAGAATCTCTATTATGTATATTTATTGATTCATCATCTAAAGAGTCAGGCTCTCCGGGTTTTCAACGATCTTTGAGAAGGTTTGAAGGAAGGCAGCTAAGTCGGCGCCATAGACAATTCGGTGGTCAGCTGTAACATTCACCTGGAAAGTATCCCAAAAAAAAAAAAGCACATGATCAGTGAAGATTCTAAAATTTAGAGCAGTGATGCATTCAATCATACTACAATGCTTTACATATATACATGTACGCAAAACTACGTAACTGACCTCCAAAAGGTATCATTTACCATACAGATAAAATAATACTTTGGTCCATATACTTAACAAAATCTATTAGGTTGGTCCTCATATTTTTTTTCCTATGCCAATGGTCCTTAAAACCTTGCTTTTGCTGCCAGTTTACCCCTAACGTCCTTTACCATTCAAATTTTCCGGTTAATTTTATCAAAATGACCAAAATGCCTTGCTGACCCATGTTAAATGTATTGACCAAAATACTTTCAATTCATTTTCTAAGTTTTATTTTTATGTATTTTCCTTCTCTCATGGTTCACGACAACACCATTCCTCTCTCAAGCATCTCTTTCTCAGTGTCTCTCCACTTTGTCCACCATCGTCATCATATCGCTATCAGGGTGTCGTATCAGGGTCACATTGCCATAACTGACATCATCACGTCTCCGCCGTCGTCGATTGAATAGCTCACCAACACGGAGGCCTGCTTAGCACCGCCACCACCAAAAATGAAGGCTCTAGTCCATGCCCACAACCAACTCCTCCAGTTCAATTCCTGAAATTTTCCTCAACCCCTCAATATTAACTCTAGATCAAGAGAGACAGAGATGAAGAGGGAAAGAGAGATGCCAGATTTGGAAGTGATGCGTAGTCTAACAAACTTGCTAAACGGCGTCGAACACTCTTGACGGATATGGCTTGCTCGTCGGACTCAATTCTGCTACCGGCTGTTTTCATTTCCACTGGAGCTGGATTCAAAGAACTACGATTGGATTCTATAAGAAGCTATTTCCTCCAGTGAAAAGAGCGAAAGACAGTCTTAAGGACGGTGACGCAATAGTCAATTTTAGGGCACAAACTAGCCCAGTCCAGGAAATGAAGGGGACTAATAATTCAATTGCTCTCTACTCAATTGATTGAACTTGCCTATTGAATATTGATCGGTGTTTCACCTTCCCCTACGGATCCAGCAAACACCGATCTCATCTTTAACAACTACACCCGACTGTCACTCGTTTTACAGATTTTCCATTTGTGATTTTCATTCTCTAAATGGAACTGTCAATGTAGAATTCAAAATTAGAAATTGTACTTGTGCAGTGGGAGAGAGAGATGGTCAACAGTGAAGGTATTTGATATGTTAAATTGAATCAGGTAAACTGAATTTGGGTTTAAAAGGTGCTTTATTTGTGGCATTTCGGTTAGCGCCGAGGTTGAAGATGGAGTAAGGATACTTTAGTCAATTTAAGGTAATGTGACAGAACATAATAATAAAAACAAGAAAGCACCAAGGAGGTATGACATACGATCCCACAAAGTGCCTAACAAGCACATAATTTCCAGGTACATGCTCTACAGACCAATGTCATTAGAGAATACAAATAGATCTGTGGGAACTCAATTAGTTATAAAACAAAGGACCAGGGTGTTTATATTTTATTATTTATTTATTTGCCAGTGGGGAGTGGGTGGCACAGGTTTTAGTGACAAGGAAAACCATTGCTTGAGCAATTTTGTTGCTCCAAGAGAATGTAAAATTTGCTTATCCTTGGAAACTATAAATGCAACCATAACGACTCAGCCAATAACTACTTTTTCCTTAAACGACAAAAATTCAGGGGCTTGCCGTCGAGGATTAGGTGGACTGCATTTGAAGTTTTCCCACCATGATTTTCAAGTAAAAGTCTAATCTAAGTGTGAAATTTTTAATTGTGGAGAAATTGGTACTTGGGTGACCAGAAAAGTACAAACATGGACGCTGATGATGTAATAAGAAACATTTAGCAGCAAACATTGTGTCACCAACTAAAACACACTGGAAAATTTAGATGCAGGTTTATGATTTAATAAAATTCTGCAAGGCGTATTTCCGGATTAAAGAATTGAGCTACACAGCTTTTTATGTGAAACTATTTGAGAAATTGTTCTCTCAATCTCTCTTGATGACAAATTATAGGAGTTCTTAGACTTATCTTGATCATGTTAATTTACAGCTTGAGTTTGGGAGGTTCACAAGGTTGAACAACTAGGGAAAGCTCACTTCCACCTAAGAAATCTATTGATTCTTAGAACTGAGATACAAGGATGAGAGATATAACACTTAGTCTTGCTTGGCTAGGGTGCTTCATACAGTATTTAACTGCTGGTGAATGGAGGGGTAAAGCTCCAAACATCTGGAAACAAGCTGTTTTGGTAGTGACACATTAAAATGAACATCGAGTGGCTTTTGCATGCATGGAAAATAGGCGTTCAGACTGTTGTAAATTAACATGGGTAGATAGAGGCGTCCTAGAGTGTGACCTACACATTGTATGCGTTTGGACTATTGTAAATTAATATGGGTGGATATAGGATTCCTAGAGTGGCCAAAGCATTGGAGGATAGTAAAGGACATAAAAGTATTCCCAAGGTTGGAGGTTTAAAAGGAAAACAGGAACTAAATTAGAAATAGAAAACTATACATTCGAAGGTGATGTTTGACTGCAAATGTGGATCACTATGGATAAAGCAAGTAGATTGGATTCAAAAGTTTTACAGTGGAGTAGCTTTATAAGTGCAATGAAGCAGCAGCCCAGGTTAGTGAACAGGAAGCGCAAGGGGAGTGATATTCTTAAGGCCCAAATGATTTTCTTTCATTGTTTTTTTCTGTGCTACAAAATGAATTGCAGCCAATATTTTTTGGCAACCTCGCTAATCTGATGTTTGAGTGTCGAATAACCTATTTTACTACCTTAATGCCAAAGAAGGATGGGGCAACAGATATGCACGAACTTTACCAATAAAGCTGGGTGTTTTTGTTTATAATATCAGTGTGAAGGTTCAACTAGGCCATTGGGATGAATACTTTCAAAAGTCAGGATGCATAGGTTAGTGATAGGCACATACTGGATATTCGAGTCTCCTATTTGATAATACAGTTGACTCTTGGGTGAGAAGTCAGATCCAACAGACTGATCTAAAAGTTAGACATTGAACAGGCATGTGATAACACAAACTAAAGCTTTTTTTTGTAACGGACAGAGGCTTAGCTGAGCTTTGCATTCCAACAATTACGTAATTCAAGTATTGAATACTTCCAATGGGTTTCCTAGTACTCAAACGCCCAAAGGAACGAGAAATCACCTCTCACACTTCCTTCATCTCATAGTATGTGTAAGTTCTAAGTTGTTTCTTGAAGTGGAGAACAAGGGTATATGAGAGGCTTTTCTATTGAGGGATATAGGTTAATACTCATGCTCTCGCTCCCAACGGATAAACTTATTTTGGTTGTGATTCTTTGTGAGTATTGTCTTGCATGGAACAGGTTGGAGATTTAGATTTTAGAGGGTACTTATTGAGCAAACATGAGAAAAAGCGAACTTACTTTAAGGGGAAACTGTTATTTATCTTCTTTTGGTTAGGGTGCATAGGGGGCTAATACAATTTGATAGTTCTGGAATAAACACACAATAAGATTTAATCTTTGGCATGAAGCAACATTAATTTACCATGCAGGCACCTAAGGAATCCTAGTTTTGGACTGTACCTCTCTTATCAAAAAGAGAAGATTTAGGAAAGCCCTCGGGAGTGGGAGTTGGGAATGGTAAATGTATTTGAAACCTTACCTATGATGGTAAACAATTTAGATTAGCGCTTTTGATTGTTCTACAAGAGCTTTGACATATCATGTGGGCACTTTTTGCTGTTCTTTAGCCAATAGCAATGCACATGAACAGATGCATGTGGACATTTAACACTGAATTGCTCTGAGTTATAGCATATCGCGTTCTCTACAAACTTAAAATTTAAGGACATAGGCATGCAGTGTATAAAAATGAGAAACTCTCTTGCATGAAACTACTTCATAGGATCATAACTAAAATAAAGACCATCTAGAACAACATCTTACAATAAATTACAAGGTAGTGCAAATTTGAAAATTTCTCTACAAACCAGCATTTCTAATGGAACCCAACCAATTAGTTACTTTAGTGGAAGCCAGTAATCTATGAGAACCAAAACTTGAAGTGTATTATCTATAAATAAATAGGTCAGAACAGAAGTGTATTTAAATATTGGATAACTTTCACTTTTAAAAATTCAAAAGAAATAGAAAACAAACTCACCAGCATTTTACTTTTGACACTGAAGAATCCATCTTTATCAGCAACAACAGTAGGCTTTGAAGCTCCAACAGCCATAATAGCACCCTGTCAACAACCAGAGATTAGAGATAACAGGCGTTGAGGCATATTTCTTGTAAGTAGAGAACTAAAACTCTCTAGGACGTGAAGGTTCTAGCCCTCATCACTAACCTGGCCCGGAGGAAGAATTGCATCAAACCGGTCCACTCCAAACATGCCCAAATTGGACAGAGTGAAAGTTCCTGTTTGGACCAACCATACAACTCAATTTGTTTGTTCCCTATGAGAGTAAACAATCAGATTCAAGTGCCCAGGAAAACAAAAGGAAGTATTGCTTGCCTGAATTGTATTCCTTCGGCTGAAGTTGTTTGGCCCGCGCTTTCTCGACAAGCTCCTTCCATTTTTGGGATAACAGATAAAGATCCAACTAACAACAGCACATAAAAGAAACATATCAATACAGCATCCTCATATAATGATATGTACAGTCTTCCACACACCCATAGTAACATTGCACGAATTCATTCACAAACCTTGTCAGCATCCTGAAGAACGGGGGTTATCAACCCACCATCGATTGCCACAGCCACCGCAATATTTATACTACCATTATAAGTAAAGCTCTTCCCATCCTTACAACTTGCATTGACAACAGGGTGTTGGGCAAGTGCCATTGCAGCAGCTTTTGCTAATAAAGCCGTCATGGTAACACCCTTCTTCTTAAGCTAACAATTCAAAAAAATCATTCACTAAATATTCAACTCATTTGAGCACAAATTAGTTTAAACATTTAACTAATCATGTAATATTCATCCGATAGAAAATAATATCAAAAAGAAAATTACCAACAGCACTCAAAATGTACCTTCTGATAGAGAGCATCTAGAGCGTCTGTTGTAACAGGGTACCCAACGCGGAATGTAGGCACGGACAAACTCTCAATCATGTTCTTGGACACAGCGGCTTGCATGGTAGTGAATGGAACAATGGTAGCCCCAGGAATTTCAGGATAAGTAGGAGCTTTAGCCGGAGCAGCTGCTGCTGGAGCCGGAACTGATGCCGTAGCAGCAGCTAAACTAGCAGGAGTAGAAGCCTTGGTTGACGTAATTCCAGCAGCAGCTTCAACATCAGCAGGAGTAATCCGTCCAAACGGCCCAGTTCCAACAACCTTATTAATATCAACCTTATGCTGCTTTGCCAACTTCTTCGCAAACGGCGTAGAAACAATTTTTCCCGAAGCAACCGCTGGAGATGCCGGAGACACCGTGGGCGGTGTAGGAGCAGCGGCAGCAGGTGGTGGAGGTGGCGGCGGAGTGGCAGGGACCGACTTAGGAGCGGTAGAAGATACACTGGCGGCTTTTGCCTTGGCTTCTGCAATATCCTCTTCCGTCTCAGCTAACAACCCGATCGGAGCCCCAACCGGAGCAGTCTCCCCTTCGCCAACAACAATTGCGGCCAAAATTCCGTCGTAGAAGGTCTCGACATCCATGTCAGCCTTATCGGATTCCACCACGACAACGGACTCTCCCTTGGAGAGAACGTCGCCTTCGGATTTGATCCATGAAACGATCTTGCCCTCGGTCATGGTGGAGCTCAACGCAGGCATGAAGATCTCTCGAATTTTCGCCTGTACAGTCAGATTTCTGCAGCGTCGCATTGGGGCAAGTGCGGTGGAAGTACGCCATTGGAATTTGCCGCCGGAGACGGATTGAGAAAATGAGAATGTGCGGACCCTAGGTTGAAGAAGAGAAGACATTGTAGAAATGGAGGGAGGGAGGGAGCGGAGAGATCAGGGAGTCGGAAATGTGATTGAGAATTGTAGTGAGAGAGAGAGAGAGAGAGAGAGAGAGTGTGTGTGGGAGCATAAGAAGGAGGAGGAGGAGAGAGAAAGTGGCGGAGAAGACGAGGGGAAGAGTTGATTGGCAGCTTTGAGCAGTCCGCAGTGTTTAACATCGCCTAAGCATTGCCCATGTCATGAAGTTCGTTGGTCTACTTTGAACCAAATTTCATACTCACCCACTATTTTTGTTTTATATATATATACATATATATATATATATATATATATATACATACGAAAAATTTTCAATATATATACTATAGTATAAATTATATTATACATAAGAAAATTTAATGGACATTATAATATTGGAATAGTATTGAAAAAGTGTGTTATTTTCTTTAATGCATGTATATATAATTAAAATAGGAAGAAAAGTAAGGGTAAAATAGTAAAATTGATGTTAAAAGGAAAGTTTCAAACAAGACAATTATTTTAACGAAAAAGGAAAGGAAGACAATAATTTAGGGACGGAGGGAGTATCTTTAACCATGAATGATTATTATTATAATTGTTTATTAGATTAAAAATTAATAGTTAAGATTTAATGGTTAGTTTAAAATTGTAATTAATTTAAGTAGGTGACTCATGCAATTAATCTCAATCTTTGATTTTTGATTCAATAATTAATATAATAGTAATCATTGATGATTAAAAAGATAAAATAATTATTTAATTTATATATATATATATATGCCAAAATAAGAAAATCCCCCCAAGGTTGCCACCAAATCTCATTGTGGCCCTAAAACAAAATTTGTGTTTCTTTCATCCACGATGTTACCAATTATCTCACTTTGCCCCTTGGTAATGACGGGCGTTTAGAAATAGTGACGAAAAATGGACATATGCTAGTCACGTGAGGGGGCAATTACATCTTTTTATTAGAATTTAATAGGCCAAAATACAATTATCCCCCTGAGGTTTGCACGCACTCTCATAGTAGTACCTAAAACAAAATTTTTGTAACCCAATCCCCTTACCAGCCATCACCTATCGTCGTCCAATCATCGCATCTAATGTGCATAAAATACAACTACGGCAAGAATATCCTGTTGTATTAAGTAATAAAGTGTACCTAAGTACGAGTATCGATCCCACTGAGAATGTATGTAATTTTCACTCTAACTAAGTATCGAAATTTGGCTAACTAATTATATTTGAGCGAAAAAAAATTGGGAATAAAAACTAAAGAATAAAAATAAAAGAATTAATATTTACAAGGACGCAAAAATGGTTTGGCAACAATAAATCAAGATTTTAAAATAGAATTATAGGATTGTGATATTTCTAGTCTAGCTCATGTTTAATTTAATCATCTCTCTACTTTTCTTTAACTCAAGTCTTGGTAATCGGGTGCACGTTGATAATATTCACTACGGGCTCTCGCATCTTATATCTAGTCTAGCTACAAATACCTACTATGGGCTCTCGCATCTTATAGCAAGGAAAGAATAGCCGCATTATCGATTAAGCACCCAATAACTATCTAAGAACGCTCGTACCTCTCGGTCAAGTGTCACATACACAATTATTGTGATTTTCAGATTCATAGGATGGGCTCGCGCATCTTACCATATAATTCTACTGATCATCTAATGGGTAGCTAATCCATCAAAGGTATTAGGAACACATAATAATAACCAAGATAATGGGTAATACTTTGTAGAAAGATATTCTCTCTATTTTTCTACAAGTCATGCCGGTAGCCGAAGGCTATCGATGTGTGTCACAAAACACTAACTACTAAATTGCTAGGTACGAAATGTAAGGTAGCTCTCGCGGATCCAAAGCATTTCTCAAATTAAATAATTAATAGTAAATTAATTAAAAGCTTTAAGCCCACAAAATAGTAGCCTAGCATGATTATATATTAAATAGAAAGAAAGATTAAATTAAATCACTACAACAACATAGAAAAAATAATCGCTTTCCATAAATTAATTAAGAACATCACCAATTTCACAAATTACAACATCATTCAACTCTAGAAAATATCATAAATATAGATTGAAAGAATTAAACAGAACAATGCCGCGAGCAATGTCGAGATCCGGGGTTGAAATCACTTGTAAATACTTCATTGACCTTTGATTTGAAGCTCCAAATCTTTAAAGGTGATCAAACTTTGGAGGGAGGAGAGAGATTTGGGGAGAGAGGGGCTACTGCCTCAAATGGGGCTCACAGCCCGTATGGGACTTCTTCTTCCTTCAGATATAGGGCTGCTTGGAGATATAAAGGAAAGCTTTAGAGTCTCAAGCAAGTCAGGGTCAAAATGGAAATAAAACATGAAGATTGAGGGGCTGAATGGGCAAGAAGGCTGCTGATTCACGCATGGAGCTGGGCAACCCACTTGGATCTCGCGGGTTAAAGCTGGGAGATGAAGTGGATGAGGAATTGGGCCATGGAGCGGGCTGGTGTTGTGAGGTGAAGGGGGATCCGGTTCGCTTGGAATGGGCCATGCTGTGAGGAGAAAACGGGTAGAAGGGTTGGATCCATCTGGAGCTCCAGGAATGGAACGCGTGGGCCAGTCGGTTTGAGGAAGGGCGACGTGGCACGATGTCAGGGTGACACCGCATTAATGAAGATTTTCATTAATTGCAACGCTGCCCCCTATCTTCAGATCTTGGCTCCCGAAGTCCCTTTTCTCCCAGCAGCCTCTGTTAGCTCATTTTGCCTTAGAATGCTTGACGGACTTTGACCAAATGATTCAAAGTTCAACTTTAAAGCCCGAAATTGCCTCGAACTTTGTGCTAAACTCCATGAATGCTCGTAAATACCTTAAAAACCTACATTGAAGCACAATTCACACAAATAATAATATTTCCAAGGCATAATTACTCAAAAGTAGCCCAAAATTAAAGGAAATTTCAAGAAAAAATCGTGAAAATCTTGAGCTCATCACACCCTCAAACTTAAGCTTTGATTGCCCCGAGAAAAGAAATAAAACCTTTAAAATGAGCTCGGGGACTTAAAGGTGGAACATGACGCTCGCTTAAGATCATATGCACATTACCATCAAGGAAATCAAACTCGAGATTAAAGACATACACAATTAAGGTATGGTGTGATTTAAATGCTAGCTCACTTTTTTCTCAAACATTTTACCCACGATATAAAACATATGCCCATCAATAAATAGCTTAGCTCTAGCTAGGATTGAACGGTCAATGAGATATAAAGCATAAGCTATCAAACCGAAAAGCAAGGACTCATATGGTATAGCAATATCAATAGGACTTTATAAAGCATGTAATGTTGGCCAAGATTTGGGCTACAAATGAAGGATAGGATAGTAAGTCAAGAGAGCAAAGAATTTGAAGTCTTCACACAACAACTTGCTTCATGAAAGCACCACTCTTCAAATTACCACCACCTCACTTCAATAACCCCCTAAACTTTAAACTTTGGGTTGAAGAAAGTGTCCTCTACCATAACAATTGAGATCCACCCTTATATCTCCTTGAGAATTTAAAAAAAAATGGCAATTTTTTTTTTCTTTTTATTGCATCCCTTGACTTTTCTTTTCTTTTGATTTTTTTCTTTCTTCATTTTCTTTGCTTTTCAAGGGGGCTCTTTTTCCGTCATTCACCACTTTTCAAACATCATCAACAATAAAAGTACAATACATCCATGAATCACACACTACCCAACAAGAATACATAAATGATAATTCTTTCAAAATTATGCTCTCTTGAAGGGTGGGGACAAAGTGTATAGACTCATGGGATAGGATGATATGGGTACGAGAAAATAAAGTCGAATGGGGGTCATTGTATGCTTTAGACACACACATTCTATAAATAAGCTCAATTGGGACACTAGGGATTAATGTAATGGGTAGGATAATATGGCACTGACAATTCAAAAATGGCATATATCATGCTCTTGTCATACACACAAGCCCAAACCAAGCTACTTTAATTATCAATTTTAAGATCATCTAATGGCATTAAGACTCAAAACAAGATATTCATCTAACATGCACTATCAAAGCTAAAGCTTAGCATAACAATTCAACTCAAAATCCAAACATAGACATTATTAATCATAAATGAGGTGAAGCTACCATAAAAAGCACACACATATCATCAATTATGTATATAATAAACTCAAGAATGAATCCAAGAAAATAATGAACAAATAACCCTCACAAGCGCCCAAATTTCAAAGCCTTAAAAATGGGAAATTCCAAGCTCAAGATTTTCAGAAATTTCAAAGTTTACCAAACCAAATCCAACCCCCAAACTTAAAGTAAACAGAGAAGGGAAGGAAAAAAAAATCCCTCAAAGTTGATTTCTTATGGAATCCGGGCCGAGATAAGCCTTCTCCATGACTTTCCTCAAGAAACCCCTATTGTGAATGCGCAAATCAAGCTCAAAAGAAAAAGGTATAAAAATAATTATGAAAATTAAATGCAAAATAAAAAGAAAATCTTTTTGTGTGGAGACACTATATACACCTCCCTACAAACCTACAAAATTTGGGAAGGCTTCAAAAAGTGACACATGCATATAAATACAAAAGAAATTAAACTAACTAAAAAAAATGCTCAAATTACAATTAGTTTCACTTAGTATCGATATTAGCATATAGGAGCAAAAATTAAACCATTCCCCGGCAACGACGCAAACAACTTGATGTGCATAAAATGCAACTAGGGCAAGAATACACTGTCGTATCAAGTAATAAAGTGTACCTAAGTACGAGTATCGATCCCACAGAGAATGTACGTAATTGTCACTCTAACTAAGTACCGAAATTGGGCTAACTAATTATATTTGAGCGAAAAGAAATTGGGATTAAAAACTAAAGACTAAAAATAAAAGAAAGCAATTAATATTTACATGGACGCAAAAATGGTTTGGCAATAACAAATCAAAATTTAAAAATAGGATTATAAGATTGCGATATTTCTAGTCTAGCTCGTGTCTAATTTAATCATTTCTTTACTTTTCTTTAACTCAAGTCTTGGTAGTCGGGCGCACGTTGATAATATTCACTACGGGCTCTCGCATCTTATAGAAAGTCTAGCTACTAATACCTACTACGAGCTCTCACATCTTATAGCAAGGAAAGAATAGCCCCATTATAGATTAAGCACCCAATGACTATCTAATAACGCTCGTACCTCTCGGTCAAGCGTCACATACACAATTATTGTGATTTTCAAAATTAATAGGACGGGCTCTCGCATCTTACCCTATAATTCTAGTGATCATTTAATGGGTAGCTATCCATTAAAAGCATTAAGAACACACAATAATAACCAAGATAATGGTTAATACTTTGTAGAGATATATTTTCTTTATTTTTTCTACAAATCATGCCGATAGTTGAAGGCTATCGATGTGTGCCACAAAACACCAACTACTAAATTGCTAGGTCTAAAATGTAAGGTAGCTCTCGCGAATCCAAAGCATTTCTCAAATCAATTAATTAATGGTAAATCAATTAAAAGTATTAAGCCCACAAAATAATAACCTAGCATGATTGTATACTAAATAGAGAAAGAGATTAAACTAAATCACTACAACAACATAGAAAAATAATCGCTTTTCATAAATCAATTAAGCACATAACCAATTCCACAAATTACAAAATCATTAAACCCTAGAAAATATCATAAATATAGATAGAAAGAATTAAACCGAACAATGTCATGAGCAATGCCGAGATCCAGGGTTGAAATCACTTGTAGATGTTTCCTTGGCCCTTAATTTAAAGCTCAAAACCTTAAAAGGTGATCAAACTTTGGAGGGAGGAGAGAGATTTGGGGAGAGAGGGGCTACTACCCCAAAAGGGGTCACAGCCCGTATGGGACTTCTCCTTCTTTCATATCTAGGGCTACTTGGAGATATAAAGGAAAGCTTTAGAGTCTAAAGCAAGCCAGGGGCAAAATGGGAATAAAACATGAAGATTGAGGGGCTAAAATGGGCAAGAAGGTTGTTAATCCACGCATGGAGCTGGGAAACCCACTTGGATCTTGAGGTTTGAAGATAGGAGATGAAGTGGATACGGGATTGGGCCATGGAACGGGCTGGTGATGTAAGGTGAAAGTGGGATCTGGTTCGCTGGGAATAGGTCATGCTGTGAGAAGTAAACGGGTAGAAGGGCTGGATCCAGGTGGAGCTCCAAGAATGGAACGCGCGGCCAGTTGGTTTGAGGAAGAGCGACGTGGATGTAAGGGTGACACCGCATTAATGAAGACTTTCATTAATTGCAGCGCTGCCCCCTATCTTCAGTTCTTGGCTCCCAAAGTCCCTTTCCTCCCAGATTCCCAGTTTAGTCCTCCATTAGCCTCCGTTAGCTCATTTTACCTTGGAATGCTTGACGGACTTTGATGGAATGATTCAAAGTTCAACTTTAAATCCCAAAATTACCTCGAACTTTGTGCTAAACTCTGTGAATGCTCGTAAATACCTTGAAAAGCACAAATACACAAATAATAATATTTCCAAGGCATAATTACTCAAAAGTAGCACAAAATAAAAGGAAATTCCAAGGACAATTGGTGGAAATCTTGAGCTCATTAGCATCCCATCTCCGGCTAGGTTGCTCTCTCTCTCTCGGTAACACGTTTACTCTATTTCTCCTTCCCATTCTTCCCTTTCTCCAACTCAAACTCATACCCTTTACTTAGAGCCAATCCAAAAATCGGCCACCCTCTACCGCACCTGAACAAATCATGATTTTTGGCGACCCCAAAGTCGCGTACTCTTAAGACTAACCAATTGGATCGACCAATTAGATCACACATCGATGAGGTCGTCACGTGCCTCCATCATCTTCTGTTTTAATTGCCAAAAATTCATGTTTAGGTCAGGCAAGAACGAGGGTATTGATATACCTCCCCAAGCGGCAGGCGATGAGGCTATTGATGCTGATAAATATGAGGACGAGGAGGATTCGATAATGGAACTGAAATGACAGCAGAGGAGAAGAAGAGATGGGAGACGAAGTTCGGTATAGCAATTTCGAACTGAAGGAGATGGGGTTGGGTAATCAAGCAGGGAATTTGATTTTTGTGAAGCTGAGATTAAGGTTATTCCAACGGTGCACGACATTCTCTATTTCCTTCTGTTGAATCTGATTTGGGATATGGATCTGGATATTTGCTAGTATATAAACCCTAATGCTCAAATACTTGGGCATAACTGTTATTTGCAAATGTATATTGATTTAATTGTTGAGAAATTGGTTTCTTGTGGTTTTGAAATTGTTGATGTGAGCGAGAAGATGAGATTGTGAGGGAGGGAACAAAGTTATCTTTGTCATGGTTTCAAACAAATAAGAGAAATGGTACTTCGTGGTTGTTTGGCGTCTTCATCATTGGAAGAGGAGAGCGAAAGAAAGACAAGGAGAGAGAGAGAGAGAGAGAGAGAGAGAGAGAGAAGAGTATTGAAAACCATAATGCCCACAAAGCCTCGCCATCGCCATTGAGGCCTATTGTAACGTCTCAACTCAAATTGGGTTTTGAAAACCCTAAGTCAAAAAATCTAGATCATATTCTATTGACGTCATCCACTTCATTGATGTATGTGTGTGTATGCATGTTTTTGTGTGTGTATGTGTGTTTGTGTGTGTGTGTGTGTGTGAGAGAGAGAGAGAGTAGCCTATTTGGAATTAGGATGCAACAACCGGGCAACAAGAGGTGATGATGGCTAGTAAGGGGATTGGGTGGCACAAATTTTATTTTAGGTACCATTATGGGATTGGGTGAAAACCTTATGGGGATAATTATATTTTGGTAAATTCCAGTTAAAAGACATAATTACCCCACACGTGATTAGCACTTGTCCAATGTCCATTTTTCGTCACTATTTCTAACGTCCGTCACGGCCAGAGGGCAAAGTGGGATAATTGGTAACATCGTGGATGAAAGTCACACAAATTTCGTTTTAGGTACTACTATGGGATTGGGTGGCAACCACTGGGGGATTTTTGTATTTTGGTCATAAATATGTGTGTGTTGGTTCCTAAAGTAACTCGTTCCAAAATAATTGTTTATTTTAAAAAAATATTAAAATAAGTGTTCATTTTATAGTAAAAAAACTAAATGTATATTGCCAAATATTATATGTCAAACTATAACTATATCATAAAGTAAATAATAAGGATACTTATGTATATGTTGCTTTATACTAATCTTTTAATTTATTAGAAAAATGAAAAAATAAAAATTTATTTTAGTTAGAAGTGAGTATTTGGAACCAACTGTTTTCCCTTTTTATTAGTTGGAAAATGGTACGCCTCCGTTCCAAAATAAGTGCTTCTTATTTCATTTGGATCGTTTCAAAATAAGTGTTTCCTTTTATTTTTAGAAAAGTTCTTTAATTAGATTGTCTATAATACTATTGTGAGATGAAATAAAAGTGGAACATATCAATTTGACATCATTAAAGAGTGAAGGGTTGTTAGTCTCAGATCAGTGTCACTAACGTGTAAATACAACAGTTAAGTTTAGATACCAATTGAAAATGAAATGTTTGCAGGTTATTAGTAAAGTTAAAGAAGCCTTGGTATAGAACAGCTAAGCTTTGATACCAATTAAGAGAATACATGTTCCACACTAATATATTTGGTATTGCTCTGATACCAATTGAATGGTCACTACTAATATCAGGTATATATAGCACAGATAATAACTTAATCAATATAGCTTTATGTGCTTATTGAATAAAGGCAGTTTCAAGATTAAAATTGTTTAACTTTGTTCAAAAACAACTTTGATATTAGCATGAATAATTTTAAAGGATTCTTATGTAAGTTCACACTCTACTATGATCACTGAGATTGATCAACTCTTGATAAATGAGAAACTGTTGGTAATATGGTGATAAACAACTAATGTTTGCTAAAATAGTTATGATTGTTAAATAGAGTTGTGCACAGCGGAATTTGAATTAATCAATGATTTTAAGATAAGTTATGATCTTATCTTCTTATCTTGTATCAGTGTATGTGCGAATTGCTTTGATGATTAATTGCAACAAATAGACAGTTTGATGATTGTTTGATCCGTAAGATATAGAAACAATTAAGATCATGCACAAACAAACATTCAATATACAGTAAGCGATAAGAAAAAAGTTTAAGGGTAGAAAAATTAACACAATGATTTATAATGGTTCAAATCTCTTATCCTACATCCATTGTCCTCACAGCCCTTTGACTCAATGAGGAAATAATCCACTATAATTCTCTTAATTACACTGATTATTGACAAAAAGTCCTCGACTTTCCTCTACTAGTTGGCTCTTCAGGACCTTTACACAATACACAAGGGTAGGTTACTTCTTAATAAAATGACTCTAACTAATCAAATAAAGCTGTTGTTGTAGCTCAATGTCACTGCGTCACTATTGCTTGATGTGTAAATGTTTGATAAAATAGTTATATTGTATGTATGATGCGAATCAAGATAGCTCAATCCCATCATTGTTACACGTGTCCAATGGTTTGATGGCAAGGGGACGTGCATGGGGCGTGGAGTGCAGATTGTTCGTGATTATTCAAGTATTCTAGAAACAAGGATCAACAAAGTTAGATGGAAGATGACACCTTAACTCGATGAATCAGTCCAGCCACGATCCTTGGCATATACATCCACAACCCAATGACTTAGACGACCACAAACCTTGGTATAAAGAATTTACCTCAATTGGGATGGAATACCAATTGATAAGAAAAGTTTTGAATGTCATAAGAAAAATCCTGATAAGTTTGAAAAAGTTTATGAAGAACAAAGAAGAATTGAATAATTCTCACGATATAATTAATCTTTGATTCTGGAAACAGTGCGACCCCACAGCGTGACCCAGTACAACCATATCCGTAATTTTTAAAAATTGTCAAATTGCCCCTTGAAGTCTTTAGGAATGTCAAAACAACCTTGGAACAGGTCATAACCTCCTCCTTAAGTCCTCCAATCATCATCGATGCAAATCAAAGCCTTCCGTTGATTCTTGAATACTTGAATAATCACGAATAATCCGCGCTCCACTCCCTATGCACGTCCCCTCACCATCGAACCATTGGACACGTGTAACAACGATAGGATTAAGCTATCTTGATTTGCATCAATGTGGATGAGTGATCTTGATCGCGGTGGGATGGTAGATGCTTTAATAACTTAGATATCCAAACATCTCAAGTTATTCTCGAACTGAACAATGATAGATGTTTTACTTTTGAAGAGTTCTTGAATCAAAATATCTCGTCTCTGTATCTTGCTCTCTTTATTTGATGATTACTCTATATGTATGTTATCTCTAAAATCATCGTCTTGTTGATCTGAGGGATAACTTTCCTTTATATAAACATTATTTGAAAAGTTTTTGTTATAATCTAGACGTTGTATAACGGCTATATGAACAATACCTAGCTATGAGTGCAGTCTATGTGGCACTCAACTTGTAGACCACTTGCAAAAATGTTCTTTTAGGGTTTGAAACATTTATTAGGGTTTGTCTCAGTAGCTATTCTTCCAATGAATGTTCAATATGTGGTATGTTGTTATTGCTGACTTATCCTTTAATCTTAGTTGTTTGTTATGGGTGTTTGTTGTTCTACATATCTTAGTTGTTTGATCTTCATGTCAGCTATATCTACATCTTAGTTGTTTGTTGTTTCTTTGACAGTACTCTTGTACATATAAGCCTATTAATCTGTTTGATGAGAAATTATGCTAACTTAGTTTTGCTATATTTAATGTCCTAACAAATAGTATTTTAAGGACATTAAAGAAAAATTACATCAAATTGATTATGGTCTTAAAACATGTATAAAGTCATTTTAGAACGGACAGAGTATAAGTTATTACGTGTTCAATTATTTGATTAAAAGTTACTTTCACTAGAAAGTGTTATTGTCTCTTCCATTAATGTGGGAAGAATTAATGCATTCAATAGTTCATGAGGCCCCATGGGGTGAAAAAGTAGAGATAGAGGTCTGGTGGCAAAATTATATTTCGTTGGTTCCATAAAAAGATTTTACAGTTTTTTAAATAAAAAAGAATTTACAGTATTATTTTATTTTAGGATATTCTACTTGAAAGGGTTTATTTTTAAAAAATTAAATTTATGATTTTCATAACTTTTTAACTATACTAATCTATCATTTAATTAATAGATTTTTTAAATAAGAAATTTTCTAGTGAAACTAATGGAGTATTTGGTAAATAGCTGGTAGTAACTAACGAAAATAATTTGAGAGACGAGTATATTGTGGCATGAGAGAGAGAGAGAGAGAGAGAGAGAGAGAGAGAGAGAGAGAGAGAGAGAGAGAATTAGAGGAGTATATAAAATTAAAAAGTGTAATCATGATTCCTTACTGGCAAAACATACACTTGGGCCACCGTACTTTTCAAAAGGTTACAATTCGACCACTGAAAGTTTATGTTAATTGGGCCACTATACATTAGTTATGATGCAAATTAACCCATTTTTTAGATGAACGTTTGTTAAGTCGTTAAATTAATGTAAAATATCAAGTTGACCCCTGTCCTCACCTTCCCTAACCCCTTTTCGTTGGCCAAATCAAAAGCCATAGATATTACTGTAAAACTTACATTTGATCACTCTAAAATCCAATTCCAGGAACACGAACAAGGAAAAAAAAGAATCCAAATAAATATGAGAGTTGGAGTGCTTAATAGTTTCAATCTGCTCTGACCTAACATATCAAAACATTCATGAAAAAAATGTCTATGTCGATTATCTATGATCTAGTTCCAACTCTCTAAAAAGGAAACACTAACGAGTGAGGTATTTCGTCAAACTACTCATGGGCCACCTAATCACGCCAAAAAAGTGTTGTAACCATGTCAATTCCACGTAAGAGCCAAGTGTGTAGTCTAGTAGGATTTCGGTTTGATGTTGTTGAGATTGTTCTTGCTGTGTTTTTGAAGAGGAAGCATACAATGGCCTGTGATCAACAAAAGGCACCGTTAAGAAGGCTGGGATTTCCCAGCAATAACCCTCCAGTGTGAGAATTAGCAATACTTTAGAGGGAAAATAATGCTCAACAAAGTATAGCTTTAGGTATAATTTTCACGTACCTTTTGATGTCTCTGGTGCTACTATTTATAAGGGAATAATTTGTAGCCCTAAATAGTTTTGAATTCAGAGATGTGATGAGACCCTGTAACTTTTGGATCAAGGTACCGTGTCCGCCAAGGACTGTTGTGAAGATTGAGTTGTAGTAGGAATCTGCTCAGTTTAAAGGTAGTTCCTAGATGGAGTCTACTTTCGTCGGGTGCCCGAGGTATAGAGTAATGGCCGACGATGCCTGCAAGCTACTCAAATGGTCAGCCTAGGATATACCTAGGTCACACTATCAGTTGAACGAGGAGATTGGTGAATTCGGCATATATAAGTGTTCGAAGGCGACCTGGTTGATCATGGTCCCCAGGTTGTCACGATCGGGTCGTTCCATGGACGACCTCGTCGTTGTTTTCCCCAGCTCGCTCCATGGATGACCTCGGTAGCAGCCACCTAGCTTGCCTTGTGTCATGATGTTCCACCACGTGTGATGTTTTGGGCGAGCCCGTTCAGTAGCCCCCTACTTCTCAAGGAGAAGAGTCATCCACAAAGTGTGAAGTAAGTTTGTCAGCCGGTGGGCCAACCTACTTTACGAAAGGTCGCATGATCTCAGCTCGGCTTCCTTTCAACGATTTTGTAGAAGATGCATGTTTCCTTGGACTACATGTGCATTTATTAATGAGGGACTCGAGGTTGATTTAGTTGGCATGTCCTTTCGAATTCAAAAAAATGGCGGTTTCAAGTCCTTCAAAAATGTCGTCGTGCCGAGGTCGGCGTGTTTTTACTCGAGTCGACCCGACCACTTCAGGTCTCCTGTAACCCTTAGCGATATCCAGCGAGCACTTTCGTCCACATAACATGATTTTCAAGCCACTTTCCAGCATTCTTCTCAATTTTCAGTCATAGGTTAGTGTCTTCCTTCACTTTACTCCATTTTTTTCTATTTTCTATGTATTTTGGTGCATTTTTAGCGTATTTTCTGGGTTGTTTCCGTTGTGACCTCCATTTTCCGGTGACAGTATATTTTCTGTGTAGGGTTCCAGCCTGTTAGAAGTTAAGGTTTTTAGCGATCTTATGCTCCTGATTTTACGTACAGATGAGCTCATTTCATATGTTTGTTTTCTAGGTCGTCGTGTAGGAATTTTTAATGCTTAGCCATTTTCATCTTAAGTTCTTCCGCCTCGTGTTCACCAAGTACGAACATGAGGGTCAAGCGTACCAACCAAGGACCTATATTTGTCAAGCCGTCGAAGGGGAGGGCGATCTTCAAGTTTGAAGATGGAGACTGAAAGGTCATCTTGTCGAGCGAGGTAAAGGACTTGCTGCTCGCATGGGGTACGAACTTGGACGGTTTGGTTATTCCCGCAAATGATCCTTACAAGGTCGCTGATATACCTTTCGGGACTTCAATGCAGATAATTGAGAAGTTGGATTGTGTCATGGCTGGGTTGTTATACTTGTATTTTGACGAGGACCGAGTAGCTTGTGTTATTCCGAGGACTTCTGTGGCGGCTACTTTCACTTCAACCTCAAACCCCCTAGAAGCCAACCATGCCCTTCGAGCTCAACGAAAAAAGAAGAAGAAATCCAAGACCATGGAAAATGATGAGGAGGTCGCTAAGAGAGCTTCCTGCGACTAGAGAAATAAGATAACTATTGCTGATATAGAAGATTGGACGAGAAGGTATCCTTACAACCCAGAGGACTACTGAGGTTATGTGCCCGACCTGGAGCTTGGTTTGGAGAGTTTGAGGACCATGATGGGTTGAGCTGGGACTCCGGTTTCCTTTAGAATCCTTCATTTGTGAGTTCTTGGACGTCACCTCTACTGTCCCTTGATCTCTCTTGGAATACTATGAGGGTTCTGATTTGCTTTGTTGCTTGCACCCGTATACTAGTCTTCAAACTGACTGTTTTGCCACTATTTCCACCTCGACCGAGGCAATAATCATTTGCAAGCCGAGAGCCAAAATTATAGGATTAAGTTATTCTCTGATCCCACGAGCAAGGTTGCCAACTGGGCTGTAAGGTTGATAATGATAGAGAGTAGGCGCGAGTGGAATTTTGTTGTGCCAACCGAGGAGTCCTACACTTTGATCCATCATACTAAGCTAGATGGCTATGACAAGTCGGCCAAATAGGCTTTAGAGATCCCACTCGACGTCCAGGGTAATTCGCAGGTTCGATATTATGACTGGAAGGGGATTACCCAGGATGAAAACCTACGAGTAGTTGCTGGGCTCTCCCCGAATTAAGAAGATCAATCGCCCCAAGTCAATGTTCATCCATCATACTAAGCTAGATGGCTATGACGAGTCTACCAAACAGGCTTTAGAGATCCCACTCGGCATCCAGGGTAGTTCGCAGGTTCGGTATTATGACTAGAAGGGGATACCCAGGATGAAAACCTGCGAGTTGTTACCGGGCTCTCCCAAAGAAGATCAATGGCCTTGAGCCGATGTTCACTTTTCTAGCTTTCGAGAGCTTCCTGGGGTAGCTTCTTCACAAAGATCTTTTGTTCAACACCTTGTGCCCCGAGTGCCAATGAGATCCAGAGACGGGCTGTCTTCGGAGTGGTTGTCCTCTAAATAACCTTTTGATATCTTTTATGTCTTCGTTATTGTTTCTAAATTTCTTTCACCCTTGCAGATATGGAAGACATTGATTCTTTAAAGAGAAGCTCGGCAAAGTGAGAGAAATACAAGTCAATTCGGTCTGAATAGTTAGGGAAGGCTCGGGTGGCCGCGAGCTTGGTTGGAACTGTCGAGATACTCCCCATCGTGGTCGTCCCCGTCGACAATGGGAAAGCAAAAGTTATCAACTCAAAGCCTCCAGCTAAATGAACCAAGTCGTCATCAGCATCTCTGCTCTGAAAAATAAACTTAGGATTGAGGAATCCCTAGTTGATGTTGTGTCTGAGCGAGCTGCTCACGATAAAAGTGTTTGGAGCGTGACCAGTCAGTCGGTCGAAGAGAAGTCTCCCTCTGGCTCGGCCACTCCGAAGAAGACCAGAACAGCATTGAGCCCCAGCTCCTGGGTCGTTAAATTGGGAAAGAAGGTTATTCTTGATATTTGCAATGAAGTCCTTGGCGAATCTTTTGATGAATGTTCATCTGTGCACCTTGTCGGGATCTTGGGGGGTGACCTGAGCAGCGTAAGGCTCGCTTTCTCTTATTGTACTTCCATTTTACTTTTCACTTTATTGACCTTAAGTTTCTTTTGTAGATCACTACTGGGATCAGGACGTACGCCAATAAGCTGGCCTCGATTCGCTGGGAAAGGAGGGAGTTCATTGTTCGTATTGCTGAGCTTGAGAAGGAAAAACAGGAACCCAGTAGTAAGGTTGAGCTAGAAGAAGCCTGTGCCCGCGTTGCCGAGTTAGAGAAGGTTATTAAGAAGGCCATGAATGATGTAAAGGTGAGCCAAGACCTTTCTGCCGCAAAGGTTGAGGAGGCTAACAAGGCCACCGAGGAGGTCCACAGATTGAAGGGTGAGCTTGATAAGGCCATGACAGCTTGGACCCAACTGTAGACCGAGCTCGCAATGACCAAAAGGGAAGTGTTAACTGCCCAGGGTGAACTGGCCAAAACAAAATTGAGCTTGGAGGGGAAGGTCGACGAGTTGGAGCGACGACTATCTAAAGCGAGGAAATCAGTCAACTCGGATGCTGTTATCACCGAATATAAGAAGTCGTCGTCCAACACTGATGAGTTCCTTTTTTACTACGAGAAGGGCAAAGCTTAAATCTTGGGTGTTGCCTCTGCCAGCGGGGTATCCTTAAAAAAATTGATCAAGTGGGGAGTACTGCGCATAAGGGTGAATTGGCAAAGTGGGGCCACGAGCTGGTGTCATACAAGCCCGAAGAACTCAAGCTGATCGAGAAGAAAGATAATGAGCAAGGTCTCGAGCCTTGGGTACCCCTACGCCATTCGATATGAACGTCTCTTACCTGCTTGATACTCTGGCTGATGGCGACGAGGTGGATTTTGACGGTGAGTACAACTTGAAAGAATTTGAAGGCATAAAATCCAGCCATGACGAGCATGCTAAAGCCATCTACGAGGCTGAAAGTCGAGTTGATGGAAACCAAACTGAATAGCTATAGGAACTCGCTGCATCGAGTATGCTGGGCCTGCGGGCTGTGTAACCAAACAATACTTCTCTTCTTTTAACTTGTTCCCATTTTGGGAGTTCATTTGGGGCCTGCGAGCCTTGAAACAATTATTCTGATACAATGATTCACCTCGCATGATGATGTGAGTTGCTTCTTTGGAGGCATTTTAAAGTTGTATATTATGTTTTTGTTTCCTACATTTTGACCTTGTTATGATATGTCATTCTTTACTTTCTTTAGGAACAAGCCCTAACGCACGATCTTTTTTATCTACGTGAAGATCATGTCATTATTTGTCCTCGGAATAGCGAGGTGACCATTAGATTTAGGACTTAGTTTTTAAATTTTACGATTTTCTTCATCATAGTAAAGAGCAAGTCATATCTTGACCTAAACATGGCAAGGTGCCTTTTAGGTTAGGGATCTAAGTCCTTTATTTTATGATCTTCTTCAACATGGTGAAGAGTAGGTCATAAATTGACCTTGACATGGCGAGGTGCCTTTTAAGTTAATGATCTAAGTCCTTTATTTTACGATCTTCTTCATCATGGTGAAGAGCATGTTGTAAATTGACCTCGACATGGCGAGTTGCCTTTTAACTTAAGGATTTAAGTCCTTTATTTTACGATCTTCTTCATCATGGTGAAGATCAGGTCGTAAATTGACCTCAACATGGTGAGGTGCCTTTTAGTTTAGGTTTTTCATTTTTCGCGATCTTCCTCGGCATGGCGAAGAACATGTCGCGATCTTTGAGCAACTATGTATATGGCAACTATGTAACGAATACATGTAAAATGAAGAAAAAATACAGGGATTGAGTAATTGCCTTTTTATTGATGAACTTCTTAAAAATATAAAACTAATAATATCTTTAGTGATAGTATTTCTTTAAGTGGTCAGGTTTCTGAGTGGGGTGTCATCCTGCTCGGCTAGTCGATATGTCCCATCTCAAATTATGCCTGTGACCTTGAATGGACCTTCCAAATTTGGATATAATTTATTTATGTCATCATTTCTATCTGTTACTTTTATCTTTCTAAGGACCCAGTCTCCAACATTGAAGGATCTCAACCTGACCCATTTGTCATGGTGAACTTTGGCGAGCTACTCTTAATTAATCATCCTGAGCCTTGTCTCTAGTCTTCTCTCTTCTAAAAAACTCGAGGTCCATCCCCCGAGGTGTGATGTTGTTGAGCTCGTAAAAGTGGGTTACCCTCATGGTCGGTAGGGTAATTTCCACTGGTGTCATGGCCTCCGATCCGTATGCCTGTATGAACGGTGTCTCCCCGGTTGATCCTCAGACTGATGTACGAATACTCCATAACACAATGGGTAGATTGTCTAGCCATTTTTTTTCCTCTCATCTAAGGTCCTTTTTAGTGGGTGAAGGATCTTTTTGTTCCCAACTTCGGCCTGGCCGTTGCCTTGGGGGTGAGCGACCGAAGACTTTCAGTGTTTTATAGTCATCTGATCGCACCTTTTAGTGAATTTTGTGGAGAATTGGGTGTCGTGGTCAGATACATTGACTCGGGGAAGCCCGAATCGGCACCAAATATAATCATGGATAAAATCGATGGGCTTCTCCTTGGTTATGCTGGCCAATGGCTTTGCTTCCACCCATTTTGTGAAATAGTCTACGGCCACGATCAGGAACTCACAGCCTCCTTGAGCCTTTGGGAAAGGTCCTATAAGGTCGACCCCCCACATGTCAAAGGGCCATGCTTCGATCACTAGAGTTTATAGAACCGATGGTAATTTGGGAATGTTAGCAAACCTTTGGCATTTGTCACATCTCCGCACGTAGGCCTCGGCATCCTTCTGCAAGGTCGGCCAGTAATAGCCATGAAAAATAATTTTATCTGCGCCTGGGTGTCCACCACACACCCCTTCGTGGACCTCGGCGAACAAGTCTTCAACCATTTCTGGTCGAACACATCTGAGCAAAGGTTTTGTGAACAACCTTCTATATAATACTCCTGCTACCACTATGTACCGAGCTCCTCTCTTCCTTAACATCTGGACCAAGTCTTTTTCTACGGGCAAGGTTCCATGCTCGATATAGTCATGTATCTCGTCCACCCAGTACATTCCCGTGGGGTTTACGGGCATAATTGTTTCCTTATTTACTACTCAAGGAATTCTAACCACACTTCTAAGGGGAGGTCGCCGATTTTTGACGATACGAGCTTCGACAAGTAATCAGTCCGCGTGTTTTCTTTCTTGTCTACCTGTTCCAACTCCCAATATTTAAACTTTTCCAGTAGTCATTTGGCCAGCTCGTAATATTTTAACAAAGTGGGGTGCTTTGCTAATCTCTCCCCCTCTAATGGGCGTAGGGATAGCCCTGCCCCACTGCCCATTCTACTTGATGAGCCGTTGACAAGAAGTGTCCAATAGTAAGCTGGTCGCGATTATGTAGAACTCACAACTCTCCTTTTTTTGGGCGGGCTGGGAGGGTGTGTCGAAGAGCTCGGCCCAGCCATCATGGTGGTCAAGTCTTGATCTTTTTTAACAAACGTGGTCTCTGCTATGAAATCTGCGAGTACCTGAGCTTTGATTGCTTTATACTGCTCGTAAGTGATGTCATAGCCGGAAAGCTTGATCGACCATTTTAACATTCTCCCCGCTACATCAGGTTTATGAAATATTTGTCTGAGCGGGAGGTCGGTGTATACTACCAGTGCATGAGGTTGGAAATAGTAAGTCAGTTTTCTTACAGCCATTATCAGGGCCAATACTACCTTTTTCACATTTAGGTACCTCGTCTCCACATCTGTTAGTGCATGGGAGACATAGTATATTGGCTTCAGGATTGACCCTTCTTCCCTTAGCAAGACTACAGTGACCGATGTATCAGTGGCAGCGAAGTAGATGTACAGAGTTTCTCCCGGTGCCAGGCTGGACAGCAGGGACGGGCTGCCCAGGTATTCTTTCAGCTCGGCGAAGGCTCTATCGCATTCCTCATTCCAGGCAAACTTCTTGCTTCCTCTCAAGTTTTGAAGAAAGGTAGCCTTTTTTAAGCAGACTTCGCGATGAATCTAACCAGAGCCGTAATTTGCCCGTTCAGGCGCTGAACCTCTCTAATCGATGTGGGAGGTTTCATGTCAATCAGGGCTTGTATTTTTTCGGGGTTAGCCTCTATGTCCCGCTCGTTCACCATGTATCCCACGAATTTTTTGGCCTTCATTCCGAAAGCACACTTTGCTATGTTGAGCTTCATTTTTTTTTTCCTGAGATTTGTAAATGTTTCTTTCAGGGCCTCAATATGATTGGTTTGCTTGGTTTTAATGACCATGTCGTTGATGTAAGCCTCCACATTTCTTCCAAGCTGGTCCCCAAACACACTGTTCAACATGCGCTGATAAGTAGCCCCATATTTTTAAGCCCAAAGGGCATCATATTATAACAGTAGATCGCGCCTGCAGCTCGAAAGGCAATTAATTCCTAGTCAGCTAGCCACATGCATATCTAATGGTATTCCGAGTATGTATCAACGAAGCTAAGTATTTTGTGGCCAGCTATTGCGTCCACCAGTTGATCTATCATTGGTAGTAGGTACCAATCCTTGGGACAAGCTTTATTCAGGTCCATGAAATCCACACACATCCTCCATTTCCCACTCGTCTTCTTGACCATCACCACATTTATAATCTAGGTAGGATAGAAGACCTTCTTGATGATTCTTTCCCTGAGTAGCTTATCAACCTCTTCCATGATTGCTGCTTGTTTCTCAGGGGAGAATATCCTAGGTCGTTGTTGGATCAGTGTTACGCTTGGATCGACATTTAATTTATAAATAGTGACCTCCTCGCTGATTCTTTCCATATCTTCTGTTTTTCAAGCGAACATGTCCTTGTTTTTTCTGAGGAATGTAATAATGGCCTCTCTCTCGTGTTCGTCAATCTTGAGCCCGACCTTGATCTTTTGCTCAGGGAAGTCAAAGTTAATGATCACCTTGTCGAAGTCTTCATGAAGCTGAATGTTTGGCTGGTCCCTTTGTCCAAGCTTTCTATGACAACGACCTTGTTATGCTCATTTACCTTGCCATTGTCAGCGACCAAATACGAGTCGGTATGCTCGGTGCTAATGGTGGGCACGTCGGGCATATCGTCGTTTGTGCTTTTGCCAAGGTACAAGCTAGACAATTCTTCCTCCTTGCTTTTGTTAGTGCTTGGGTGCGAGTCAGTGTGCTCAATGCCAGTAGTAAGCATGTCAGGCACATAGTCACCCGTGCTATTATCAGTGTGCGGTTGGATGAGGCAGCCCGTGCTGATTGCTTTGCTTGGTTACCAGATAGACTCTTCTTTTTACCTTCTGCTCTCTCATCACTGTCGACCTCAGCTTCTTATTGGAGTAATCCTCTTCATTGGCGACCACCACTGTCACCTTTCTTTTAACCTTTAGCCGTGCTTCCTTGGCTTTCTTTTTTTCAAGGAGGTAATTTAAGGTGCATTTCGGATCATTTTTCATTTCTCCCACCCTGTTGTCCGTGGGGAATTCGGTCCTTTGGAGGGCTGGGGAAATCACCATTTCAAATTTGGTTTGGGCTGGAAGACCCAAAATAGCATTGTTCGGAGTCGAGGACTAAGAAAGTCACGACCTTGGAGCAGATATTGCTTCTCATTTCGAGGACGACTTTTAAGTCTACCGTTCCTTTAGTTGCGACCTTGTGTCCCGTAAAGCCTTCCAGGTTGATCTCACTTGGGGTTAAGTGCAAGCTTCCTAATCCAAGTGCTTGAAAACACTTATAATATAGAATGTCCTTACCAGCTCCTGTGTCAATCAACACCCTTTTGACCCTTCCTCTTCCGATCTTTACCTCCAAGGTCAAGGCTTGGCCTTTGGTTGCGGGGTTAGCCACTAGCTCGCTGGGCAGGAATGTGATCCCACTGTCCCCCCACACATGAGGCGGGCTGACGACATAGTTGAGGTTGTTGATGGCGGTCTTCAACTTGGTTATGCTCGACCATTCCTCCGTAATGGTATTAACAAATATCTCGTCCTCCTCGGCATTGGCTCTTGGGACCTCCCTCAGCCTTCTTCTGTTGTCTCCCCCTCTATGCTCATATCTTCTGAGTTCCCCCTTATCAATCAGCTTCTGAATCTTCTTTTAGAGCTAGATGTAATCCTCGGTGGTGTGCCTGATGTTGTTGTGATAGGTGCACCTTTTGTTCAGATTGCGAGGACAGGGCGTTTCTCTTTGAGGTGGAGATCAGCCGATCCTATTTTTCTATAGAAGCACATTTATTATCTGCTCCTTGGTTGCATTCAGAGGGGTGTAGAATTCATCCTTCTTCGAGTACTTGTTCCTCCCTTTGCCTTTACCATTTTTACCACCGCTGGATTTCTTGTCCCCAATCTTCTCCTCGATTTTCTGTTTTGAGGTTCCCACAGGTTTTTGACCCTTTTATCCTGCTCTCCCAAGGTTCTCTCCACATTGTCGATCATTTGTGCGGCGGCGTTTATCTCGGCATTATTAGTAGGAGGCCGCATGCCGATCTCGGTTAAGAGTGTGGCAAACCGAACTCCAGCTTGGAAGAAAGCCATCACCGTCTTGTCGGGGACATTCTAAAGCTGCTTAGGAACACATTTGAATCTCTCAAGGTAACTTTTCAGAGATTCTCCTGCTCACTGTTTGATACCACAGAGGTCGGATTCTCTCTTGGAGAGGTCGCCTGTCGAGGAGTACTTTTCAATAAGATCCTCTTTAGGCCATGCCAGTCTCTGATTGATCCTTCTTCCAGGACGACCTCCTCAAATGTACTGATAAACACGATACACCATAGATCGAGCTCCTTTTGCACATGCCCATTTTGGCCTCAAAGCTCGAAATGTGGCTCCGAGCATTCGAGTTTCCTTCGTATTTTTTCAAGGCGGGCAGCTTAAGATGATGATCTGGCGGGGTGTCTCTTATCCTTTTGCTGAAAGCAGCAGTCACATTTCTTAGTAACTTGCTAAATTTTCCCATCTCCAGGTCTTCCAACATCTCTTTTACTTTTCGTAGTATCCCGTCCTCTGACTTTTCGCTTCTCTCCCTTTGTCTAGATCGGCGGTCATGACCTTCGACCTTAGAACGTTTATGGGATGAAGCGCCACTACTGGAAGTATTACGCTGCGGGGATGTGTGCTTTGACCTGTGACTGCGGGGTGCTTCGTGCTTCTTGGGTCAGGCTTCGCTGAGCTCTATCTGGGAAGATCTGTGCGACCTGGCTGGGCTGGGAGTTTTGACTCTGGTTCCCAACCTGGTGTGCATACTTTCGCTTGGTCGCTCCTCCTCCACTGGTTTTCTAAGCTCATCTTTGATGCTAGGCCTTGGATTATCCTCGACCCTTCACCCCAACCGTTCTTGGCGCTTACCCTTAGGGCATCTGCTCATAACCCATCATAGCGGCTATCTGCCCGCGAGCCCTTAGCCTCCCTCCTATCAGGTCGACTATCATGGTGGTCGCCCTGACCGGGATGAAGGTCCGGGGTTGTTACTCGGGGCGACTAAGCCGCGAGCTTGCGAGATAGCTCGTACTCGCGCACCTTCAATTCCTTCTGCTTTTCCAGGAAAGCTTTTTCACGACAAATATGCTCTAGCTCGGCGAAGACTTTCTCGTGTTGTGTGGAGGTTGCCTTTCTCCTAACATTTGAAGGTCATCCTTCTCACAAGTGTCTTCGCCCTCCGAGGTTGAAGAGGGAGTGGCTGTCTGTCCGTCCCGCCGACCTGATCGGCCCCTTCTCCCTTTGCATTTTTCCCATCATTTTTTCCATCGCCCTAGCCAACTTCTTAGCTTGGGTATTCTCATGAAGTGGGAGACCTGCAGAGGCCACCACAGGCAAAACTCCAGGGACCTGCTTTGCGGGATGGATAAAGGGTGGCAGAGCCGTAGGCATTAATGAGGCGGTTGCTGGAGGTTCCTATTTGGATACTTGCTTTGAAGTTGTCATGGTTGATCATAATAAACTTCGAAGAAAGCTTTGAGGGTCCCGGCAAGGGAACCAAACTAATCACACAATAGAGTAATGCTGATGATGCCTGCGAGCTACTCAAATGGTCGGCCTAGGATATACCTAGGTCGAACTGTTAGCTGAATGAGGAGGTTAGAGAATCCGGCATATATATAAGTGTTCAAAGGCGACCTGATCGATCATGGTCCCCAGGTCGTCACGATTGGGTTGTTCAGTGGATGACCTTGCCGTTGTTTTCCCTAGCTCGCTCCATGGATGACCTCGGCAGTAGCCATCTGGCTTGCCTTTGTTGGGTTTTCATAGAGAGTCTCTTTCTAAACATGCTCCAATGCAAGACTCCATTTAGAAGATTTTTTCAGACGTGACAGTTTTTTATAATTAATTACAAAAAATAAAAATTACTCCATATCAAAACTGATAGACCCAAGTGTACCTTGAGTAGTCATCAACAACAACTAAAGTGTACATGTTCCTTCCAAAACTAGCAGGAGTAATTGGACCAAACAAGTCCATATGCAATAACTGAAGTACACGAGTGGTTGGAAGACAAGGTTTGAGTTTAAAGAATGATTTGGTGAGTTTTCCAAGTGCACAGGCTCTACATTTCTTGTCATGAGGAAAATTTACTAAGGGTAAACCATTTACTAGGTTTTCTTTTGAAAGTTTTGAAAGATACTAAAAATTCAAGTGTGAGAGCCTTTTGTGCCAGAGCCAAGAAGTTTCAGTACAGTTTTTAGCTATAAGACAGACTTGAGAAATGTTGTTGACTAAAAGTAATCAACTGTGAAAACATTTCATTTTCTTAACCCAGTGAGTAAAATTTCATTAGTTGTGCAATTTTTGACAAAATAGTGAGTGGATGTTAAAATGCAAGTACAAAATTATGGAATTCTGAGCAAGTTTCAATCCATCAATAGAAGATACCTTTTCAATCTTGACTGGGCCTCTGATGATGGAGCCATATCCAGTGGTCTTTCCTTCCGAATTGTCTCCAAAAATAACAGAGGGGCCTTTAGTTTTAACAATTTCAGTCAATAGACTAGCTAATCCTATCATGTGCCTTGAACATCCACTGTCCAGAATCCATTCATTTGGTGCTTGATCAGTAGCCATAAAGCATACCTGACATTGAAGAAGTAAATCATGGTACCCTTTATTGCTTTGGGTCCAGAGAGTTAACTTTCTTTGGTAGCCATACATGCATGACCTTTGACAGGTTGACCCTTTCAGTTGGGGCAAACCTAAATAAGCATTCATGTGCAAGATGACCAAAACAGAAACAAGTATGACATTTATGTAAACCATTTGGTTCAGTCATTTTAGGTTTACGTTTTGGTTCTAATGAAATCCATTTAGTAGACTTAGCAGAGACAAACTTTAGAGGTTTGAACTTATTTCCCACATTTCTTCTATTAGCACCATTGAATTTAATGGGTTTAATGTCAGCTGGTTGATGTCTATTAGTTGGCTAAACTTTGACTTTTTAGCTGAATTTTGCCTTTCATTAGGTGCATGAACAGTTGACTCATGGTCAGTAGATTTTAACTATCTTATGTAATTCTCAGTCTTACTTAATTGATTCTTAGGATATGAGTACTAAACACCACCATGAGTGTTCTTGAAAAAGTTTGGTCTTATAGCCCTTTTTAGCAGAACCTTGGTCCACCATTTGACTGTCTGATCTCAGTTTCACATTTCTTTTCACCATTGTTGTTGCTATAAGAGTAGCCAATGCCATGTTGATTTTCATTATCTCTCTGTAGACTGATGATAGTCTCAACAACAACTTTTGACTTTGAGTAGGTATCAACGACATTGGTCAGTCGTTGATTTCTCTCAACTAAGTCAGTGATCTGAATAAATGAAACCTTAGCCCGAGTTTCATAATTTTCATTGATACTCTTAAGTTTCAGCATTTCAGCTTGCTGATCTTTATAGAGTTCATTGTCTCTCTGTAGACTAATGATTCCTTGTCCATAAAATCTATTTCCTATTTTTTGAATAACAAGCTGACTAGGTTTGTAAGACCCCGTACCGAATTATCGTAGTATTAAGCTTTAGAATCAATCCTAGAAAGCAAGAATTGAAAGACATTAGTTTATAACCCGAGGGGTGGTTTTCGACATTGTTTATTCCTATTAAGACTTTGATTTTTGATGTAGAGTTACCTCAAGATGTTTTGGAACACCCTAGGACTAGTTTGGATGAAGTTTAATAGGTTAAAACTCAAAATTCAGCAGGCTCACGCGAGGATGGAGCTGCCGCGCCAAGTATAAAGGACAAGGCGAAAACAAGATGTCGGGCACGCTCGCGCCATGTAGACGGAGCGGTCGCGCCGTTGCGTCTGTAACAATAGTGACTTGCCTTCTCTTGAGTTGCCACTTATCGAATGCTGCATAACTTAGGGTGTGACTCAGCTGGAGTTGGGCTTGGAGGCCAAGGAAACGGAGGATATAAATACCAGTGTGAGGAAATTAAAGTTAGACACATAGAGAAATAGTTAAGGTCCATACACTCTCCCTCTCTCTTGGGTTGGTAATTATCAGATACGGGGTTGTTTTAGTTTGGGATATTTTGGGACTTTGACACACCAACTTCAAAGGGATCTCGTGCTTAAAAAAAGTGGAACACTTCTACACAAAGTCTAGCAAAAGAAAGCTTATTTAAGAGGTAAGTTACTAACCCCTTGTCTTTAAATAAATCGCATGATAAACTAAAGGTAGTACTCATGCCATGAAAGACATGTAGAAAGGGTGCTACTTGTAAATAATATGATATAATACTTGTTTGGGAATGAATAATTGCCCGGGAAAGTAGTACCAAAATTAGTACTAAAAGTATAGAGCGATACTATGGGTCGCCACGATAACCTAAAGACTAGTATTGACTCCAACGGAGTCTAACATGATGTAATAAAATTACATCAAAATAATAAAGTGGTATTGGTTAATAACTTTAATAGAGTCAAATATGATTATTGGGTATTATATGAAGTGTCCCTAAAATATTAGGAAGACACTTAAGTGAAGTTATAATGTCATAAATACTATGACATACAAAGTAAAGTGGACATAGAATTGGTATGGGACACAAAGTATTATGTCATGGATAAAAATGAAGCATAGTTTTAGTGTCTTTAAAATATGATATGATAGTAACGGGATCCGTTGTAAACCAGGAAAGAAAATATAGCTCAGTAAAGTAGTGAAAGTGACGAGAATCAGTACGGAATACAAGACAACACGTGACAGATAAAGACGAATTTGATGTCATAAATATATGACATGGGCATTGAATTTGACGGGATCCATTGTGACCCGGGAATTGAGCAATTAGCTTAATAAAGTTATAGCAGTTCCATACAACACGAATTGTAGTATAATTATATGTGATAAATAGGTATGTGTAACATGCGTTATTTATGTGATTATTATATGCAACATGAGATTAATACAAGTACACATCTACTTGTTTATGAAGTTAAAGTAAGATAAGAGATAACAAGTAAACATCTACTTGTTCGTAATAAAAAAAACCAGCCAATAATTACTCGAAAATGTGTTGATACGTGAAATACATGATGATAATCATGTAATGCGCGATGTTATCCATGGGCTAAGATTGATGCATAGTATTAACCGTGGGCTAAGATTAATGCACGGTGTTAACCGTGGGCAAAGATTGATGTACAGTGTTAACCGTGGGTTAAGACTGATGCACGGTGTTAACCGTGGGCTAAGATTAATGCATGATGTTAACCGTGGACTCAGTTAAAGCCCGCCACTGACCATGGTAGGAGGTAGTCCCCACTGTCGTAACCAATAGGGTGACACTGGTATGCTATGAGCCTCATTGTCGTCAGTAACTGAATGTAGTGGGGTGTCATGCAGAAAGGGCTACCCGTTGAGGTGGAGCCACACATGGTACCGGTCATGCGGAAAAGGCTACCCATAGAAGTGGAGACGCCCATAGAATAAATAAAGGTATTAACGTGAGAACTTGCACTGCAGTAGCAGCACATATGCGGACAAGAATAATAAGATGACAAGAAAAAGGGATGTTGAGGGCATATCTCGACACTGTTATACGTATTATAAGTTACTTGTTATATGCTAACTGTGCATGCTGGTTGGTCGCAGTCACCAACTAGTATGGGACGGTAGGCAGCTGCTGAGCCTCTAGTAGGGCATAGTGGGCCTTCCATATTCCTCGAGTTGGTTGCGGTTTCCAACTGGTATGTGACAGTTGGCGGCAGCTGAGCCTCTCGTAAATATGGAATTGGCTGAGATTAAGCTTGAATCATTGTTATATCTTGTCTTGACATGTTGCATGATCACATGCCATTTAATTGTATTTAGTAACTTGTTGAGTCTTCGACTCACTCTGTGTTTGTTTGATTTTCTTAGGTTGGGGTAAACAGATAAAGCAAACGCTGTGAGATATTCTAGCAGGGGTCTATTGAGGTGTTGTTCAGGACGATAAGCTCTATAGAGTTGTTTATGATCATATCAATATGATTGTTAAAGTTATGTAGCACATCTATGTATGTACGGTTAGTAGTTGGCACAAGTTATCGTGCCTTTATCAAGCTGTGTAACTCTAATCAAATTGTTATAAGATGTTTTCGAGATCAATGACTCAAAATAGTAATATATGAGATATTGTCTTGATTATATGGATTAACTCCAATTTTTAGCAGAACTTTCACTGCTAATTATTGTTACATGATCCAGACCACACGCCGACCTGGGAATCTGTATAGGATTTCGGGTCGGGGCGTTACAAGGTTTGATACCTTTTGTTAACTTGGAATTCTTGGTAATAGGTGAGTTTGAGAACTCATTATCAGAATCACTTAAGTAAGCAGGACTTGGTAGGTTATTATCTGAATCATAGACAGCTGATTCTGCAATAAGACAAAGATTTGTTTCTTGTACAAAATCAGAATATTCATCTTCTGAATCTGTCTCAATCCAGGTTGCAAGATTGTGGTGTTCATCTTCAGCAACCAACCCCTTTTGTTTTCCAAACTTTCTTGGAGCTCTTTTAAAATAATCATTTTTGGCAGATGGACAAGTTGAGACAAAATGACCAGGTTTTCTACAATTGAAACATAGAAGTTTTTCGTTGTCATTCTTTGTTTCAATAGACTTAAAACTTGTCCTTTGAAAATTTAAGGAAAAAGGTTTTTGGAAGTTTTCCTTGAAAGATTTGTATTTCTTAAACTGTTTAGTAAAGGCTGCAAATTCATCCTCATCAAAGTTATCAGTTGACTGAGATGAAGTAGAACTGATGTTTGTCTTTTCTTCCTAAGTAGATAGAGACATGCCTCTGAAGCTTTTCTCAAGGTCTTGACACTTAAGTACATCTATTTCATAGATTTTAAGACTTGCTACAAGATTACATATATGAGTCTTTTTCAAGTCTTTGGCTTCCTTGATGGCAGTAAATTTTACATGCCAACCACTACCCAAACTGCTTAGAAAATGCATATTTAAATCCTTCATGCTATAAGCTTTACCTAAAGAGTAGAGCTGTCAAAACGGTCCAGCGGGTTGGGCTGACCCGTAACCCGCTACAACCCGTTACTAGGCGGGTTGGGTTGACCCGTTAAATGAGTGGGCTGAAATATCTCAACCTAACCTAACCCAACCCGTCATGGGCTACGGGTTGGGGTGGGCCAATCCGCTAAAAAAATTCTTAAATAAACTCAATGTCTAACAAATTTAAGTAAATATATATATATATATATATATATATATCACAACTATTTTTAATTTCTAATTAATGAAATAAAAAATCTAACAAAAGCAAGAAAGAATCTAACAAATTAAAACAAAAACAATTAAGGGAATATAACTACACTTCTTAAAAATCAAAGAGTCAAACTAAATTTATTTAGTCAAGCAATTTGGTGAGTTAGCCCAACCTAACCCGCTTCAACCCATAACCCGCGCAGGTTCAACCCACATGACCCGCCTCCTAGGCGGGATCAAAATTTATCAACCCAACCCAACCCATTTTGGTGGCAGATTAGGCTGGCCCGGCGGGTTTAACCCGTATTGACAGCTCTACTAAAGAGGCACATGCATTACTAACTTGACAAAAACGATCATATACATACCTTAGAGATTCTTTTGGGTCCTTTTTGAAGGCTTCAAATTCCTGGATGTAATCATATAATTTGTTGTCTTTTATAATTTGATCTTCATCAATGTACTGATTGAGTGCATCCCTAATTTCTTGAGAAGTAACACAATTATGAATTTGTTTGTAGACGTTGTTGTCTAGGGCACTTGATAGGATGTGTACAACTCTTGCATCTAAGGCGTCAGTAGCCCTATCATCTTCGGTCCATTCAGCTCTTGGCTTGATGACATATTCATCAATGGTTGTGATTTTTGGGTTTTTAGTATCATCTGCATCATCAGATTTTTAAACAACAGCTTTAGTATTTACTTGTATAGGATAAGTGGGACCGCCCAAGACGCATTCCATCAGTCGTTTATCTATGTTGTTCATGTATCTTGTGATTCTTTCTTTCTAGATATCAAAGTTATCCTCTTCAAACATGGGAACTTGAGTCATGTTAAGAGTTTGAAATGCTTTTGAGTTTGCCATGGATCAGACTTTCAAGTTGTTAAACTTGAAAAAATATTTTTCAAAAATTATAGCTCTGATACCAATTGTAGGTCCACATGGTAACTGATAAGGCTAGAGGGGGGGTGAACAACCTTATAAAATCTTTTAAGTTACGTTATATAAAAGAACTTCTAAAAATTGGCAACGAAAATTTAGTTAAGATTCAGTCAACTGATCAATTGAATTGATTAGTTGATAAAGTGAATCAGCTGATGGATGAACAATAGGTGAACTAACTGATGTTTGCTCTTGACTGATTAAAGCTTTAGATAAGTTGATTATACTTAAAGCTTTAGTCAATTGATCAAAGGATACAAGGAAAATAATAAGTAAATGAACACAAGATGTAAAGTGGTTCACAATATTGAAGACTTCTACGTCCACTACCAAGTTGGTCAGACTTGGATTTTGAAGTGCACTAATATTATTAATAATCCTAAATGATCACTAATGGTCAGTGTAAAACAAGACATGTGTTTATGGAGAATGAATGTTCAATAAGAACAAGTCAATCTCATGTGTTACAATCAATGATTCCTCAAAAACTAAGTAGTTGGGAGGGATAACTTTACAATGATTGAACAATAAAAGCAGCGAACTAAGAGAAAAGAATAAGCAGTACAGATTCTAAGTAAATTGTTCTTAAATGCTGAGACACAAGTATTCTTAAAGTGTTTGAATTTGCTTTGAATGCTTGAGTGCTTTAGTGAGTGGGCTTCTATGACTTTAAATAGGCAGAGGCGAGCTTTTGGCCGTTGGAAGCTTTTTGTTTGACTTGCAATTAATGTCTACAGAAGTCTGAGTCAAACAGAGAAAAACTCTCTTAAATGCATGGGTTGTCTTTGTCTTTTTGAAATAGGCAGTTAAAGCTCATAACGGAAAGTGTCAGTAAACACAAAACAAAAAGCATGTTTGTTTTGTTAAGGAAATAGACATAGTAAAGTACTTACACATTTTCAAAAGATAGTCGGGGAAGCTTATCAAGGAAGCTACCACTAAGATCAGTAGAGTAGACTGGGATAGGGAATAAGTCAAAGATATTATCAGTCAACTGACTTACGCCAAGTATCAGTGGACTGACTTGAAAATGTTTAAGTCATCATCAGTCAACTGACTTAAGGCAAGGAATCAGTCGGCTGACTTAAGGAGTTAAGTCAGTGACTTAGACTTATAATTCCAAACAAGTTATAATGGGTTTAAGTAAATCATGCAAGGACCAACACTCACAAACCTGTCAAACCTTGACTGCTTCTGCGCGACTGTGCAAGACTGCAAGGGCGACCGCGACACTTACTCTATCACCTTCTGGCCACCCACGGCAAGTGCAAACTGCCAACCGCCACCGCCCGCCACTATTGGTACACTCGTCAAAACCCCGACGACTCTTTTTTACATTCTGTTTACAATTTTTTGTAAAAATCAATTTGATTCCACTTTTTCAACATCATAATCTTTACGTTCTGGCTAGATATGTTTCTGGATATGTTTCTGATTTTCTTAAGAGTGTAATATCCTAAATTCATAATTTTCGACTATCTGTCTCCAAGTTCGTGGAATTGAAAGATGCATAATCCAAATATATTAGGTTCTTGGAATTATAAATCCATAAATACTAATGTTGATGTTAATGTTTTTGATTTGAAATGTATAGCAGTATAGGAAAGAAGGGAAAACCTTACGAAAATTTAGAGCTTCACATGATTTTTATACAATGAGGAGTTAAAAGTAAAGAACAGATCTAGAGATACCTAAACTGGAGATAATTATGGGACATTTGGACTAATAGATAGAAGAAGAAGATTTAATCTAGATTAATATAATTTAGTTTACTAATGAAAATAGGCCTATTTTTAATTGGTTAGTTAATTCTAAAATTATATCCTTAGTATAACTATAACAATATTTTATACATTTTTTTTACTTCCTTATCTTATCTAATTTAATCATGAAAAAAGTTCTGAATTAATTGGTTTAGCTACCGCTCTATTCGCTTTTATTGTTTTCATATATTGTAGATGAAGAGAATTTGAAAGAAGATGTTTTCTCCACGGAAGGCTCGAATGTGGCTGAAGAATGAAGATATTCATTGTTGTGTTTTTGAACATATGATAATTTTGGTATTTTTAGTGTGGAGTATGATTAGAAAACATATGTGGTTAAGTTATATTTTAGCACTAGTATTTATTATGTTTTCTAAGATATTATTTAGCGTTTTTTAGAGTTTGTAACGTATTTAGTTTTCTTAGGCGCGGTCTGTTAGCGGCCCTCTTAGCCCGAGCCCGCTAGGGTTTGGGTTAGATCCGTAATATCAGTGACCTGAAAAAATTGGACCATTTAGCCCAAAGCCCCTTAGGGCTGACTCAAAATCGCTAGGGTC
This sequence comes from Platycodon grandiflorus, assembly GCA_016624345.1. Taxonomy (NCBI): domain Eukaryota; kingdom Viridiplantae; phylum Streptophyta; class Magnoliopsida; order Asterales; family Campanulaceae; genus Platycodon; species Platycodon grandiflorus. The sequence goes on from CM028362.1 coordinate 68,008,654, forward strand.
AGCCCGTTTAACATCTCTAAAAAGGATGTATGGAACACGTTCCCCCGCGATGATTAACTATATCAAGAACGATTGGTTGGATCCATACAAGGACAGATTTATAATTGCATGGACCAAACAATACATGCATTTTAGGAATGAAACGACAAACATGTATTACTTATACTAAAAAAATTGTAATTCATGTGTACCAAAATTTGTGTGTCAAGGTTGGGAGTATTAAGAGGTGGTTAGGCACAACTTATTAGGGTTTTGATAAAATATTCTCGCACATCTATAGTAATATTAAGCTTCAGCTGAATGAGAAAAAGACCAATTTTGAGAGTTCTCGAAATGTCGCGCATCCTCTCGCTCATTTCATCTGTTCCGTCAACTAAAATACAAAGTATCACACACGGATCTTGACTTAATTTTTACAGAGTTTGATAAGCGAGGGAAAATTTTAGATGCAAAGCAATGTGGTTGTTTGATGAGGATGTCATGCGGTCTACCTTGAGTTTATGAGACGTGTTAGGCGATCGAAGAGTAAAGGGCCATCGATCCCCAAGATATTATGTATTTTGGACAACTCTACATATGGAGGGGGATGATTTTGCTAGAAAGATGCATGGTATGATGCTAAGGCTATTGATGAAGAGGAAGTAGTTGTTCAACGACACAATGGTCGTCCGAATAGAAAGTCGACTAAGAGGAACTTATCCGATTGGAGCATATAGAGAGGACTTACTCTGGTGGCCCAAGAAACGATCCAATGTCCATCACCAAGACATGTTATGGTGAAAAACTTGAGAAAAATCGAAATTTGAGAGAGAGAGAGAGAGAGAGAGTGAAAATGAAAAATATGAGGGGTGAAAATGATTTTTTTATTTTTTATTTTTTAGGAATAGTAGTCTTTTAACCACAAGGAAGACGGTATTTAGTTAAATAAGGGGTCGTTTGGTAGTCAGGATAAATAGGGAGATAACATTAAATTGTCCATATGCCTAGTTTGGTAGCTTTTCAATAACAAAAATATCTTAATTACGCAGACAACTCCCTTATCTGAGATTAAATAATCTCTCGCACCCCTGTTATAACTTAATCACAGATAAACAAAAGCCAAACAATTTTTTCATTTATAAATTGCCTAACATAAACTTGCAAATAATGAAATATATATATATATATATATATATATATTCTCTCATTTCTCACTGAATAGAGTTATTTTTTTATTTTTTTACCTTCCCACCCTCTCTCTCAACCTCACAGCCTCCCTCCTCCCTCGTTTCCAACCCCCTCCCCTCACCCACGCCTCACCTGGGCCCCCACCCAACCGCCCACCCACCTCGTACCCCGCCCAACCTCACCTTCATTTCCACAATTCTTAGTTGTTCCTTTCAATAGCCTACTTACTATATTGATATGATTTTGTTCTTAATTTTTATATTACTATAGTATGTATAAATTAAGTACATATGTACATATATATACATATTTAATTTTTTATTTAAATAAACTATTATAACAGTATCTTTTTCTAGGTTAAGATTAAAAAGGATTTTAAAAATTTATAAATTTGTACTTTTATTATTTCTATATACTTTATATTAATTATAAATAACTAAATTTATCTAATTTAATTATTAATTGATGTTAATCCTAACTTTTTTTACCCAACGATCCCTAGGAATATTTAGATCTACCATTTGAAAGTCAAAGTCAAATGGATGGAAAAAAGGAGGGAGGGAAATCATGGAAGATTCCCAACTTTTCAATATTTTGGCTTCCCGCCTTTACAAAACATGGGCCCAAACACCATTGCCCGGCCTAGCTGTCATTTTGGGACCGTTATAATTATATCAACAACAATGAGGACCAAATGAGTTTGAGCTTTTCGAGTGGACATTAGACAACTGCAATGCACGTCTTCTACGTGTCTAAATGAGTGATGTCCAAATTCCAAATTTTACCATTTTATCCCTTTTTTTATATTTTAATTATTAATCGGATACATTAAAAAAAATATATATTATACTAATATTAATAATCAAGTCAATTATTTTTTCTTAATTTGTGTGTCCAACTAAACAAAATAATAATTTAAGAATGATGTATTATACTCACAAAAAGTTGTAATGTTAGCCCGAATAAAACATGCACATATGAATATGTTACACAAATAGTTATAACCATGATTGGGGGCTAATCCAACATAGCCCCATCGTGAGTCTAAGCTTATGAGCTATGAGGTATGACTTTTTTTTTTTTTTTTTTTCTTCCCTAAATGTATGAATCTTGTTCGAATGCATGTTTTTATTGTAATTTTTACTTTTTCTATATTTGATCATACTATTTTTCTCGTTACCTCTCGCTTGTCACAAAATGAAAAAAATAAAATAAAAATTACGAATCACAAAATGAACCACCTATTCAAGTTTGGTCATGGTTTATAATGTTGAAAGACAAAATTTAAAGGGTCAAAATAAATGATATTCCCTCACCTCTCGTTATTTTTGACCTGTTTAGAGAGATTGTGTGTAATAGGGAATACTAACACTAGAGAACTGAGATGATGCTAAATTCAAGCATGTCGACGCCAACATAAACATAAAATGAAAAGTTTTGACGAACGACGGTGACTGAACGACCAACCATGTGATACGACGATCGCGTATCACATCGACCACGTATTATATTCAAGAATGTACTTTCTTCAAATCTTAAAAATTATATAGATATTTTTTCCTCTTGGTGATTTTTAGACTCATCGTGACAAAAAAATCCCTCCCTTGGTTGTTTCTTTTTTGTTCTCTCTTTTTGTATGAGCTTGAACTGAAGAGTACATGTGATAGGAGTAAAAAACATATGAACAATACAAAATTGTCTAAGAAGCTTACAATGCAACAAAAGCAATAAATTCACTATACAAAACACATATAGTCACTTACGTTCATTTTATAAGTTTTTCTATCTAGTTTTACATTACCTTTAATATTGCCCTATCATAAGAATTTGCATTTATTGGAAATTTTTTTATTTATTTTTAATATGAGTAAATTTTGGTGAAGCAATAGTAAAATTGATTACAAACCCTTCTTTATCGTAAAGGAAAAGTATGGATTTAAAGTTGTTTCTAATTGAAATCTTATTATGATAATACGTATTACTATAAAAAATTGTTTATTATTAAAATCTTATTATGATAATATGTAGTATTATCGAGCTCGTAATATCATTTGTCAATTAGACCTATATTACAAGCTCAAGTTCGTGATATTCTTACAAGTTGTAGTGTTAGTACCATTAGATCAAATTTACTTAGATCTCTATACCGTCAGATCAAATTTACAAGTTCGTAAATTTATTTTGACTATGTAAAGACTTAAATAAATTCAATCATCATACACTAATATTAAAACTTGTAAAAATATTACAAGCTCAAATTCGTAATATAATTTGTCAATTATAATTACTTAGACAAATTGACAAATGTAGAGTGTATCTTAAACTAGTCTTAGAGCCCGTTTGGTACAAGATACAAAATGCGTGTTTTAAAACAAAGATTTTAAAAAAAGCAAAGGTTTTAAAACGCGTGTCTTTCCTTATAAATATGTTTGGGATATCACTTCAATACGCAGCTTTTTTCCTAGAGCGTTTTAAAACCCGTGTTTTGGGAAAAGCTGAATTCCAAGATTTTAAAAACACAATGTTTTGAAAACACCGTTCGCAAGATTGAAACATATTTTTTGCAAATAAGTTCGTATTTTATTCCCGCTTTCGCAAAACGCCGACCAAACGCCTTAAACAAATGTACAATTGCTACTCCATATTTTATGTGCATAAAATATATTTCCCCTTTAAAAAAACAAATAGTACAAACTAGAGAACCTCCAAACTGGCCACCCAATTGATACAATGGGGAGAAAAAGTCAAAATCTCAAACTCTCCAAGGTCTCCATCAAAAGATATTTGCAACAACAATAATAAATAAATAAATACACATTATAAATAACAATAATAAGTAAACAATAATTTGGTCCGATTCTTGTGGACTATTGTGGCCAAATCTGCGAAAGCTATATATATATATATTAATGCTTACTTCGAGCAAATGTGTTATCAAACTCCTATATCTAAGATATAGGAGTATATTATCCGTTTTACTCAAAAAGTTTACGTTTGAAAATTTTAATAATTAAAAGATATATAAATAGGTACGAACTATTTTCACTACAAAATTGCTAATCTACTACATTCATTAATAATTACTTCAAATTAGTTCTTGTTAGGACAAAAAAACCCTTAAAAAAGTCATTCACTTGAATTATACAATATATCTTTCAAATTACTTTTACCGCTCCATTTTATTTTTTAATGAGCGTAGTTATATTTTTATTTTCAAATTTTCATGTAAAATTACACATCATTAAATCTAATTTTTTATTTATTTTTGATAACGTAATAAGATATGCCTAAAAATATCTTTTTATTTTAATGCACTTGAATGTTATTAATATTTATCAAATTACATCTCAATGTAATTGTTTTTTATTTTTATTTTACATATAAACGAACTAAGCATTTTTATTTCTTTCATACTACATAGAATAATCATACATAATTATTAACAAACATAAAAAATGTTAGAAAGATATATCATTGTTTACAAGATCTCGAAGGATATATTTTTCAAGTATGAAATTGTATTCCTAAAATAAAATTTAAGATTAATATGAACATATCATAATTAAGATTTTAATATTCTTTAAATTTTATATTTGGATAAATTAAAGAGTATTTTCGTCGGTATCGTTTTGATTTAGATAAACGTAGTGAATGAGTAAATTTTGTGATGGAAATAAACTCTCTCATATTAATATCATTAGAATTAATTATAAATATAATAATAATTTTGTATAGTTAATATATTTATATCATATAAAAATAAAATTTTAAAATTATGAAAATTGTTGTTATAATTTTTAAAAATTGATTTTTATACAAAATTTCACATGTAAAAATAGATTAGTAGGCTTTTGTATATAATGGTGGGGAGTACTATCATCTTACTAAAATGTTACTTGTAGTAAATAAAAATGTGACAGGGTTATTTTGGTAAATTTATTCCCCCTAAGAAATCCCGCAATTTCATACGACTTTCCGTCGTGTCATAGTATGCAATCAATCTACACCGTCGATCTCAGTCCAAGTTAACGAAACCCTAGGTTCCTCCTCCTCCTTCTTTCTCTCTCTCTCTCTCTCACACACACACACACTCAGCCCTATATTTAAGTCTCAAATTCCCCATTTAAGCACTCCCTCAAACCCCCCCCCTCTCTTCAAACGCGTTAGCAAAGCAATTCTCTAGAGAAACAGAAATTAGGTTACACTAACACCTCCAATTCAAATCCCCTTCATATAAGTATAGCACTAAATTCTCCTTCGTTTGGGGTATTTATATGTATTAATCTCTCTTCTTTGATTACATATATTCATATATTTATAGAGAGAATTGTTTTATTTTGTCGTCGAAGCTGTTAAATTTTAGGGCTAGGATTAGGGTTGCAGATGGAGAGATCTGTGGCGGCGGCGGGGACGAATACGTTTACGAGATGGGAAGAGGTGTATGCGTCCACCGAGAACGGGAGGAGGGAGGTGAGGTACTATTTGAAACGGCGGGATGGGACTTCAGCTCGCGGTTGTCGGGAAAGAGAAAAGTTTGGGGCATATATCTTATAACTATGCCTCTCGGGAGAAATCGTTTTCTTCTTCGTCAATTTTGAAGCTTAGATCGAGAAGAGAAGTCGTTGATTGGTTGAATTCGGTTGTTTCAGGTACATACCTTCTCTATTTATTGATTTTTCCCCGCCCCAAGTTCTCTCTGGAATGATATTTTTAATTCGGGGTGAAATTTTTCTTCTTGTGTTTGTTAGATTTGTTACGTTAACCATATGTTCTCCATCTTTTCTTGGCTTTAATCATCTCTTCTTTATTTCAAATTTAATTGGGAAAACTCGATTTTTATATTTCTGTCGAAGTCCAATTTTTCAGCGTTCATTGGTTTTTCTTGCTTCTTTTTCACCTCTCAATTAGTCTAGATCTTCTGGGTTCAACTTTTGTTCAGTAGAAAATTTTAAAGGTTCCCCAGTTCAATTTTAATTGAGAAAAGATGGTTTCGTTGTGGATTTTAATAAGTTTTTT